>NW_020769352.1:8612885-8639089 GCF_900518735.1 Pseudonaja textilis
TCCTCCTCCTCCTCCTCCTCCTCCTCCTCCTCCTCCTCCTCCTCCTCTCTGCAAACCCCACTCCTTTCTAGCACTGATGATATTATCTAGCTGGGTAACGAAACATCTGCAGGAAGATCACCAAACTCAACAGAGCTCCAAAGACCCCACTGTTCAACCCTGAGCTGCAGAGATCCTCTGCCTTTGACGTGGATTGGATTGTAATGTTAGCTCCTAGACATAACTACATGAACGAAGCCCAAGAACGTAGGGCTGAAAGCACTGTGTCGTCACCCAACGTCCTCTTGACATTTCAGAAATCTTGGGGGCGGGGGCGGGGGGGGGGCACAGCCCGGTTAGAATTCCAAAAAACCTTAGGGAAAGCAATGGGACCAAAGTATCAGCTCCTTACAAGGCAGGGCAGGGGAAGAGATTGCAAGGTTCCTCTTCTGGGGTGGGCTTGGAGTTGATGTCACAGGAGCTGTCAGCCGCCTCCTCGTGAGTGTTTCTGTGCACGCAGCGGAAGATGGGATACTGTGCTCCTGAAAGGAAAAAGACCAATAGAGCAAGAAGCTCTGAAAAATCCATGGAATGACAGACACACGCAGGGAGTCCTGTACGGGATGAGTTGGTTTCTTCTGTGTTCAATTGACTTCACCCTGAATTCCCATAAACATCCCAGTTCAGAAACCGTAAATAAGAATAGGTCAAGGAACGCTCGCTAAACATATGCCAAGTTAAATCAATGTCACCTACAGCGAAAGAGTCTCTTTCTCCCTGTCCTTCTCTTTTTCCTTCTCTCTTCCTCTCCCCCCCCGCCTCCATCTCTCTCTCCCTCTTTCTCCTTCTCTCTCTCCCTCCCTCCCTCCCCTTCCTCCATTTCTCTCCCTCTCTCCCTCTCTTTCTCCTTCTCTCTCTCCCCCCTCCCTCCCCCTCCCTCCTCCATCTCTCTCTCTCTCCCTCTCTCTACCCCATCGTGTGTGTGCGTCTGTGTGTCTGTGTGTCTGTCTGTCTGTCTGTCTGTCTGTGTCTGTGTCTCTGTGTGTTTAATCCAGTTTTGTTCCCCAAAGAGAATCAACAGGCCAACAAGCAACGAAAACATCTTTCTGAGTTTCAGCCAAGAGCTGTGAATCTGATTAAGAGAACCGCTTTTAGGTCACCGTAAATGTCTCTTTAAGAGTCTAAAAAGAAAAAAAAATGTTGGTTCTTCGCTTGATTTGGCTGCAAAAAGCTGCAGGGCTCTTCCACCCTGGACTGCGGACCTCTGTTTGAAAAGAAACAACCGCCACAACAAAACCTCGCACAATTGGAACCGGTTTTAGTAAGACTGTGAGCAAACTCCAACTCCACAGCAAACTCCAAGACCAATAAACACAGACCAAGACTTCCAACCAATCAGGATGAAGAAAAAAACCATTCTGGCACAGCAATAGGCTAGCCCCAAATTTAAAACTGAAACAACTGTAAAAGTCTGACTCACAGACGAACTCAATACAGAAGCCTGATGATGGCAGATGAGATTCTGCCGAAACGTTGCTACAACTTTAAAAGCACAACTATAATGACGTGGGAAAATACCCGAACAAAGCTGAATATCAGATAGATAGATAGATAGATAGATAGATAGATAGATAGATAGATAGATAGATAGATAGATAAATAGATAGATAGATAGATATATTTATATGGTATTCAGCTTTGTTCGGGTATTTTCCCACTGTGAGAAATTATATATATGTATATATATATATATATACACATACGTATGTATGTATATAAAGAAATATATATAATTTCTCACAGCAGTCCTTGGAACCAAGCCCTCTTCCTGAATTTAAACCAGAGAAGTTTCTCTGCATTGCCAATTTCTCCAGGGCAGGAATCTGGACCAAGTTGGATTGTCTCCCCAGTCAAAATATGACATGCTCTTGAATCCAGGCCAACTGCAAAGTAGATTTTGACAACAAGGTTGCAGTTCTCACCAGACAAGGAGGAACCTTGAAGGCTGTGGAACATTGGGAGCATTGTGCAAGATGCTCAGTGATGAAATGCAAGGAGCTTTGTGAGAAGAGTGTCAACTCAGAGCGGTAGTGCAAGGCCTACTTAATTAGGTTCAAATTTGACCAGGGTTCAAATGATCCTACTCTGGACATGTGATATGAAGGCCCAACTCTCTGGAGGAGACTTGGAAGGTTGCTGAACTCACAACTCTCAGAATCTCCCCACGTGGGCCACGCTGGCTGTGGCTTCTGGAGGTCTTATCTCGGTCACTTATTGTCAGCTATGTCAACTCATAGAATATTTCTCTAGTCTTTTTAGAATTGCCAACTGAAAGGGACAGGGGAGCGGTGCAGCAGCTTGCAAACCGAAACTGCATTCCATAAATGTTTTCAAAGATAGTAACCAGGTGACTGAAGTTACTGCCGCGCAAAGATCTAACTGGAGAGCATGATTGATGACTTTTGGCTATGGAGGTGTCCCATTGGAGAAGATGAATTACTGTATGATACACCCAGGGGGTGAGGGGAAAACCAGGGTCAAGGGTGACTGAATTATGTGCCTCAGAGTCAGCTGCACCCCAGGCAGTGCCTGACATGTTCACTCCTAATAAATCCTTTTAAAGTTTTGGAAGTTTGGCTCGAGACTCATGATTTAATTGGGGGTAACCGTCGGAATCCTGACAAGTTACTTATTCATGTCTTAGACCCTGGGCACCGCAGAACGAATGAAGCCAAGCTGTCCATTCAGTGTGTGTGTTTTATTTTTCCATCCCCTCAAATTCTCACGAGGTATTTCCCAAGGTCCTTTCATTCACAGCGCAGGATTGGTGGAGTCGGGAGAGGAATTGGCTTTCCCAGTTGGTCCTGCTTGACAGGCCATGAAAAAACCAGGCCCGATTTACTCACAAAGGAAATGAAAAGGGAAGTTTCTGCCAAAGCCAAATGCAATATATTCAGCGGTGTACTCAACCAGGAAACCTTCCTGCTTCCCAAAAAGCTAATTTGCAATCATTTTGCTTCGAGGGCTATTTTTCTCCTCCAGAGTGAGTGAGTTTACAGAAAATACGGAAGTTTTGGCCAGCCTCCACAATTCCTCTTCTGCTATAGTTTCCTCTCTCAGCATGCTGCTTCTATCAAAGCCATAAAAAATATCCCAGGGGCTAGCAAATCTTATTTTCACAGCCACCAACGTTCCCAAGAATGACCAACCGAGGAACTCAAGGGACAGGGCATGACCGGGGAAAGGAAAACCTGCCCCAAAGTCTTTGGAATAGGCAGCTTCCTTGGATCCAAAATGTGGACAATTCTGGCAGCTGCTTTGGATTTGGCCAATGGGGACAGAGAGGTAGCTCAGCCTTTCCTTTCTAGGAAGGTTGCAAAGCTTCCATTCAAGCGTTGGACCCTTGGCCAAGAAGGGAATTCTTCACCTCAGGTCTGAAAAAAAAAGAAAAATTTCTAGAAAGACCTAAACTTCAAATGAAATTACATCATCAGGAAACTTTCCCAGCAAGGAATTTCTTGAAATTTTTCCTCGTGAAGTCAACCTTCAGTAACGGAGATGATTTTACCTTCAGTAAATTAGATGACTGCAGAAAAAAAACAGCTACTGCCAACCTGCCTTCCATGGAGGACCTGTATCCTGCACGAGTCAAAAAAAGGGCTGTGAAAATATCTACAGACCCCTCAGATCCCAGACATAAAATTGTTTCAACTCCTTCCCTCAAAACGATGCTATAAAGCCCTGCACACCAGAACAACTAGACACAAGGGGAGTTTTTTCCCTAACGCCTTAATGTTTAACTCTGCTAAACAAATAATTCCCTCAACACTGTCAAACTATTTACGAAGTCTGCACTACTATTACTGTTAATCTTCTCATCACTCCTTACCACCCGTCTCCTCCCACTTGTGACTGTATGACCGTAACCTTGTTGCTTGTATCCCAATGATTTTTATTGACTGTTTCCTAGTATGATTTGATTGCTTATTGTACCCTATGACTATCATTAAGTGTTGCACCTTATGATTCTTGACTCTTGACGAATGTATCTTTTCTTTTATGTACACAGAGAGCATTTGCACCAAGACAAATTCCTTGTGTGTCCAATCACACTTGACCAATAAAGAATTCTATTTGGGAGGGGAAATGTCAGCTGGCATTGGGAGGCCCTGAAGATATCCCAAATATTAAGAAAGGGAGATCTGACACTGTTTGGTGCTCCAACATGGTTGGTCTTTCGTAAGGCTTTAAAAACTTGGCTATGTACCCAAACCTGTGGATCAGGATCTGCTGAGGGCCCTGTTTCTTGATCCCACCATTAATTGTTTAACTATGTTGGCTGCTGTTTGTGTGTCTTTTCTGCCTGTTTTCATTATTTTAACTGTTTTAGAATTCTAGAGTTGGAAGCCACCCAGAATCACTTGGCAGAGATGGACAGTTATAGAAATTGAATAAATAAATGATTCAAGAGCTAAATTCTCCACCTCCTCCACTTCTGGCCCTTGGCAGATGGAAGCCTTTGTAAGGTCAGATCGGTGAGTTCTCCGCTACAAACCTTTCCCACAAGTCGCGCTGCATTCGGTTGTTCCAATTTGCTTCCAGTTATGTTCCCGGCTACGTCGCGGAGGCTGGCCAACCGGGACTTGGTTGTCTGGAACTTGGGAAGGAAATCTTGCAGGCTGACTCATCCCTGGTTGTCTTGGGTGACTGCTCGTCTCCTGATGCAAATCTTCCTCCTCATAATTCACAGTTTCTGTCACGTCCAGTTGGCCATTGAATGGCTCCCCTAGGCACATGAGGTCAATCACATCACAAGAAGGAACATTTCTTTCTCAGCCCTGAGCTAGCCAGAATACAAACGGCCCCGAGCTCCTCAGGACTTGGGGGGTGGGGACGACCAGCTAAGTTCAGAGGTTTCTTGTAGCAGTGAACCACAAAGCACCAGGATGGTTTTGAAAGATGCAAAGGCCATGAACTGTTTAGAATAAGATATTCTATTTGTCACCAGGCTGAAAAGTTGAACGTTTGTTCTTTGACTGATCTTACAATAGCGCAGAGCATTCTGTTAAAGCATTCTGGCGTGAAGCAACAATGGGAAACACACCAGCTAAATAGCTGGCAATTAAGGGGGAAAGAATTGGTGTGAGAAAAAAATGTGCTCTTTATTCTACCCCAAAATTGGGAGAAAGACGCAATTTATGAAAATACACTGAGAAGTTGGGTAGAATTTTTTTAAAAAGGCCTTTTTCCCTAGTCCTATTCCCCCCACCCTCTGTATTTTCCATGAATAAAATCTGTTTTATCTATAAGGATAAAAATTCCTTTTGCATGTAGAGAATTGTGCAGAAATATCCAGAAAGACCACAGAATAACCTTTCGGAAGCATTTAATTCTTTCACAGAGTGTAGGTGAAACAAACAAATAACCTTGGAAAAGCTAGAGAAACCACACCTGGTGCATTGAGCAGGTAGATGAGTTTCCTAGAAAATATCTTTTGATAAAGCTATCGAGTTTGTGGTACCCTAAAAGCAACAATGACAAGTGTGATGTCTATGGAGATTCTCCGTCATCCAAGTCATGGTTGTCCCGAAGGGGCTTTTTCAAAAAGAACTGGACTTTGTTTTTCATTGAAGACATTTTGCTTCTCGTCCAAGAAGCTTCTCCGGTTCTGATTCAACTGGAAAAAAGCTTCAGAACTAAAGAAGCTTCTTGGATGAGAAGTGAAATGTCTCCAAGAAAAAAAAAAAAACAAAGCCCAGTGGGACAAATGTGATATTTTCTTTTTAAAGATAGTTTTACGGGATGCATCAAAGAAAACCCTTTGCTGCCATTAAAAGGATGGGAAAATGCCTTAAGAAGTCCCTGCAAATCAAGACAAAGTGAAAATCGTCTTACCTGGCCGTCTGTGAAGAGGCACCTGGGAACTGATAGTGTTGGGACCTGGAATAATGTACTCATAATGTATACCTGGATTGGGCTGTTGATGAATCATCTGTGAAAGGAAGAAAAGCCTCACATTCATTGAGTTGACTCCAACGCACGAACCCAGGTAGACCAGATCAGGAAACCAACTCCACAAAAAGATGTAAACTACAGGTAAATCTCATTTAGCAACCACAGTTAGGACTGGGCACTTGGTTGTTAAGCAAAACAGACATTCTTATCCCTGGTGGTGATCTTAAGGACATTAACTCCATTAAAAAAAATGTAGCTTTATTCATCTTCACATTTTTCTGCCCCCTTCTCAAGTCCAGAGATAGGAAGCACATAGGTTTAGTAAATAAAATAAAATAAAATAAACAAATGTACCCATCAAGAGACTAGGAGTCAGAACTGCCACTAAGTTACATTTAGGAAGTTCCATGCTTTTCCATCCTGACTTCACTCTACTGTATTTCACTTGATCTTTAGTAAACTATAACTTTCTTAACAAATGGAGTTAAGGATCGTTCTTGCTTAAAGGTTCAAGTTGAGACAAGTCTGACCCTACATTATAAATGAATAAACACACACACACACACACACACACACATACCTGCCCAGGTCTCTGACTTCCTTCTCAACATATCCAAATGAAAAATTAACCTAGAAAACGATTTTATCCATGAGTAAATGATTTCCTAACTTCTAATGGTTGAGGATGGTTTCTCTAGTTCAATAAAGAAACAAAATTATTATCTGAAATCTTTGACTCTTACATAGACATCCAAGATTTCATTGGTTGGGCCATCTGCTAAAAAGGATTCCCCAGCAGTACTTGAGATCTCGTTGGGCCGTTTATAGACAAACATTGTTCCTCCTCCTTCGTATCTCCCAGGTCGATCAATTGCCCAATTCCCATTGATAATGGCACGTCCTGATCGACTCCGTAGTGCTGTAGGAACAACGAGAAGAAAATATGAATGAAAGTAAAGAATTAAAGAAAGCAATAATTAAAAGCAAGGTGGACAGTTACAGTGGTGATGAGCGTCCCATCGGGAGACCTGGAAGAGCAAATTAGTAATAGACCATCATGGAGAAAATCCATCTCTGTGGTTGTGAGGATTCAACAATAACATAATCGTGAGCCACAATCTTTCAGGTAGAGTGGATGCTTGAATTTAGTAAGAGTAACCTTTCAAGTATCTGCTTGTTGTCCTTAATACTACTATCATCTCTTGTGAACTGTCCATGGTACTGACTTTACCATTCCTACTGTTTTTAGTTCTACCTTCTTCTGTCCTACAAGACTAGATCCAACTATTTCTTGGATGGAAGGTGCTTATAAGGATAGGCAAATGGTTTTGCCCAGTATCTCAAATCTTTCCTTCTATAAATGGTTCCGCTTAACTTTGCACATCTTTACACATTTCCCCAGGAAGCTTCTTATCATGATAGGAGCTTATGGATCTCATAAGGTATGCATTTCTTGATGAGTCATTGATGAATTTTCTCCTTTTCAGCACCAGAACTTCCGATGGTGCTGAGACAGCTACATATATGGACCATGGATGATCCTTCCATCATTGTCGTAGCTGAACCAGGAATCAGAAAAAGAGAAAATAGAAGCACAACTATAATGGGAAAAAGGTTATCTGGTACAACAGTTACTATGCAAGGAAAGTGTTTTGAGTCCAACACTTATCACCTCTCAGTAAAACTATAAATATTTGTGCTTGAAGGTCTCAAAAGTTTTTCTCAATTAATCTTTCTAAGGCCACATTCCCTTAAACGGAATCACTTCTTAGTGGAAGTTGAAATAAATCTTTGGGCGTTTCTGGTGATAAACCCAATCACTGGAAGATAAGATCATGAACAAAAGCTCTCTTCTATAGACTTCAATCCGACGTGGGGAAAACAGCATCTTTCATCTGTAGGAAAAACCCATAGCTGAATTTCTTATTTCTCCTAATTTTGTTAGGAAAGGAGGAATCGCATATTGTCCAAGGCAGGGATTATCACCAGCAAATTGCCAGTTATATTCAGTGCAGTGGCAAGCTTTTAAAATTGATGCTAGATATGTAGCGGCGGGTATATGCTTGTATATGGAGCTAGGATTCAAAAGTTAATAATGAAATTTTGCAGAGATATTCTGTATCTGAAAGCCAGAACACACATCAACATCTGGTTGTGTAGTCATCACAGATTAAGCTTGTCAATAGCAATCAGCAAATTGTTCTCTTCAAATATTTGGACCTGAAGTTCATTTGAGACAGACTTCACGGGCAGAAATAGCCGATGAGAAGATCCCCATATTTCATCTGAAACAAAATTACCTCTAGATAACTTTTCACCTCCCATCTTTAATTCTCCTTTTGAGATCTCCCTGCATCGTTCAGCCTGCAACTTACCCTTCACTTACGAGGCTTACAAAATTCATTCCATCTGAATTACAAGATGACGTTTCCCAGAAAAGCAGATCTTGATACATAAAGTAGTACGAACAATCTTGAACTGTGCAATCTCGGAATCGTGCAAACCATGGTATTCCCGCGCGAGTCTCTATGGAAGCCCCAAATTGGACTTAGTTAAAAAGCACGATAGGAAGGTTATTGATGCCTTTAAACTTTGAACTTGGAGAAGACTGCTGAAAATACTATGGACAGCCAAGGAAATCAATTCCCCACCTTTGCTCTGGCTCGGTTTTAAATCCTCTGAGCCACACAGAAAAATAGGTGATGAGAGTGAAATATTTTACAATTAATAGAATAATGACTGCAGGGGCACATCGTTCCTTCACTGTTAGTCACTCTCTCCCAGCACTGTCTTCCTGCCTTTAGGCTAAAATATTCTTGCTTATTTGGGCAAATATATTTGTTTATCTGTTTGTTTGGTTTTTTAGATTGAAAAACCTCACCATTTCTTAAACCGCCATTGCATTCTGCATTGTGTTGTATACTGGCTGTGTTGTATTGTGCATTTTGGGGGAATATGGAGACATTTAACTTGGACTCAAACCATAAACCCCAAACCAAGACGCAATCTGACCATGACCCCAACATTCTTCAACTTACACACAGAGATAGGGGTCCGTTTCCCCACCGCAATATCTGCACTTTTCAGATTGTGCAATTTGGAGATTGCACAAAAGAAGTGCTTGCGATACGGAGACAAATAAGGTGTTGAAAGCTTGGCAAGGCAGGGGCAGCAAATGCCACAGAGAAGGGCTTTGTCCCTGAGTAGATTAAATTATCATCAGATTCTTTCTTGTTGCTTAAACACTGGCTTTCCAAAGAGCAAACCAGCAGGACATTTCTGAAAACTTACACTTCATCACCAATGCTTGGAAAACCAGCTGATTTCTTGAGAAAGGCAGTGTCTGCATTGTTTGGAAATGGGCTTTAGAGAGAGAGAAAGACATTTTTTTTTTATTCCCTTTATGAATGGGAAGCTGCCAAAGAGAGAGGAGGGGGAGTGATATTTGAACAGCATGAGAACTATTCAAGGGGTAGACCATTGTCCATCTGGGACATTGAGTGATAAAACTGCTAAACCCTGCAAGATGGAGAATTCCCATTTCACACTGTTCAAATGAAAACCCTTGATGAGTTTTTACGCCGGGGAGAAGGGGAAATGTTGAACAATGTAGTCTCTTTTCCCTGTAAAATCAGTAGCTATGCTGGAGGGGGAAAAAAATGGGCTGAATTTCCAAATTGTGAATCAGAATTGCAAATGAGGAAAGAGACAGGTTAACTACTTAGAATAGGGCCAGCTCTCTTCCAAAGAGAGTTAGCCAAGGAATTCAGTAAACCCCCCACCCTAACTTTCTGCAATATTGGTGTTAATAAAGGCAAATAATTCTTGACTTACGACCACAATGGGAATCAGAATTTCCTTTGCTAAGCAAGGCTGTTATAAGTGAGTTGTCCTGATTTTATTTTATGAAAGTTCACCAGACTCTCTGGTCCGGACCTTCATTTCCACCCGAAAAATTGCTTGCTACATATTTGTTACAGAAGAAGACGATAATTTAAACCTGCTCCGAAATCCCTGAACTGTTTTGTTGACTCAGCTCCACCCTTTCCTCTTCAAAGAACTCTCGGTCCCCTCCTGACAACACCTGATTCCTGAGCATCAGGAAACGCATGGAAAGGCACCCCGACATAAAAACAATGGAAGGGAAGAGGACATCTTTTTCAGGAAGGCTCCTAAGCAGATGGAAGCATATGAATGTAATTTCTGATTTGGTCACTTAATCCAGCTAAATTCACGAGCTGTGCTGGGACCAAGGGAATTGGCTGATGCCTCTCCAACTTGAAAACATGTTCTGGAGTTTTATGAAAGTCGTTAAAAATATTTGCAATATTTGTTTCCCTGAATGGAATGCAATACATTATTGGGACCTGGGAGTTTCTTCTGAGAGCTGTTTGAGAGAACCAACTCCAAAATGGGATGATGGTCTTCTTGGAAAATGTACAACGGACCAACCCAGGAAAAAAAAAAATGAATCTGGATGAGGTATTATCCAAAATCCAAGAATGAGGATGAAGGAAAAGAAGACGAGATACGTCTTATGGGAAACGTGGAGGTGGCATTACTCAAGAAGGAGGAGGAAGAGAAGACAACTGGTTGAGCCAACATCGACACATCGCCGTATCTTAGGTCAATCCTTGCATCCTCAAAGAAAAAGCAGGGATACCTCCCCCTACCTACATGTGAAGGCCGAGGGAGGTATCACTTGTATACCTTCTTCCTTCCAGGTTCTGCAGATGTTCTGAGGACCACAGTTCAACCCAGATGGAGGACACCAGACGGGAAGGCTGTCCCTGAACATCGCTGAAGTTTCAGGTTGTCTACAAGATATCATGGACCGGAAGGAGGCCACAGGGATCATCAAAAAAAAAAAAGCTAACTGGAAACGAGTCAGTGGACTCAACGGCTGCATTTAGGCGAAGCCAAACGGTCAAATCCAATTAAATGCAGCTCTATTTTTAAACTGTAATCAAGCCTTTCAAAAAAAAATAAAAAAGCTAACGGGAAGATTTACTAATTGAAGTCTTTATCCCTAGGATGCAATATTACTTCTCCTGCAAGGTTTCTTGAAAGGGGAGTGGAGAAGTCTCTAAATCTCGAATCAGTCGCGTTGCCTTGTTACATAATTCAAGGGAAGAGCTTAAGAAATTCAAAAGAAGGATTACGATGGGTTGTTGTTTTTTAATTGAGAATGTGAGGAGTCACAGTAAGGCTGGACACAGTCAAAGTGGGACTTAGCATACAAATGAAGAATCAAGTTGGCGCATCCATGATGCCCTCGGAAAGTTTCTTCTAACCGCTTGCCAAATTGCAGAATCAGAGAAACTGGATTTATTATTATTATTCCTTCAGGGTAGTTTTTTTTTTTTAAACTATTCCTGATCTGTACAGGAATTATATCAAGTTTCCAGGTTCAGGAATTGGCTGGTGAAAACCAGAGGTGGTATTCAGCTGGTTGTGACCTGTTCTGGAGAACCAGTAGCAGAAATTTTGAGTAGTTGGGAGATCCAGCCAATCCCACCTCTGACTGGCTCCGCCAACCCCATCTATTCTCTGCCTCCAGAGTCCCAGCTGATCGGCCGGGTCTTCTTTGGTTGCCCTGCCCAGGAGAATGGAGCTGGAAAGCAGGTTAGTGAGCCGGGGAGGGAATGGGATTTTGCAGTACCCTTCCCCTGCCACGCCCACCAAGTCATGCCCACCAAGCCATAGAACCCACAGAACCGGTAATAAAAAAATTTGAATCTCACCACTGGTGAAAACCTCAATAATACAAATGTTGCTTCCAGTATTTAGAATTCCTTCAAAGTTTTGAGAGCTATAAAGTTTCTCCCATGTCCCACATCTGGACCATAAACTTGTTTTCCTTCTCCACGGATCTCCACTGTCTCCAGATCTATTATTTGGACTCTAATCTGAGTATAGCTTGCCATATTCTTAAGAGACTGGATTTAGTCCACTGATTCTCAGCAGAACCATAGCGCGGTGCCAGATCACAGTGGTTTGAAATAGGTTTGCTGATCTTCAGGTCTCAATCAAGGCTCAAATGACCAGACTCAAAGTGTCCTACTTCAGAGACATTAAGTGAAGATAGAAAAGGCTGTAATACTGGGAAGTACTGAAAGAAAGAGAAGAAGGGGATGACCATTAGCCAGATGGATGGACAGTAGTGATGGATGAAAGAGCTGATGGACTAGGTTGGGGCAATGAGAAAATCACTTATTGGGTTTAGAACTGACAGTGACTCAATGGTACGGACAATTATCAATCAATCAATTGTAGACCACGTCTTCAGAGCCCACAAGCAAACTCACTAATGTATCCCCTTCCTCCCAACGCAATATCTAAGCTGCTTCCTGTATGAAGCATTGCTCTCATCCCGCTATTTATTGATCAGTAATCAGGACAGATGGCTTCCAGCCCTGGATCTTGACATCAAAACAAACACAGGCTAGTGTTTTGTCAAGACTCAAGTCAATATTAATTGTAGGGTTCAGATTTCTTTGGGAGAGTTTTAACCTGACTGTGGTTTTCAATCGCTTTTGAGCTTGGCACAAGATGCCCTGAATTCCATCACATTAATAGTAAAAATGAGATCGATTGTTTTTGCAAAGAAAGGCTGGGCCTTTTGCATGCTTTTATTGAACATTTCAGCCCTTTCTGGTAATTATAAGCGTGGAATTTCTCAGACTGAGAGAACAAAACCAGCCATGTTCTGTTGTAGAAGCAACGGCTGAAACAGGGAGAGGTTAAAATTACCAACTAATAGCCTGCGTGATTAAAGGTTGCAAGGGGACAAAAAGGAGTTGCAGAAAACTGATCTTTTAATCATGTTGGCAGTTTCTGAAGAAGCACGATAAGGGAAAGAATGGTGAATAAAATTTGAGACGGCCCAAGCTGGGTTTTTAAACTGTTTTTCTCCCCAGAAACTCGGGAAACCGTCTTTGTCTTTAACTGACCTCTCTAAGCCAATATTGTAAGTTTGTTGGCAGACGTTCTCCAATTATGTGTTACAGGAAGAAGGCACAGAAAGAAATCCATGTTCACAGTTTAGAAACATCCCCGTTTCCCACATAACCCAAATCTGATTTCGATTAAGAGAGCTGATATGAATTAAGAAATCTCAGAGAAATCTGAGATGAATTAAGAATCTTGCTGGATCAAATCAACACTGTCCACCCTAATATTTTGGGATAAAATAAGAAAAGCACAGGCTCGGTGTTCACAATGCACGTTGGCTGCAGGAGTTAATTGCAATGCTACATACGCTCTGCCACAAACCAAAAATACAACTCCTGTTTCTTTTTGCCCAAATACATTCTTCACCCAGCAGAAATAACTTTAGCTTGCGCATCAATCATGTGCACTTGAGTCATATTTTTTTTTTGCACTCGCAGTGGGACTCCATAGCACTGGGAACAAGTGACGAAGCTTGGTTTGGCTCCCTATTTGAGCTTTATTGCTACAAAAAAACAAACAAACCAGGGGATCAAGAATGGAATCTCGTAGATCAACAATGAAGTTTCTCTAGTTAAGGCACCGATGAAGATTCGCTCAAAACTTTGGTGAAACTTATAACTAGCCTTCTAATTTCCGTTTTTGTTCAACAAACGAATAGAGGATGGAGGGAAATGGTTTTGACCCACAACACCTAACTAGGCTGGGCCTTTCAGATCCAAACTGAAAGAGTTTGATGGGACAAAGTATTGAAGATGACCCTTCGTTGGGCAATTTGATCTCTTTGTCCTTTCAGAATAATAAGTTGGAAGGGACCTTGGGGGTTTTAACAGAATAACAGACTTGGAAGGAACCTTGTAGATCATCTAGTCCAACCCTCCCACCCAAGTGGGAGACCCTACACCATTTCTGACAGATGGCAGTCCAGTCTCTTCTTGAAAGCTCCCACAAGTTCCAAAGGCAACTTCTGTTCCATGGATTGATGGTTCTCAACTGTCAGAAAATTTCTCCTTATTTCCAGGTTGAATCTCTCCTTGTTCAGTTTCCATCCATTATTCCTTGTCTGGCCTTCAAAGGTGCTTTAGAAAATAGCTTGACCCCCTTCCTCCTCTCTGGGGCAGCCCCTCAAATATTGGAAGACTGCTATCCTGTCTCCCCTGATTATTTTAGTCCCGCATCCTGTTCCAACAGAAAACCCTAAACCTTTTTCCTCCACCGCTCTTTGACTTTGAGGTGTCCTACATATCCAGTTGCCAGCCCTTCCACTTTTCCAGGTTTTGAGAACTTTCATTTAACTTTTGCATGCGTGCAACATCCTACAACAAACCAATACCCTGATAACTTTACATACATATACATGAGAGCTGATTGATCAAAATGTATGAGGGTTGTGAGTAGCAGGTCCACCATGGCCAAGAAAGAAACCTGAAGCTCTGTGATGTTTTCCAACTAAACAGCCAATCAAAGATCTTCCCTCCAAGGACAAGTGCACTATTTTGTTGGAATGTGTTCCTTTGCGTGCTTGCTTGCACACAACTATAGATTTGTGTTCAAAGGTTTCGTTCTGCTTTTATTCATCGTTTCTTTCAAGGTGACATTTCAAGGGAAATATTTCAGAATGGAGAAGGAAGACAGGGATAAACATGACAAAGTGTTAAGCAGATGTCAGCTGAAAGAGTTAATCGCAGTGCGACGCAGGCTCTCACACAAGACAGAAATATAACTCTAGGCTTTTTCCAAATGCATTCTTTACACAGCAGAAATAACTTTCGCTTGCACATTAATCAAATTTGTGGGCTTTTTCCCACAATCATTTTAATGCCGACTCCTTAGCGTGTACTAAGCAAATAATTCTTCCAAATACCAAACTTAGCTCATGCCTCAATAGGACTCAACCAAAAATATTAATAGCTTTTCACACCATTCTTTTCCTTGTTTTTTTTTTCTTCTCTCAACAGCAGTAGTTTTTTTTTTTTTTTTTGAAAAAACCACAATTTCTGCATTTAAAAGTAGACATTCTATTTATCTACAGCACAAACTATAGTACAGTATGTTACAAAGAGAGCCAGTTTGGTTAAAGGCACCTAGTTAGAAACCAGGAGATGCAGGGGGTTTCTTGTTCTTCCTCGGGCACAAATTCGGCTGAATGCCCTGGGCCAGTGACAGCCTCATATTTATTTGTTTGATAAAAAGTATCCCACTTTTTGGCGTTTTACGAATAACTCAAGGCAGCGAACATATCCAACACACCTTTCTCCTTTGGTTTTCCTCACAACAACGACAATCCTGTGAAGTGGGTTGGGCTGAGAGAGTAAAGAACCAAAGTCACCCAACTGGCTTTCTTTCACACCTAAGGTGGGATCTGAACTCACAAAAAGAAATCTATGTATATCGGGGCAGTGGGATTTTCCTGATTCTTTCGTGGTTTTTTTTTAGCAGCTTTAGGGGGGTAATCACGAGGGGTTCATTGTTTCTCAGAAAGCTGTGGGTCTTCTGCTGTGGGTTTGGGGGTGATGGCTCTTGGAATCCTTATTAGTCTGAAAATTCGGTAAGGAGACCATGTTATCCTTTAGGGACGCCAATCTGCTCTTCAGAAGTGGCCGTCTCTGGTTCAGTGGGATATGTATTTAGATGCAACCCGAGAACCAGAATGGCGGAATGTCTACCTCAAGGAACTGGGTAATGCCTCCTCTAGCCCTGTTGTCTAGCCTCTTTCTCCACTATTATGCCTTCCAGATGTGAGGGATTTTATCACCCCGAATCCCCAGCCAGCGTCAAAGAGGTTGGGCGAGGCAACTTTGAGATCTTCAACCACAAATGTCTGCTCCACGGAGCCATCAATCCATGTCCCTCCCTTATCTTGCACTCTCTGACTGTCTTTATCAAAACCAATGTTGTTTTAAATAATGTCATCCCTGCTGCGCTAAACCTCAAGCGGGGAGATTTATTAGCCAGATCAGAATCCAGCACATAAAGTGAGATGCTTTCTGCCAAGCTGGGTCCATTTCTCTTTTCTCCCGAGCTGTTATGCTGTTGAAGAGTTCCAGATCTAGGAGGAGGCCCCGAACTATTCAAGGCAAGGCCCCAACGATGAAGGCCGGGCCCAGAAATCTCGTACAAACTTCAGCGAAAGGGTCTCTGAACTCATCACATTTTTTTTTTTTTGCACAACTATGCAAAACCTCTCCCTTTGCATCTTCAGCCAAATGTCATGAGCAGTTGTGTTTCTGAAAGGAGTCTCAGGTCCCAAAGGGAGAGGCAACCCACAATTGTATTCTGCAAATGGGCCCTCCTCCACCCACAGAGATATGCATCCATGTACAAACAGCACAGGTTCTTCCTAAAGGTTGCAGCTAGATCACACTGATCACACTGGGGAATCAGATCTTATGATCAATATTTTTATTTTCCTAGGTCAAACGTGCATTTTTCTTTCATTTGTCCTAAGTGCAAGGATTCTTCCTGTTGTCTCATCTCTCTTGAAGCTCTTGAGTTGTCTAAAGCAAACTTACTGCCAGAAGTAGACAAGTTACTATCATAAACAGTATAAACCAACCACATGTTCAAGTCAAGAGGTCTTATACCATTCTGGTCAAATGCTTGTCACCTCCAGTGATGGAGCAACCACAGCTCCAGGAGGCAAGCTGTCCCGTTGAATAATTGTTCTTAGTGTCAAGAAATTTCTCCTTACTTTGAGGTTGGATCTCTCTTTAAGAAGCTTCCACCCTTAACTTTTTTTCCCTGCCCTCCGGTGCTTTAGAGAATAAGGGAATCTCCTCTTCTCCATGACAGCCCCTCAAGTACTAGAAGACAGCTACCGTGTCTCCACCATCCTTCTCTTTGATAAGAACAGCATCTTGTAAAGACCAATGAATGATTAAAAATATGGCTCTCAAACCTATCTAAGACTCAACCACAAAAGATATCCCAAAACATCTGTTGATGCCAATTGTGCGTTAGTGTCTCAAGTTTGCTTTGTGAAGTATGTTTTCTTCCAAAACAATTGAAAATACTCCAAAGAGTAAGATGCCTAAAGCTAAGCTTTTTTTTTAAAAAAAAGCATTTTTATCTCCTTTTGACAGATGGGGAAAGATTTAATTTTGGGTGAAAAAGAACAATCCTTGTTGTTAGTTTTATGATCTATTTCAAATGAATGAAGCATTGATCGGATAGCTGAAATGATGTTGTCTCAGGTGCTGAATAATCAACCCCTTGCTTTTGGACAACAAAATGTGTTGGCTAAGTTACCACATGCAGGAACACATCTTATATCCCCTGCCTTTGGTGGAGATGAGTCTTTGAACACACCAAGCCAAAGCTAACCATACAGTCTCCAAATTGAGCATTGAGATCAAACAAACCACAAGGTCCCAAACCGATTCAAGTAACACATCCAATCCACTGCTGAACCTAGTAAGACACACAACTGACTTTAATGTTACATTTAGAAAAACAATAACACCCAAATCACAGTATTCCTTCTGCTTTTTCAATGAACTGGCATCAGAAATCTGCCCAACACATGACACGCCACAAGAGAAAGCAATACATACACGACACAATGCAGCAGATGTATATAGTCCATAAATGATTCAACGGTTGAATTGGTTCTGCCTCCCTAGAATTTTAATCTGTTATTTCATGTCCTGCACTCTGTCAGTGTTCCAGTGAAACTCCCTATTCCATTCAGCACTCAGAAACAAAGTTTATCTAAGTAAGAATTTATTGAAGAAGTCATACTGGCACATCTGAGAAAAACCCGAATCTGAGAGTTTTGGGTTTTCACTTCCCAACTGAAATTCACAAAACCATCCCCTGCACCCACCCGTCTTTCCCATGGTCCAATCACCCGTTGTCCCAACTGGAGACATTCCTCCAGTCACTCCTTTCCAGGTGCAGAGTAACTTGTCCTTGACTTTATGGGAAGAAGGTTGTTATGTCTAAACTTCCACCACTCCGTGAAATCCTCCCTCCCAAATTCCCAGGCACTAAGATGTGGCAGTGTGGAAGCTTCTAAGTCAGGGGTGTCCAACCTTGGCAATTTTAAGACTTGTGGACTTCAACTTCAGCTTTGCTGGCTGAGGAATTCTGGGAGTTGGAAGTCCACAAGTCTTAAAGTTGCCAAGGTTGGACACCCCTGTTCTAAGTAAAATATGGCTTCCAAAGCTGACACACTCTGGGATAACCAAGAGCAGATCACGATATCCCTTCAGACAATTGACAAATGTGATTATATCAAGGCTATACCTACCCTTAACTAGGTAGAAGATTACTAGTTGGCCCAAAAGAAGAAGAAGAATCTTTCCCTAGCTAAAGATTTTGAGAACAAGCTCTGAACTAGAAGGAATTAAAAGTTTGGGAACTTGTAAAAAGGTGAGGGTGGGATATTTCCTTCTTAGGAGTTGCCTTGAATTGAATGTACCGTGCCATTTTCATGGGGCAGAATAATAGCAACATTCCTGTTCTAAAAATGAATCGCACTCCTTGGCCTGCCTGGGAAGAAAACCCACAAGCCGTTTCCCAGGGTTTGTTCAATCCCCAGAGCTTCACAGCTTGGCTAGTACCAACGTTTGGTAGATGTAGCCTGAAGACCTGTCTGCACCAAATCAATCTCCCAGGGCTGAAGTTTCCCAAAGCTGCTGCTTCGTCCCGCTAGCTACCATTTCGCTTACATCAGAAGCGTCTTTCCTGTTTTCGTATATGGCCGTCTAGGGAGCAATGATGACATCTATATTTTGGACAAAGTAGATGAAAACAGGAGTGGTAGAGCGACGAAGGAGAGTGATGCAAAGAGGTCCACTTTGGGGTTCAATCATACTATCGCAAAAGTCAGATCAAAATAATGCTTTGTTAAGAAGAAGGAGGAGGAGGAGGAGGAAGAGGAGGAGGAGAAGGAGGAGAGGAAGAGCAGGAGGAGAAGGAGGAAGAAGATGGTATGACCAAAGAGAACCAATTGGACAGATAACTTTTTAGGTCCTCCACTTCTGGTTCATCTCATGTATTAACTCATACCTCCCCTGGCATGTCACCTAACGTTCCTTACAAAGCCTATTATTGTTTTCGAGCACTCAATGGTTCAATTTCCACCAGTGGAAGAGGATAAGTGATCTCATGAGCTTTCTTTTGACCGGCGTCCTTTCTAGGAAGAAGCAATCTTCCAAGAAGCTTTCATTCAACAATGTTCCAAGGAACACTCTTCTCAAACCAACATAGGCTGACTCTCTTTTTTGCTTTTATGCCGCTTCCTCCTCCTCCTCCTCCTCCTCCTCCTCCTCCTCCTCCTCCTCCTCTTCCTCCTCCTCCTCCTTCTTAACAAAACATTATTTTGATATGACTTTTGTGATAGTATGATTGAACTCCAAAGTTGACCTCTTTGCATCACTCTCCTTCGTCACTCTACCACTCCTGTTTTCATCTACTTTGTCCAAAATATTTTCATCTACTTCGTCCAAAACATTATTCTCTATCTGGTTTCTTCCAAATCACTTGGGACCTACCACACCCAGGGATCCTGAAGGCTGAATAGGGAATTCTGGCATCCGCAGGACCAACAGATCACTCAACTAGAAGAAGATGTCTTTGGGCAGAGGTGGACCGACTTACCTAAGTAATTGTTGCTCTTGGACATCTCAGTGATGTTGATTTTGGTGGCCCCTTCTGGAATTTCGACTATTTTATGGTAGCCAAGGTTGGTCAGGCTGTGCTTGAAGACTCCCGAGATGACCCTGCAGGCTGTGTTGTCTCCTCCGCAGATTCCACATTTGTCCACCACCTTATCGGAACCCAAGTAGTCATCGCAGCCAATACTCTGTCACGGGAAAGGAAAGAGAACCAAGTGGTCAATATAGGGACGGCATCAGAACCGGGTTTCAAGAAAGCAGAGTAAAACTCAGTGAAGACCCATCTCCAACTCGGAACATATTTTTGTATTTCTGCATTTCAGAAGTGAGGATAAATTACTGTAGATCGACCTTTCTCAAAGTATGGTCTGAGGATCTCTGAGGACACCAACGTGATTTGTCAGCCTATGTGGAAACAATAATCCCACCAAACACTTGCAGGAAGCAGTAGTGGCAGTGAAGGGTGTCGATTTAAAATTTTAATATAATAAATATTGTTAAACTAGCTCGATACCGGTGATTCACTAACGAAACTATGTGGTCAGGTTTAGTTTTTGGGGAGGAAAATAAGGGGGTGGGGGCGGAATTCTGCCTACCAGCATCCAATGGTATTCATCTGGCTAGTGTCCCATCAGTGTGTAAGAGAGTTGAGGGCTGTTTGGAAACTGAAACAGTATTTGCTGTGTGAGCAAGAAGGAGACAGCAAGGAGCCTGGGCGTGGCTTAGCTCAACTGTTCTGTAGTAAAGCTGCTTGCTGCTGTGAAACTGAAACTAAAACTGAAAGTCCTCTGCTTGTGTTTTGCATTTGGAAGAGATTTCTTTTCAGGAGGGGAGCGGGAGTAGAACTCCTTAGCATCAGAGCGTGTTAATAATACTATTAATATACAAAATACTAATGGAATACGAAATTCTAAGAAAGGGATTTAAAAAAAAAATCCTTTCTTAGTGAGCCCCTAGAAGCCAAGAGGAACATATGTGCCAAATTTCAAATTTGTAGGCTTTACGGTTCTGGGGATTTTGTGATGATGCGTGAGGGGTCTTTCGCTTTTATATATATATATAGAAGATAGAACAGAAGAAGATAGATTTAAGAACCATCATGGTATGAAGGCTTCTTCTCCATGGATCTCCAAAAATGTTGGAAGCTCTTAAAGATGTAACCAGTCTCAGCATCAGATAATCACAACCAGGGTAAAGAGAAGCCCTTTTTACACTTACCATGCTTATCTCGGGAGATGCGAAGAAATTACAGATCAAAGATTTTCTACTGTAAACAAAGAGAAAAATGCCTCTGGCTCCAAACCCCAATCTCTTCCCCATTCACTGCTGGTGGTTGGTAAATTGGAATTGACATATTGGGGGTTGACAATGCTGTCCTGCTTTGCCTTAATGGTTGTTTGGTTTGAGCTTTCATTTTGTTTTTATTGTTGTTTAATTTAGTATTATAGTGCTTAATATTATATTTTGTAAACTGCCCAGAGTCCACTGGGGAGGGTAGCTATATTAGATCTGTCAAGTCAAGTCAAGTCGAGTCAAGTCAAGTCAAGTCAAGCCAAGCCAAGCCAAGCCAACTCAACTCAACTCAACTCAACTCAACTCAAGGCAAGCCAAGCCAAGCCAAGCCAAGCCAAGCCAAGCCAAGCCAAGCCTAGTCTACTAATGCAACACAACACAACACAACTAACACCAAGCCTAGTCTACTAATGCAACACAACACAACACAACACAATGGTGCTTTTGTTAACGATTCCGTCACTTGAAAGTTCTTTAAAAAGTCTTTCCCAATGAAATCCAATGAAATTACAAGTGGGCCAATTTATTCCCCAAACCAAGGCAGACTTTCTTTACTCCCCCTTTTCTAAGCAATGGAATTCACTAAGTTGTCATCACTTCTTTGGAAAGGAGCTTCTGGGTTCTACTGACAAAATAATAAATTCTGGTGTGACAACCATTCAGCCAGACGTTGGTACACTGTAGAAACCCTTTATTCTGCTGCCTTACTAGGGGCTTTCTCTTCCAAAGGCCAGAAGTAGATATTTATAACTCTGATGAGTTATGGCACATTGGCCAGACAACTGTAATTGGTCCAAAACTGAATATCACTGGACTTGGGACTTTGGCCAAAACAATTTTAGGGGTGAAAAATAAAGCAATTTTTCTGGCATGTTATTTTTATTTTTTTGTGTGTTTTTTTTTGTCGATGTGTGTTGTAGCTGCTTCAAGCAGCTCAACACTTAGGAATGTTTCTGAGAACGGTGAAAAAACTCAGCCCACAGCACAATGGAGAAGCTGATCGGGTTCATGATGGATGACAGAATGGGTTGCCTGTTTTCCTCCATTTTTCATGGGGATATATTGGGACCAGATGATATGATAGGGGAAGGACAGGAAGAAGGCCTGGGGTGGGGCGGGGGGAGGATGTAGGCCAAGATGGAAAGAGGAGATGATTTTCCATCAAGGATTTGGGAGAGATAGATTAAAGCCGCCTCTTTTTTCGGCAAGGCATTATCTCTCAAGCTGGATCTTCTCTTCCAGCTGGGAGAAGACTTCAAAGGAGTGAGTCTCATCACTTTCCTTCCAAACAAAAGACTCCTCTTCCAGATTAGGGCATTCTTGGTATCTAGGAATAACGGAATATCATAGTTGGAAGGGAGCTTGGAAATCTTTTAATCCAACCACCTGCTCAGGCAGGACACACTATACCATTCAGAACAAATGATTGTCCGATCTCTTAAAAACCTCTCCTATTTTCCTAAGTTGGGCTGCGAGAGAGTGACTGGTTTAGAGTCACCCAGCTGGATTTCCTGGCCTGAGACAGGACTAGAATGCTGGATGCTCTGCTGTGGATAAGACGACGCTCCTGAGAGTCATCAACACAGCACAAAAAGTCATCGGTTGCTCTCTTTCTTCTTTGGAAGAGATGGTGAAGAGCAGACTCCTCTCTAGAGCACTAAAAATCTCCACAGACCTTTCTCATCCTGGACATTCATATTTCGAACAGTTATCATCAGGGAGGTGTGATAGCTGTCTTGAAATGAGGACCAATAGACTGAGAAACAGTTTCTTTGCCAAGGCAGGAATTGTCTTGAATCAAACAGGGCATTTGTGATTTAGCCCTATGTATATAGTGGCATTTTTAAACTATTTAACTTACTAAATGTTTTAGATAGGTTTTAGACTAGGGTGGTTGTTGTTTGCTGTTGTTGTTGCTGTTGTTGTTGCTGTTGATGTTGTTTGTTGTTGATGTTGTTTGTTGTTATTTGTTATTTGTTGTTGTTTGTTTGTTGTGGTTTGTTTGTTGTTTGTTGTTTCTTGTTTGTTGTTTCTTGTTGTTTCTTGTTGTTTCTTGTTTGTTTATTTGTTGTTTGTTTATTTGTTGTTTATTTATTTATTGTTGTTGTTTGTTGTTTGTTATTGTTTATTGCTGTTTGCTTCTTGTTGTTTGTTGTTGTTGTTGTTCAGAATATTAAATAGATGCATTGGAGAACAGTTTCCCACCCCTGCCATAAGAAAGGGGTCCTGTCCTTTTCTTATGGCATGGGGCCCACCAATGACATAAGCCCATTGCAGTTTGGTCTAGAAGTATATATTGGTATATTTTGTTTCCCATGTGGAGATTCAGAGAACAATAAACAAACGGGATTTATTGCATCAGGAGAAACCCTCGAATTCCAAGTTAATTTCAGAAAGTTATGCAGGTTCAATTAATGTTGGTTTTCAGTCTTCTGGTTTTTTTTTTTAGTTTTTTTTTTTTTGAGTTCCACGGCCCCTGGTGTCATGTTTATTCTGAATTTTGAAGGAAGGGGCTCCAGGAGGCCAAACAAAATGGGAAACGAGCCAGTTGAGGCTGAAGATTGGCTCAATTTTTGCTAAGGAATCTGAAAAGAAATATAATAATAACACCAATTTTTTGGGGGGTGGGGACGGACTTTTTGTATTTGCTCATTCAAGTGATTCCAGAGCAACTCTGGGAATCCTTTGGAAACTCATTAGGAACTTCTGAGTGAGACTAGCCGTCGTGAACGAGTTGTGTCCCCAATCAACAAGGGAGCTATTGGCCCTCCACGAAGTACATGGATGGATGAAAAATTAACCCCAACCCCCTGGAATTTGTGCCCCAAGATGCCTGTTCTGCACCCCCCCCTAGCAAAAATGAAAATTCAGAATGAAAGCCCAGACCAAGAATAAATAATAGCTTTCACTTATATGTTGGATAGAGGCAGAGATCTGAATACAGAATAACAGAGCTGCAAGGGACCTTGGAGGTCTTCTAGTCCAACCCCCTGCTCAGACAGGAAATCCTATACCATGTCAGGCAAATGGTTGTCAAATCTCCTCTTAAAATCTTCCAGTGTTGAACCCCCAGAACTTCTGGAGGCTAGTTGGTTAATTGTCTTCACTGTTAGAAAATTTTATCCTTAGTTCCAGGTTGGATCTCTCCTTGATCAGTTTCCATCCATTATTGTGTAGCCTTCGGGTGCTTTGGGGAATAGTTTGAACCCCTCTTCTTTGGGGCAGCCCCTCAGATATCGGAATACTGCTTTCATGTCACCCCCTGGTCCTTCTCTTCTTCATCACTTCAGTTCAGAAACCCAGGTGGGCAGGAGAGAAGGGAATTCAGAGAAGCATCACATCTGGACGAGAAGAAAAATAGCTTCGCTGCTTCCTCCGTCCCTTTATTCCTGGGTATTAAATCACTCTCAGAAAAGCCAAGCTGCAGACAGTTACACAAAGAGCAGAAATGCCCTTCCACTGAGTTTAAAAACACGACTTACATAACTCATAACATTTGATCTCCTCGTTTCCTACGGAGCCTCCAAGGCTGGCGCTGTGGATGGATTCTGCAACAGATAAAGACGAGTTGTGGTGTTCTTAGAGCAAACAAAAAAGCGCATTTCCAGCCTCTAAATGGGAACCAGAAAAAAATATTTTTGGTAACCACAACGGCGAAGAACGCATTGTTGCATGCTGGTAAACAGCAAAGTCCCGCTGGCTTCGCACACTAGGACAAGCCATGATCGAACGACGGTTTGTGGCTTTGTGGTTTGAGGCTTTTACGACGGTTGTGAGCTGCCCCAAGTTGCGTTTTTAAGACGGGCAGCCCGACAAATCTTTTCAAACAAATAAATGATCCAGAGAAAGAGTAAGCCAAAAATAAGGATGACCAAATATATTGGGTTTATTAGGCTATTGTACCCTTAAACTAATCCAGATTTAAGGACAAATTGACAGCGGGCTGCAAAACCCAGTGAGCGGATGATTTTTGTGGTGCCAAAACTTCATC
Source organism: Pseudonaja textilis (assembly GCF_900518735.1). The sequence continues at coordinate 8,637,675 of NW_020769352.1, forward strand.
GGGTGGAACATAAGAAAGACACAACTCCCGACTCTTTCCACTGCAAAGCATAAATAATCTGCAGCGAATTATCTGGAATTACACTCCCCCACCCCGCTCCCTCATAACCAACATATCTTCCTGGAACTAAGTAAGGGCTACAGAGTCAAACATGCTTTGCCAAAAACCCCAGCGCACATCAGATGTCGGTTCGTCCATTCCTTGGCTGTGAGCTACGTTCCCACAAACACATTTTAAAAGATGCATGACTCCTCTCCGGGGACAGCTATATTTCAATTCTTCAAAGAAGCACAGAGGCTCACCCAAAGTTTCGGGAACGGCGCAGCTTTGTGTGTGTGTGTGTGTGTGTGTGTGTTACAGTTCCACCGAGATCCTGCCTTTTCAGCTTTTTCTTTATATATCTCCTTGTCCATCTCTTCCCAAAACTTAGCAGCCACCTCCAGGCGTCCGATAGAAGAAGAGGAGAGGTGGGGGGGGCTGGACTTGAAGTTGGAAAGTCACACGCTGGGAATTTTGGGGACAGGACGCTGGCCACCTGATGCCCTGTTCCCGAAGACTTTCACACGGAAGTCTCCTGCTGACTTTCATCCTCGGGGCCTGCAAATTAGCACTTCGGCCATTGTTTCCTTTGAATGCTGCAGGAGAAGACAGGAAGTGATGGCTCCCCAAACTGCCATGGGGGTGATTCATAGAAACCGAGTCAGAAGAGCGGGCACATGTCATGCTGGGCACAGTGGAACAAGCCCTTTCAAAAGAGACCCACAAGTCGTAGTGTAGGACGTTCCAGCCATAAACTTTGGAAGGCCCTGACATCTTTGTGCAAAGCTTTTGCTGAGGGATCCTGGGCCACTCGGTTCCCACATTGTGATTTCACACAATTGTTGTTCTCCTTTCCCAGAAGAGGGGCAGAGCTGCATAGACCTCGCTTTTGAGATTTTACCATCGATAAAATACAAGCGTCCTTGACTTATGACCACAATTGGGCCAGGGACTTTTTTCTCCCCCAATTTATCTATATACTAGCTGGATAGCCGTGCTTCGCTACGAAACTATGTGGTCGGGCTTAGTTTTGGGGGAGGAAACTAAGAAGAAGAAAAAAATTCTACCTCTGCCTACCAGCATCCATCAGTATTTGTCTGGCTAGCGTCCTGTCAGTGTGTGAGAGAGTTGAGGCCTGTTTGGGAACTGAAAGAGTATTTGCTGTGTGAGCAAGAAGGAGACAGCAAGGAGCCTGGGCGTGGCTTAGCTCAACTGTTCTGCAGTAAAGCTGCTTAGTGTTGCTGTGAAACCGAAACTCCTCTCCTCTGCTTGTGTTTTGCATTTGGAAGAATTTTATTTTTTTCAGGTGGGGAGGGGGAGTAGAAATAATAATAATAATAATAATAATAATAATAATAATAATAATAATAATAATA
>NW_020769352.1:8645937-8667197 GCF_900518735.1 Pseudonaja textilis
AACTTCCGAAGGCAACTTCTGTTCCATTGAATATAGAATACCAGCGTTGGAAGGGACCTTGTAGGTCATCTAGACCAACCCCCTGCCCAAGCAGGAGACCCTACACCATTTCTGGTCCAGTCTCTTCTTGAAAAGCCTCCAGTAATGATGCTCCCACAACTTCCCAAGGCAACTGTTCCGTTGGTTGATTGTTTTCCCTGTCAGAAAGTTTCTCCTTATTTCCAGGTTGAATCTCTCCTTGATCAGTTTCCTTGTCTGGCCTTCAGAAAATAGGGGGCTTTAGAAAATAGCTTGACCCCCGTCCTCCTCTCTGTGGCAGCCCCTCAAATATTGAAAGGCTGCTCTCCTGTCTCCCCTGGTCCTTCTCTTCCCTAGACTAGCCATGCCCAGTTCCTGTAACCGTTCTTCATATGTTTTAGCCTCCAGTCCCCTCATCATCCTGGTTGCTCTTCTCTGTACTTTTTCTAGAGTCTCAACATCTTTTTTATAATGTGATGACCAAAACTGGATGCAGGACTCTAGGTGTGGCCTTACGAAGGCTTTATAACTTCCCCAGTTATATGGCAAAATCCAAAAAGCCACCGATCTAACTTGGATCTTTTGGATTAATTCATTATACAGCAACCTGGTAACTTTCCACTTTATAACTGTGATAAGGGAAAAAAGTCAGGCATTCCTGTACGAATCTCTTTTGAGTCCTGTGAAAACTGTAACATGCAGTGTAATAGCAGTTAAAATGTACGTAAGCTGAACTACCAAAAGAAAAGAAAAAAAAAAAGGATGCTTAAACGGTGGGTTGGACTCCAAGGTCCTTTTCCAACTTTGTTATTCTGTAAATGTTGGTGGAATCTTTTCCAAGGAAGGCTGAGCTCCGAGGACAAAGATTTGGGACAAAAACCTCCGTCTTTCTTGTTCGATTCCTTGAGTTCCACTCAAGGCAAAAGGCGAAAGGGGTTTTAGCAACTGGCAGAAGCAGCCCAGGAAGGTTCAAGACCCGCTGAAAATGAATTCAGCCACGGCTTCCATCCCACCCACCCCCAGGGGCCAGCCTCCTCTCCAGGGCAGAATCCCTCCCTAGACTGAGTTAGCCAGATGGAGTCATCGGCCTCTTGCGGCAAAGAAGAAGAAGAAGGAGGAGGAGGAGAAGGAGAAGGCGAGGCGGGCTGCTGTGCGGCTCAGGAAGCGAAAATGATCTCGCAAGCATCCAGCCAAACGCTTGGAGGCACAGAAGAGAGAGAGAGAGAGAGAGAGAGGCTTGGCTTACTGCACCAGCCCAAAAGGAAGCTCCAGGAAGCTCAGTAAACATCCTGGAAAACGTCTGTCTGGCCGGCCTAACCCAAAGCATACCTTGAGGGGGCGAAAAATCCTCTCTTTCTTCTTCTTCTTCTTCTTCTTCTTCTTCTTCTTCTTCTTCTTCTTCGGTGGATTCAGCTTTTCTGCTACTCTGGTTGAAAATAGACCTCAAGACACACAGCAGCCTTCCGACGAGCCTGGCTGCAATCCATCGCTGTATTTTTGGGTCTGTGTGACCCCAAGAATTCACATAGAATAGCAGGGTTGGAAGGGACCTTGGAGGTCTTCTAGTCCCACCCCTGGTTTGAGCAGGAGACTGTATACTGTTCCAGACAAATGGCTGTCCGATCTCATCTTGAAAACCTCCTGTGATGGAGCACCTTTCCTTCCTTCCTTCCTTCCTTCCTTCCTTCCTTCCTTCCTTCCTTCCTTCCTTCCTTCCTTCCCAGTGGTTAGAATGCAGTACTGCTATTTTCCTTCCTTCCTTCTCTTCTCTTTCCTTCCCTTCTCCTTCCTTCCTTCCTTTCGTTGTTTCTTTTTCCCTCCCTCCTTCCTTCCTTCCTTTCCTTTCCTTTCCTTTCCTTTCCTTTCCCTTTTCCTTCCTTCCTTCCTTCCTTCCTTCCTTCCTTCCTTCCTTCCTTCCTTCCTTCCTTCCTTCCGCCAATCTAAATGACAATCTGAAGTCTTTTGACGTGCCAATATTTTTTTGGGGGGGAGGGAAACAAGCCGTGACAGCCCCCACAAAAGCCCCCTTCTCCCCCAATTCCCCCAGCCTGCAGCCCAGGAAAGGTGCTTTGGGCGTTTGGACGCAGCATCTGCCGAACGGAAGGCAGCATCTTCCTTTGAGACGCTCACTTCCTTACAGCTGCCCGCGAGACCCCTGACTATGGAGCACCTTTCCTACCTCTGGGCTAGCCAAAGAACCGGGGGACTGGATGAGCAAAAAAAAAAATAACCTGGAAAAGTCTAAAACCTTTTTTTACCCGGTGGGGGTGTGGAAATAAGACGCCGATCAACCGGGCTCCCCTGCAACTAGCAGAAGGCAGAAAGGAGAGGTAGCGAGATAAAAGTAGAAAAGACCAAGGTAAAAGTAGAAAGGACCATCACACGCGCGCACACAAACACACACAAACGCACACACCCCTGCCCCACTTCCATGGAAAGCCAGCGCAAAACCCCTCGCTCACGCCGGTGCTTCTGGCGGACAAAACCCGACTTTGGTGCCCCGGGCCAAGGGGGCGACCGCCGGTGCCAAAGTCGCCTCCTTCTTCCCTAAGGTCCTCGGGCGCAGCCAGCCAGGCAGCGCTCAACCGGGTTCCCTGCGCGGACAGGTGCGCCTTCCCCCCCCCCCCCCCCCCCCAGGTAAAAAAAAAAGGTAAGGCGAGGGGAAAAACGATGGTTGAGGAAGCGATGCCTTCAGCTTTTCAGCTTACCTGGTCTTTGGGGGTCGCTGACGCCGCCGCTTGGAAGCAGAACATCCCCAAGAGCAGGTAACAGGTAACCATGATCGCCCCGCGCTTTAAGAACTCCCGTCGAGTTTAAAACCAGAATCTGGTGTGTGTGGGGGGTTGTTTTTCTTCCTTTTTTTCCTCCCCCCACGGAAGGTCGAAGCGCTAAACAGATGTGGCGGTGGGGTCTCCCAAGTCTCAAAATCCTACATTTCTGGGTCTCCTCGGGGCGAGTTCCTCTCCCCCAGACCCTTTATTTTTTTCCCCTCCACCCCCCGGTCCACGCTCCCTTTGCAAACTCCGCGCTCAGCCACTCCGCTCCAAAGACGAGGAGTAAATGGATCTTTTCAGGCAATTGCGTCTTCCAACTCGGAGCGGGGGTTTCACGGCAGCCCCAAACTTGGGGGGGGGGGGGGGAACGGTGTGTGTGTGTGTGTGTGTGTGTGTGTGTCATTAGTGTGGTGCAAAGAAAGGGAGGGAGAACTACAGGGGCATTGACAAATCCCTCCATCTGCTCCAATTTATGCATTTATATTTTTTTTAGAAGCTAAGGCAACGGACTTCCCCCCCACGCCCTCCTCTTCCCCTTTTTATACTAGGAACCGTGCCAGGGTCTTATTTGCTAACTGTGGGCTGGCATGGCTGAGTTTGAAAGAACCTTGGGGCACCATAGTTTGAAACTCCTCGGTGTATCCCCCCACACCACCGCCTTTTTTTGGGGGGGGGGGGCGGTTTAAAGACAAAACAATATTAGCCAAATTTGTACAGCTGCCCATCTCACCCCAAAGGGACCTTGGGCAGGGCACAACAACTGGATAAAAACCATACCAAAAAAACAAACAAACATGACCTATATATTTTTTTTTAAAGTTTTTAAAAATCTACATTAAGAAAGAAACGATTTTTTTTTTTTTAAAAGGAATGTGTAAACCTGTAGGAAGAGAGGATAAAAATGGCCAGCTCGATCTCCGGAATCTCTGGAAAAGAACAAACTGTCTTGATTGAAAATTGGTCCACGATCCAAACTTTATAAATGGCCTGAAAACTTTATTTTCTACAGGAAATTTCTTTCTTGCAAGACTGTTTCCTGACTGTTCTGCTTGGAAGCTGTAATTTCCTGGCATGGGGAAGTTGTTAAATTTGGCCCATTTGCTATCCATCTCACCATCTTACTTTCCTGGAAGTAAGAGGGGTAAACAGAGGTAAAAAAAAAAAAAAAATTGATGGAAACTGACTTGAACCTTGCCTGTTTTGAAAAAAGCAATCGATAGGGAAATTAATTTGGCTTTGTCTGCTCCAATCCTTGTCCGTAGTTTGAAGGTCCAAATGGACTCCCATGATAACCAACATCAGTCCTACAAGGTAGTCCAGACCAAGAAATAGATGATACATAAGCCTACAGATACTTTATCTGCTCAGGAGTTAATATTTCTAATGTTTTACCTTCTCTCTTTTCTTATGCCATTATTTTAAAGAAATCAATCCAGATTGTTTTCTTATCCCACGGATGAAAAATTATCTCCACATTGTTGGAATAAATTCTATTTTGGAATCAAATTACATTCCACCGAGTAGAATGAAATCAATAATGATAACAACAACAAAAATGAGATTGTAGGATGAGCCAAAAATTATGGTTACCCATACCATCTCTCCAACAGCATCATTTGACTTAAGACAATTTGGTTTCTCCCTATAAATTTCCTTAGTGCTGGCATACAAATTCAGATCGAATCAAATATCTTTATCATGGTCTTTGACCAGCTTTAGTAATAGGGAAAGAGAAATAATTTGGCACAGCAATTCATGACAAGGGGAAAAAAAAACAAAAATAAAACAACTTATTTAATTAAAAAGTTTTGAGTAGTTGTAGGACTTGATGTAGATATTTGGCCAGCTGGCATGTGAGTGTAGAGTTAGTAATAAACACTTATAAAGTAATAAACATAAAATTTATCAACTCTCAAATCTAGAGATGATCGGGAAGATGGAAGCATATATAAATACAAATAAAATCCACTGAATAAAGTAGGATCCTAAATTAACCGGGAGAAAAATAAGTAAAAAAAATGCAAAATGAAAAAAAAAAATAGGGATCAGACAAAGCCTTTCTCACATCTAAATCAGTTTAGAAAATTGGTAATCCCAAATGGCATGGTGGTTCAATAAAGGTAGTCCTCAACTTACAGCAGTTCATTTAGTGACCATTTGAACTTACCACTGGCACTGGAAAATGTGACTTATGACCACTTTTCACACTTATGACCATTGCAGCATTCCCATGGGACTTCCATCCCGGATGGTGAATCTTAGATACGAGCACCCAAAAACTATTGGAATTTCTGGAAGAGATCCAGAAGAAGTCAAAACAACTACTTCAGGATTCCTCCAATACATATTGGGCTTTTTTTAAAAAAATAGTATTCCTTTAATACTTTAAAAAAAAAAACCCTGATGATTAGCATCCTTTCAGGTCCATACGACAAGGGTAGAGATTTCAAAGGATTCGTCGCTGTTGTAGAATTTCCCTTTGAATCACCGTCTGCTCCAAAATTACCATGATACCACTTGGAATTATCCATTGCAACCCCGTCACATTTCCATTTACTGTACTTCAGGAAATCCAGAGTTAGCCAACGGATTGCTCATCCTTTTAGTTTAGTTTAGTTTACTTTGGTTCAGTTTATTGTCACTGCACCTCATGCAACGAAATCAAACCCCATCTTCAGTGCACATCGTGACCATGACCATGAAAATAAACACAAACACACATCCTTCACACATTGAACCAGAAACCCGACACCACACCAACACTGCACTATACAGTAGAATTCAACAGAGCTCCTGCCCTGGGATAGAAGCTGTTTTTCAGCCAATTTGTCCTTTTTTTTATTATTCTGTACCATTTGCCAGATGGTAATAGTTCAAAAAAAGGCTGCCCAGGATGAGATGGATCTTTGAGGATGTTTTGAACTTTCTTAAGGCAGCGGGAGCTATAAAGCTCTTCCAAACAGGGGAGAGGGCAACCAGTGATCCTCCGTGCAATGACATTAACCCTCTGGAGTGACGTCCTATCTGCCCCTGTGCAACTGACAAACCCTACCCAAGTGTGCAGGAAGTTAAGATACTCTCTATGGTGCAGCGGTAGAAGGTCACCAGCAGTTTTTCATTCCGTTGTTGTTTTCTGAGAAGTCTCAGGTAGTCTAATCTCTGCTGGGCCCTTTTGACCAGGGCTGCAATGTGAGCCCCCCAGGTCAGGTCCTCTTTTAGGGTAACACCCTTTTCGAAAGAAGACTCGTACACGAAGATGCTTTCTTGGATCCAAGAGTCCAGTAGAGATTTAAGGCATCTTCCCTTCAAGATGAATTCCCAAGAATATCCCACGGGGTGGGGTACCTTTGCAAATCCTAAGAAGGCCTGTTTCCTCTTGCAGGTGAGTTGTTGTTTTTCTCCCACCTCTCTGCTCCACAGAGGGTTGTGATCCTTCCGATTTGCAAACCGACTACTTCACATCAACTGGAAGTAATTATTCCTCTATCTGTACTACTCAACAGCACCGGGGCATTTGGGAGTGGGCAGCTGTTTTGACCTGGCTTATTTATTTATGTTGGATGGTTTATTCTTTCCATGTGACTCTGGCTGAGAGGGAATCCCCATCTAAACTCATAAGGTCCATCTGGAGAGAACGCTTGGCCTGAGGATGGGATGCTGCTGTTTGAAACTGCACATCCTAGAAGGGAATCCCCCAAGTCAGAGACAGATGTTCAGACACTGATGATATGGCGTGGCCAGCCATTTTAAACAAGGTAGTTCCAGTGATGAGGAGAACACAGCTCAGTCAAAATAGATATATTGCGATACTAGCTCAATACCCCTGCTTTGTGATGAAATTCTGTGGTCTGGCTTAGTTTTGGGGGAGGAAAATAAGGGGAAAAAAATCTGGCTCTGTCTACCAACATCCATTGGTATTCATCTGGCTAGCGTCCTGTCAGTGTGTGAGAGAGCTGAGGGTTGTTTGGAAAGTGAAACAGTATTTGCTGTGTGAGCAAGGAGACAGCAAGGAGCCTGGGCGTGGCTTAGCTCAACTGTTCTGTACTGAAGCTGCTTGGTGCTCTGAAACGGAAACTCCTCACCTCTGCTTGTGTTTTGCATTTGGAACAGATTTCTTTCCAGGTGGGGAGGGGGAGTAGAACTCCTTAGCATCAGAGCATCGTGTTAATAACAATAATATACAAAATACTCTAAATGCTCCGATGGTCATTTCGAAAAATCCTTTCTTGGTGAGCACCTAGAAGCCAAGAGGAACATATGTGCCCAATTTCAAGCGTGTAGGCTTTACGGTTTTGGAGATTTTACGATGATGCATGAGTGGTATTGCGCTTTTATATATATATATAGAAATCAGTCTTTTTGAATTGAGGGGTTTCCAGATGGATTGGCACTGAATTTTTTATAATTGCTAGATAGAGTATCTAGTGCAATGTTTCTCAACTTTGGCAATTTTTAAATGCTTGGACTTCAACTCTTAGAATTTCCCAGCCAGCCTGCTTACAGTTTACAATTTATAGCCATTAAAGCCAGAGGCGGTACTGAGGCCCACAAAAAATTAAATCAGCGGCCCATCTCTGTATACCTTGCTCTTATTTATTTATATTTTATTTTGTCTGTTAATTTTCTAAACAGCCTCAATCTTAGATAGAATGTAAGCGAAGCTAAGAGGAGGCCAATGCACATAACAGAGACACAGAGATAAAATAAATCCATAATTGCATTGCCTATTAAAATTAAGAATTATACATACTTTGCGATCTGCTGTTGGCAACGTCCCACCGGACTGCATCAGAATTCCAATGTGTGACCAAGACAGAAACACTTTCTCGTATATCTTGCTTAAAAGTGATTTCTTGTAGTTCATAAATAAGGATAACCAGCCCTACTTGGATTATTACTGGAAAAATCAGCAAGCGTGAGAGAGCATATACAAGGTTACCATCTAGAATTATTTCTCTATACGTATCCTTGCTGTTTTGCATCCCTAATGCAAAATAGCTGCCCTCTATCTTTGATGAATATGCCACAAAGCATAATATTTAATTTCCAGGTTAGTTTATTATCCATTTACGTGAGAAAAGCTGGCCTTCTGAAATCTCATTATAGCAAATGCAGTTGAAAGGAATGGAGAACTGCAAATAACAGCCAAGTGAAGCATTAGGCTACAATTTGGAGGACTGATTGAAATCAAGATTATACTTTGCACAGTTGGTGCAAAAGAACACCAATTCTCTCTTTTTTTTGGGTTCCAAAACGAAACCTTAAAAACCTCAAAGAAAACAGCATTCCTGAGGCACTCCCAATATAGTGCATGGACCCCGAAGAAAACAAATATTGTTTTTATATTACCAATATATTAAGGCGGGTTCTATGGGACTTCTGCTATTTATTCATCAAATCCAGGAATTAACTCAGGTTTGTTTCAAAATCTAGCATTTTCTGCCTTTGGTGGAGTCAAATCCAAACAACAGCTAAGATACAGGTCACTGAAACCTGAACTTTGAATTCGGGGGAATGTAAGTGGTTAAAATCATGGCTGAAAATATTTTTTTAAGAATGAGTGGGTTTTCCTACCAGTAATTCTTTGGTGAATTAAGAAGCAGAAAAATTTCAAAAGTAAATGTCTCTGGTTGAGAAGTGATAATTTTTTTATGTTTCTCTCTCTCTCTCTTTCTCTCTGGACATCAACATATCTTCAGTTTCTTTTACACCCCTAGTATTTGATTGTCAGCTGTACAAGAATGAGATGGACCAATACCTTGGGATGAGCGATCTATTGAGACCCTTATAGTAAAACCACATTTTTCATGTGCAGTCAGAATTCAAAAATGGCATCCAATCATAGGTAGAGGTGGGTAAGGTCCTATTGTACATAGGGGTGATTGTAGGGATGACACAGAAACTTGATTGCATTCCTTATTTTATTCTTTTCATGGAATCCTGGGGCTAGGACTGTGGAGGTCATCTAGTCCAACCCCCTGCCCAAGGCAGGAGTCCTTATACTATCCTGGACAAATGGATATCCGATCTTTTCTTAAAGACCTCCAACTAAAGGACCATCCATGGCGAGTTGTCTCAAGGCTGAACCATTCTTACTCTCAGGAAATTCCTCCTTCGTTCCAGGTTGAGTCTCCTTCCGACCAGTTTCCACCCATTGCTACTTCTCCTGGCTTCAGGTTCCTCGGAGAATGAGATTTGAATCTGCTTCTTTTTCTTCCTTTTTTTTTTAAACATATGGTTTTATTAATGTTTTGAGTTTTATCCTGCATTTTGATCTAGCCTGTCAATGAACAATCAAATTCTAATCCGGTTTCTTTTAGAGAACATTGTCCTGACGTGGAGTTTCACCTTTCGCTGTCTGGATCTCTTGCAGGTTGGACATTTCCCTTCCTGAAATCTTACTTCTTTTAACCCTGAACTCAAAGTTGAGCTTCTGAATGCTCCATAAAAAGGAAGAAAGAAAAAAAGAAAGAACCAAGCATAGCCAAAAGTATAGGCCTGTGTCCCCTGCCCATGCTAAAATGCATGTTGTCATAGTTAGGATTAAAACGGGTCCAAAAGTATATGCCTGGTAAGCTATCGTATGACATGTACTTAATAACCTAACCACAATTAAGTTGCGTCAAGTATGGGCTCCCTGAATCATGACAGACACAACCAGGAAACCGAGAGAGAACAGCACAGGCACTGCACAACTGGTGCAAATTAGAGCCAGGGCTCAGATGCCAGAACAATTGCTCAGAATGCCCTTGTTTTAATTAACAAAGGAAACATTGCTGGAATAATGAATCCAAAGACTATTTGAAAAAGAAAACAGAAAATCGCTCGATCGGAGGCCGAGATTCAAAACAGTTTCTCCAAGAAATTAAGGCTGGGACTAGTCATGTGGTCGGCATTTCCCCTCCTTCCTTTTCAATAATGATTTGGTCAAAATACAAAGTTGGATGTTTGACTCAATGGATCTTCGGGGTGTTTTTTTTTTTAAAAAAAGATGATTTATGAAGAAACACAACAGTTGGGAAATAATATACCAAAATTGATCAATAGCAGGTTTTCTTATTTTATTTTTTTTGCAGAGGATTAAGGACCAACCCACCAGTTTTTAACTGCTTCCATTATTCAGGAAGGCAAATACCGTTCTTCAACCACAAGGATAAAATTCTTCTAACACAACTTAGGCCAAAAACATGACTAAGTCTTGCTTATGTCTACACCGCCCGTTAATTCTCCAGTGACATTCTGGGTTAAACTACAGTTTATTGAACAAGCCATATAAGTGGAGTTGCAAGCCACGATGACCTGGTTGCTACAAAACGCCAACCACCTAACATTATGGCTTAATGTTGTGCATGAACTGAGGTTGGCTAGAAGTGCAGCTGCCAAGGTCTTTCTCAAGGCTGTTTTTCATTCACGGAACTCTTTCCAGAGAGGTAGCATGGTCTTTAGCCTCTAAGATCTGGCTGACCCACGATGGGATAGGTACCACAGAACATGGAAGATAGAATAATAGGGTTGGAAGGGACTTTAGAGGTCTTCTAGTCCAACCCACTGCTCAAGCAGGTAACCCTATAACATCCCCAGACAAATGGCTCTCCAGTCCTTTCTTAAAAAAAAAAAAAAGCTCTAGTAATGGAGCACCTGCAACGCCGTTCCGATGATTGTTATTAACGAATTAAAAAGTTGGGAAGATGTCCCATTGAGCTCAATCAGCTTCCTGAATGGATGGTCGATTCAGTGGTTCCAAACAGGCTTCTCCTGCCAGTTCAGGGACAACCCAAAGGTTGATAATCCTACATAAGGCTATCACCAAAAGCAACATGGTCTTAAAGGAAAAGGAGAGAATGAGTTGGATGGGGCAGATAAGGATGGAATTCACCCCTGCATCCCTCGATCTCTAAGACATCAGATTTGCATCCAACGAAAAGAGTAGAAGAAAGAAGGACTTCGAATGCATACAGAAGACAAGCTAACAAAAAGGGTAAATTTTGCCATACAACATATGGATCTGACCAGTGGTGGGATTCAAATTTTTTTACTACCGGTTCTGTGGGTGTGGCTTGGTGGGCGTGGCAGGGGGAAGGATACTGTAAAATGTCCAGTCAGAGTTGGGATTTGCTGGTTCTCTGAGCTACTCAAAATTTCCGCTACCGGTTCTCCAGAACTGGTCAGAACCTGCTGAATATACCACCTCTGGCTCTGACCGATTCTAATCTCAGTTCCTCTTGTGAGAAAGCAGAAGTCTAGCAAAAAGGAGGAGAAAAACCATTAAATTGACCTAACTTTCTCATAACACAACTGCTTGGCTGAGGGATTTCTCTATTATTTATGCCCATATTCTAGGTACACCTTTACCATGTTGTACACAGCATTTGAATTTAAAGTTTTGGAAGTCTACAAAAGCTAACGTGTTCTTCAAACTGGCCTTTTCACCTGATTTTCCTCCCCATCCACACAATTGCTTTTAATGGAAAGGTGCAAGTTGACAAGGCTAAAAAAGGATTCAGAACAATCCTCTTTGAAACATCTGTTAGACATTTACCCCAAGTTAAAACATGTTACCAGACTGAATTGCTCAAGGATCTTTCAAAGGTTTCCTTCCTTTCCCACACTACCACAAGCTAACAAAAATGTGTGCGTTTCTCACAACTCCCAAGATGCTAAAGGAAAATCGATTTGCTCAGGTGCCTGTGTAGAAAGAGTCTGGGATCAAGACAAGCCAACACAACAGAGAGATTAACATCTGGATGAAGATCTAGGCAATTCTGCTTAGGTTTTAAGACTTTTACTGAGGACCCCTCACTCTCCAAGAAACCTTTGACTTCAACATTTCAACAAGGAGCTGAATAATTTAGGGATGGATTGGCCATTTTTCAGTGATGGGAACCCAATGGTGAAGTACTTTCTCCATCTCACTTTAGGGTCTAGAATAAGTAAATTATCCGCCTGACGTAGTGCATTCTGTCTTAAGAATCAAGATCCCACATCTGTTTTTCAGCTGTTGTTCCCTTCAACAGAAACTATAGGTGATACCAGCTTTTCTGAACGTGTTCCTTCTTTTTCCCCCTCTTTTCTGCGAAGAATGGGTGGTTCCTAGTACTGGAAAAATTTAAAGAGTTAATCCTAACTTGCAAGACTCCAAAGATCTGGATTCATGAGTCCTGATATTCCATTTGTTGTTTACTTACAAACTGCATTCTTTGTTGGCTAGAAATCAGGCAGGCTGATTTATTTGAGGATATAGAAAAACAACAAAAGGTTTTATTTTATCTGGGTTTGTTTTTGTAAAAATTAAATGCCACCTTTGGGGTTTCTGCGTCCTCTCCGACTTGTGGAAGTGGGAAAAGGAATAGAGAAATATCCTTAAAATGGAAAAGAGATAGCTGTATCTTCCCATGAACAAAGGACAGGCTTTCAGGACCTAGGACAGAGTCTGGAGACCAGCTGACTTGGAAGGCTTCAACTCTTATCTAGGGGGTAGGGGGTTGTTTGTGTCTAGGACACCCTTCTACAATCAGCTGTCATCCAGGCTTATTGAGGTGGGCCTTTCCAAAATGTGAGTCTCGTTCTTCCATTGAAGCTCCACCCGGCTTAGATTTCATTGATGGGGCCTCCTGCGTTTCTTAGCCCAGTTGTGGTCTGTCTCTTTCCTCTGGGGGGCAATCCATCTGTCGAAGCAACTCTGCGTGAATTATATTGATCCCAGGGTGGGGATTTTCTTTATGTAACCATTCGACCTCACGCAGCTCTGCATATTGTTGTTGGTTCTGCATAGTTTGGAGAGCTCGTCACGATCTTCTTAGCGATTCAAGGCACAAAAAGATATAGACGCATTTTTGTAGTTGCTAGCTAGGCAGATATAACGGGGTGTTTTCCAATTCTACTAAGGAGTTCTAGGGAGATTATTTTGGGCTGGGATTGTTTGAAGTACGGCGGATTCACACTGACACAGAAGCCACGCAAATATGGGGATTCACAGGAGAAGTTTTCAGAATTAAACAAAACCCTGGAGGTTTCTTTTACAATCTGAAGATAAATTGAATGATTAAAATGCGACAATTTTTTTAGAGCTATGAATGGTAGCAATGTACGTGGATAGATTGCAATGGAGGATTGAAAGGTTTGGAATAAGATTGAAATATCAACCTATTTGGAAGTAGAATTGAAATATCCGCCTATTCCAAATTTCAGGATGGTTTTGACCTGTTTTATGCCACAAACTCTAGAGGGAACAACAGCACGACAGCTTGTATTTGTGACAAGAAACTACTAGAAATTTTGGTCACGGTTTTTGAGGAGATGCCAATTGCTTCAAATTCATATATATTCTACTTCAAGGAATTATACTTCAGGAAATATATGTAGGAGACATAAAACTGGTCTCCCTAAAAAGCTGGCCCTTCTGGGTATACTGGAACTACAGTTCCCAGAGTTCTTTTGGCCATGTTGGTTGCGGATTCTGCAAGGATTGGGGGTAATGGAATTAAAGCCCTATGTAAGGCATCCAACGTTAATTAATATCGTTAATTAACTAAGACTTTTTTTTTTGTTTTGGCAGTTACGGCAACTCTTTTCTACTTTATTTACTTTTTTTTTTTCCAATATATTATTAGGCAGTGTCAATGATCAAATGATACAATCATTCAAAACCCTGACAAATACATGGACTCAAATTATACATTCCATGGATAAGCTGTTCCAGTGCTTGATAAATGCCTTCCAGATGTTTCAAATAAGACTTTTTCCCTACTGGGTTTTACTGTTCCTGTAAATGCCTAAAGTGAGTTTCATCCTTTCAATTTGCATTAAGGTTCCCTTCTTCATTTTTTTTTTTTTAAAAAAAGACAGACATTTCAAAGTGGCTGACAAAGTTTAAAAACAACAACAACAACAACAACAACATAAAAGTGAAGCTTGTGGACAACGATGTTGACAAGTTTGCAGTGCCTCCTCTCCTTGCCAGTTGTAGCTTATACTCTTTGACAAATAGGTAAAACATGAAAAGATAAAATCAGAAACGACAGCATTAGCAAACTTTCTTTGGAAATAATTGATATAAGACAGAATCTATCCATTGCAAGTCTCCTTAAGATTTGTTAAAACATATTTTACCAGCACTATGTTACAAGTCTACCTCTTTTGGGCCATCAAAATCTTGGATCCTCCTTGTACAACACATGAGTTGGTTGGTTGGTTGGTTGGTTGGTTGGTTGGATTGTTGGTTGACTGGTTGGTTGGATGGATGGATTGGGTTGGATTTTTTACCTAGCTACAATCAAGAGATTGTACACAACCAGAATCAATAAACATTTTGGCACAGCCCATGAATAAAATATGTCTCTGTTCAAACTGTCAGTAGCTTTTACTTCTTCAAGACAGCCTCACAATAATGTGTTCACTTCAGCTGGAGAGCATCTCAGACTATCCTTAGAACCAAGCATCAAGAAGAAATAACTCAAATTTTGGTCAATCAGAATTCCCCCATAAGGAGTAAACATCTCAGATCCATGATAGACTACCCATCTGATTTTGAAGGAATTTATACTGAAGCTTTGATCTTCTTCTTACAGGCAGGATTTAAATGAACAAAAACAAAAACCAAGAAATTTGACTGTTATCTAGCTAACAATAGAGATGAGCCTTAACTCATCTCCCGAAGTAGTAGTAAGTAAGTAATAAAGCAAAAATAAAGTTTGCTTGTATTTGATTGCGGGTTAGAATATGCCGGATTCTTAAAAGGAGATGAACAGATTTAAAGAGGCGGCTAGTTTTTCAAATGTTTACTGTAGCTTTTTTTTTTTTAGTAAATCCATCCAATCTCTGCCATGAGGGATGAATTATAAACATTTACAAAATATCAATAGCGCCTATATTGATCCTGATTATTAACCCATAGGACTGAGCACTCGATGCTCAGAATATAAAATCAAGCATGGCTCAAGTTAATTGATATTAATACCTGGAAAATTTATAACAGCTCTACACTGAGTGTAGGAAAAACTGGGTGTGCATTTACACATGTGCGAGGAAAAGGTAAAAAGACTAAGAAAACCACTCTAGAATTTCCTTAATTATTCCACGGACTGAAAAAAATCAGAAAGACAGAAAAATATGCCTCCCTGCTAGAGCTGTGAAAGCTGATTAGATTACCCTTAATTAAAATGCTACATTTTGATTAGCTCCTTGCCAATTCGGGTTTCCAATAATGTTGGAGGGTAAACGAGTTCCATTCAAAATATTTTTGAATATTTCACATTTTTGGGCTCCAGCTGTGCTTACAGGGGGAAGGAATAACATCTGATGTGGGGTTTTAAATCCATTTATCACGTTATTTCCGATGATGGCTGCTTTCTCCCCAAACCCCCTGACATTTTAATTAAACCACAGCCACTGCCATAAAACGATATTGCTCTGAGCCGAACTCCAGCTAAGAACTCATATTTCATGAGCAGGAATCAGCACAGTGCAGAAACATATGGCTTGGAAACAGAACTGAACAGAAACATTGTACGGAAAGGCAAGCAGAAATTAAAAATTTGAAAACCAGACAATTAGAGCGATTAAGCAAAGGCACTGTGGCATTTAAACGCGGCAGATTCAATGTGTTCCTGATTCATGGCTCCTGAACATTTCAACAGATTGTTTATTCATTAGAGAAGATTTGACTAACGGGCCAGATAACATGCGCTCTGGACCTCCCAAAAGTGTTTCCCCCAAAAGGCAACTGGACTTTCTTGGGGTGGATTTCTTTGAAAAAGTTTTGCTTCTCATCCAAGTTGAGAGAAGAACTAAACAAGCTTCTTGGATGAGAAGAGAAATATTTTCAAAGCATAAAAACCAAGTAAGTCTAGTTGCCTTTTGAAACGAGCAGCTTTGGATAACTATGACTAGATGGTTGGGAAGAAGAAGAAGAAGAAGAAGAAGAAGAAGAAGAAGAAGAAGAAGAAGAAGAAGAAGAAGAAGAAGAAGAAGAAGAAGAAGAAGAAGAAGAAGAAGAAGAAGAAGACAAAGTCCACCTACTTGTGGAAAACAAAACTTGGCAAGAAATCTGCAGAGAGTAGTCCAGGTAACTCCCCAGAGTCATGCCAAACCAGAAAGATAAGGAGGATGTATGAAGCTGAGTATGAAACAGAAATACTATGCTGAGGCTGAAAGAATTACAGTGTTGTGTTCCTAACTGGTTGGGTACAGTCTAATGAAATTCAGGTTGGTGTATGTAAGCCAAGTTGCATCTCAAGGAACGGTTACTATTCTTATGGGCCAGCTTAACTCTTTTTTTTTTTAATGTGATTTATTGTCAAAACTGAGAACTCCAGTTTAGTATAAAGTAAAATACAGGAAAAGGAAAGGAGGAAGGGGGAGAGGGGAAACTCCACTCCAGCAGTTTTCTGAAGGCTGGAAACTTAAAATGGTGCTGTGTCTTTATCCCACTACCTGGTTTTTTACTCTAATTAAAGCCTTAAATTGAAAAAGAAAACATATATAACAAGTGAGGTCATTCAAGTGGGGAGGAAAAAGATTTGCAAGCGAAGGAGGCACTTTTGGGTTACACCCTCGACTCCTTGAGAGACCACCCAAGGAAACCAGGGGGGGAAAAAGAACCTCCATTCTTGCCATTTTATCTTCAAAGAAATTCCTTGGATAAATAAATAGTGTGAAAAGGGAGGTCCGTGCAGGGTATTTCCCTCCCCCCTTATCTTAAAGAATGTATTTACTCGGATCAAAAAGCGAATCTTTCGAGATGAGCTAACAAAACACCGATTCCTGGATCAGAGCACACCCTCCCCTATCAGGTCGGAACGGAGATAAAAACACCAAACAATTTCCCCCAAAGCTCAGAACCTCATTTATTTAGATGACCTTTAGTTGCACACCAGGGTTGTTGCTCAGAAGTTACAGAAACAATCCAAATTCCTTTGGGGACAGATCTATCATGTAAGAGCCCATTCTCTTGCAAGTTTCAGGTGAGAATTAGATCATTTTAAAAACTTCAGGATTTTGACCACTTTAAGACTTGTGGGCTTCCACTCCTAGCTGGGATGGCTGGGGAATTCTGGGAGATGAAGTCCACAAGGTCTTAAATTTGCCAGGGTTGGCTTCCATATTTTCAAACTATGAGGGGTGGGGGTGGAAATGAATGCAATAAACAGTGTTCTTTAATATTAAACCACCCCAGTGCAGTTTCTCCAATATTACACACTTCTTCATAGCATTTTAATCCTTGTTCGTTCATATGTAGGGTTTTCTTTTCATTCATGTATTGAGCTACTAGGTCTGTTACAAAATTTGGAAAGGTGGACAAAGATTGATTAATAGGTGAATGTAGGGATTATAAATTAGATAGATTCACTTGAAATGAAGAGCAGATATTAAGTTGGCCTTCTAATCTTTTCTCAGTGCATCGGTACTCTCTGTCCGTAATGCACATACCTACACTTAATTTACATATCTTTAAAATACAGTACTTTCAATATCACTTCAATATTGTTTCAAGAAGCAACGGATCGAAACTAATCAAGGAGAGAAGCAACTTAGAACAAAGGAGTAATTTCCTGACAATAAGAAAAATTAAATAGCGGAACAACTTGCCTTCAGAATTTGTGAGTCTTCCATCACTGGGCGTTTTTAAGAGATGGGACCACCATTTCTCTGGATCAGTATCGGTTCTCCTGCTTGAGCAGGGGCGGGGTTGGACTAGACAATCTCAAAGGTCCCTTCCCGCTCTATTATTCTGTTATTTGCTTTGACTCCTCTAGGTCTCCTCCCAAATGTTGAAAATGGGAATCGGTTCATTTTGAAATCGTTCACCGCCCTTTGATTACCCACGCTAATGCAACTGGACAGTTTTGGCTTTCCATCTCATATGAACATTTGTATTCGTGTCTCCAACTTTCTTTCTCCCTGCTCTTCCGGAATGTCCTGCGGCTTAACTCGAGCTCTACAAGTTTCATAATTTTCCTAGCAAACAGTTTGCAACGCAATGAGGCTTCGCCAAGTGCTCATGATCAGGAAAGATTAAATTCATACCATGGAGATTCCTCATTTCCGCTTCTTTGATGAAGGAGGCTGCAGCTGACCTAGATCCTCGGCTAAGCAGCTGATCTAGTCCAGAAAAGTCCCAAAGGTGCTTGAAAAAACAGTTTGGAGTTAAGAATACATGAACTCCAATACTCTGGAGTACTTTTGTATGCTTTTGTATACTTTTTGTTTTCTTAAGTTTTCATGGGTATCTATATGTATGGTATTCAGCTTTGTTCGGGTATTTTCCCACATCGTTATAGTTGTGCTTTTAAAGTTGTGGCGACGTTTCGGCAGAATCCCATCTGCCATCCTCAGTATTGTGTTTGTCTGTGAGTCTCACAGACGAATGCAATACAGAAGTCTAGGAACTGGGCCTGGCTAGTCTAGTGAAGAGAAGGACCAGGGGAGACAGGAGAGCAGTCTTCCAATATTTGAGGGGCTGCCCCAGAGAGGAGGAAGGGGTCAAGCTATTCTCCAAAGCACCGGAAGGCCAGACAAGGAATAAGGGATGGAAACTGAACAAGGAGAAAAGCAACTTAGAACTAGGAGAAATTTCCTGACAGTGACAACAATCAACCAGTGGAACAGAAGTTGCCTTCAGAAGTTATGGCTGCTCCATCACTGGAGGTTTTCAAGAAAAGTTTGGACAATTATTTGAGCAGGATGGTATAAGGTGTCCTACCTTGAGAATAGGGTTCAACTAAAAGACCTCTGAAGTCCCTTCTAGTTTCATGGTTCTATGGAATTATTTTCCTTTAAAATCTGAACGGTGTCTCAATTATGGGATATGAGCAAATGAAGGTGCTATTTCCTGGACTGGAAATGTAATCTACAGTTAAATGTTTCAGCAACCACCTTGTGTTTTTTTTTTTTTAAAAAAACCCAAATACTTCTCCTCCTTTCCTTCCCCTCTTTCTTTCCCTCTCCTTTTCCTTCTCCCCCGCTCCTCCCGTCATGCTCCCGACTTAGAAATGAAAGTTAAAGCATCTGTGTTGCAGAAAATGCACTTTGCCATAGTTAAACAATTTGACCACTGAGCTGCCATTGTGAAGAGAAACTGACGGTTTATTCTTAAATGCAAACATTCCTTTGAAGAGGGGAAGCCATAACGGTCTTTCGGTCGGCAAAGGTTCCTATTTTCAGTTTTCTATTATTTTTTTTATAAAAGGTATCATTTTATCCAGAATTGGATTCCAACCAATTCAAACTGATCCATGTAACTGTAGGAAAAAGCTGATTTTCTGCATTAAAAATATTGTTGCTTCTTGGAAGTAAAACGGTGCTTTTTGTAGACTGGAAAACTGGATATTGACAAGGAAAGAAAGCTGGAGGCAGTGAAGAGAAAGTGCAAAGGGCTTTTGAATCGCAGAAGCCCGTTATACAGGTAGTCCTCATTTAGTGACCACAATTAGGACTGGTCACTTGGTCACTGAGTGAGGAGCGAAACTGCAATTGTGCTTATGATCTGACTTCAGTTTTCCTTTCCTTTACAAATGTTAGCCGTGTAATAATTGGTAGCAAAGTGACCTTTTCATCACTGCTATAACTGCAAAGAGTTGCTAAATAGGGCAGTCGCTAAACGAGGCCTACCTGTACATTTGTAGCTGGCTTGTGAATCACATCTGATCCAGTTAGTTTTATTATTTTATCAGTGATTACTCCCAGCTGGTGTGTTGGTGCACTAGACCATAAATTCTCATTTACCAACTCAAAAAATTGAGTTGGCACAACGAGCTAATAGACCACATTATACCACGTCAATTTCCTTAGTCTCTGACATATATATTTGTTAAAAACCACCTTTATTATTAACCACTTTTGAAAATCTTAGGGGAGCTCTACCCAGGAAACCAAAGAGGTCCAGGAGCAAAGTTGGCTATTTTGGGTCCATCAAAGAATGTCCTAAAATAAATTGTGAATGCTAAAGTCATAGCGATGCTTCTATTCCTAAAATATAACTCTGTCTGCTCCCAAACTCCCCCCAAAAAACGATGCTTCAAATCAACCAAAATTCAGGAAAAAAAAGAATTAACAATGGATGCTTTGTTCTCGGTCTAGCGAGAAGGTAAGGGATAGTTTTCCGACCCACGAAACAACAAAGGAAGACGCTTTCTACGGACACCGGCTTTTCATTGTCTTCTCCCATCCTTTCTAATCCTGAAGGAAAAATGAAGGGGCCATTTTTTTTTTTTTAATTCCCTGGGCCCATTTTCTGCCCTTGAAAGCCACGGTTTTGCATGGGAAAGCCTGTCTTGGACTGGCTGTCGGAAATCCTGACTTCTCGGAAGTGTTTGAAGATACGATTTGTGGGACGCGCCACCTGAATGCCAACGCGGGGCCAACAATGCTCCCGGACTGAAAGACGGCAAGGCAGACTGGGAAGCTGCAAAGCCTGGCTCGTTGTGGAAGGCGGTGGGCCGATTGTCCTGCCTTGCTAAGTGTGTGTGGGAAAACAAACATGGCTTCATTATTCTGAGATTAACCTGCGCTCCCCCCACCCCCCGATGAATTTGTTAGCAGCTGCTGCCCTTCCTTGAGACGTCTCCACGATGGGGTCCTTTTCACCAATTATGGAAGCAGAGGGACGAGGCCGGGCCATTGAGTGGGCTTCGTCTCTGCTTCAAGCGGTCGAGGTCAAGGACTTTCCCCGTCTGCTCCAAATGAAAAGCCGGCCTTGCGGGGAATCCGTGACGGGACATGAGCTCTCAGGAGTCTGGCATCCTAGCTTGGAAACCGAAGGAGGCGTCTTTTCTTCCTCTCCCCAAAGAGTTTTGACTGGGATTGTTCAGGTTGAAAAGTAACTAATTATCCAAACGCCTTTCATTAGCCGAGAGGGTCATTGGAAGTTTCATTAGGCCAGATGAGTTGTAGCCAAGCGGCAGGCTCTTGTTGTCTAGAGGAAGTGTGGGAATTTTGTGGCACTGTACACCCAGGCAGGGGAAATCTTGGGTGGAACAAAACGTTTTGTCTCGATGGAGCAGGTGTCCTCTAGCTTCACCGTCCTGAGAAGAATGAACCTATTTTTAGAGACACGGCAAACACGGCATGCTTCAAACTTGCTTTTTTTTCCCTGGTGAGCCTGTGACTTGGTGAAGAGCCCGCGCTTTCTATGCACACAACACTCAGTTCATTCCCGTATTGCCAGATGAAAGGGGCAGTGAGCAGACAATAGGCTGACATTGACAAGAGTGGCTGTCAAACCCGGCTACCTACAGAGGAGAACACTTCTATAGCTCAGGGCTGAGCTGTGGGCTCCTCGGTGCTCTCTGAGCTTGGTGGTTTTCTTGCACATGTTTCATGACCCAACTAGGAAACATCTTCAGTGCTGGGAGGGAGGGGGGGTTTAAAGGAGGAAAAAGAGGAGGAGGAGGAGGAGGAGGAGGAGGAGGAGGAGGAGGAGGAGGAAGAAGAAGAAGAAGAAGAAGAAGAAGAAGAAGAAGAAGAAGAAGA
>NW_020769352.1:8674462-8691823 GCF_900518735.1 Pseudonaja textilis
ATGAAACATCTGCAAGAAAACCACCAAGCTCAGAGAGCACCAAGGACTCCAACAATTCAACCCTGAGCTATAAATGTTCTCTTCTACTGGTACATAGGTCCTCGGGGCTTCATCACCCACCACATCACCATCAGTGATGAAGGGGGACTTCTCCCCCATTCCATTAAAGTCTTTCTTTGTAAAAATTAAAAGTTCTGCTGGCCAGAAAATCCATTTTCCACTGCTTTAGAAAAAAACACATTGAATGAAAAATTAGGGGCCATAATGACACTTATGGACCTTCGGCTCATCCAGCAGAGGAAACCACAGTTCCCTTTTGGGGGGGTCACGTCAGTGGCAGAATACGGGGATAATTGTGGGTAAGGATCAGTGCTGATCAGGGATACAGAATGAGAATAGGATTTTTAAAAGGGCGGCCAGTCTTCCCCCTGGAGAAATTTCTTTTAAGTGGAGCAGAAAAGTGTACAATACTGCATTATTTTGAGTTTGGCGCCACTGTGTGGTTCAGCATCTATGCGTCTGCACAATTGTGTATAATTATGCAGAATACACTCCTCCTTCTTGTTTTTCTAATAAGGAAAAAAACGTTCATTTCAGCATGCCTCATCAGTGGCTAATTTACCGTAATTTAAGTCAAGGTCAATGGTTTACTTATTTGTTGCTCATTATATCTTACTTCTCTTCTGCTCTCTCCTTCTTCAGCAACTTTAAATCAACACTGCTTCTATGATCCTTGGTGACATAAATGGGACCATGACAAATCACCCAGCAGATGGCACTGAAGGCCTATTAGAGTCACCAGTGGATCATACATCTTCTCAATAATTTCCAGAGTCCACCAAGCCCAAAATGTAAGTTCCTTCTTTGTAAACTCTCTGAATTGGACCCCAGAGATACCAAATTGCACATGAAAGATATTTATGCTTAAATAAAGAAAGACAGCATGCCTGCCAAGTCACTTTCTCTCGGTAGTCCCTTATATCTGTGTATCTCAACCTCGGCTGCTGGAAGATGGGTGGGCTTCAACTCCCAGAACCCTCTAGTGGCTGTGGAATTCTGGGAGTTGAAATCCAACCATCTTCCAGCTACCGAGGTTAACAAAGACTGCACTGTCTCTCTTTTTTTTTTCATCCCGTAAAGTATCCCTTCAACAATAGAAATGCAAAAAAAAGGACAATGCAATAGTAGACCATCGGTCAACTTTCTGTCCAGGTCTTCTCCTTGTCCATCCCTCAACTGAAAATGCCATAAATCTGAAAACTAATCTATGGTCTATGGAGATGCTCAATCATCCAAGTCATAGTTGAAGAAGAAGAAGAAGATTCTTGGATTAGAAGCGAAACCTTCCTTTTTTCAAGGGAAAAAAACAAACCAAGAAAGTCCAGTCGTCTTTTAGAAAAGCACTTTGAGGACACCCATCTATGGTCGGGGATGAAGTCCCACTTTCACCAGCGATGCAGCGTGCAACCACAGTGGAACCAAAATTGCCCAGGACAAAGCAAGGGAAGAAACTCAATCAAGAGTCTACTTTTTGTTTAAGACAACAAGCTTAAAAATGTTTCTTACCAAACAATTGCAGGATAAAATCAGGAAAGGAGAAAGCAATTGCAGTTACTCCACTTCGCCACACTAAGTTGGAAGAGTGCTTAATATCTCTCCTTGAATCACACACAATTCAGTCTATAGGCACAATGCCCCCATCGCAATCTTAAAAGGAATCCACACCTGGACATTAAAAGCTTTCCAACAGCAAGTACAATGACTGTGTAAATAGACTTGAAAGAGAAGCCACAGATATGGCGATTTCGTAATATCTGGTTATCTGAATGCAAAAATCAGGTTTGCTTTCAAGGGCCCCCTTCTCTTCCCACAAAGTGTGGAGCCGCACACTACAAAGGTCTTTTAAAAGCATAGCAGAGATCATGTGAAGAATTTCACACTCTTTACAAAGTTGGAAGTCAAGGATATCCGTCAAAATGACATGTCGGGAAATTCAGGACCGTAAAAAAGAAATACAGGAAGGAGAATATTTCTAGCTTAGGGTTGACCTGAGGGGTCCTTGGTGCTCTCTGAGCTTGGCTGTTTTCTTGCAGACATTTCATTACCCAACTAGGTGACATCATCAGTGCTAGTAGGGAGTGGGGTTTGCTCCCTGTTTATAGTCAAGTGGCTTGCCCCATCAGTGTTGGTGGGACTGGTTTTAGAAGTTGTTGGGTTGGGCTGTTTACTGTTAGCCTGTTTGGAAGTTCCTGGATTGGGATATTGTTTACTTCTGGATTGTGGGGCTGATGCTACCTAGTTTGGATAATGAAAAGCCTACAAGAAAACAATCACGCTCAGAGAGCACCAAGGACCCCTCAAGGAAATATATATGTACATAGCAAAGAAATTGGGATTTGCTACCAACAGTTCTGATGGCAGCCAAGAGGACAAGACATATTCACGGAGAATCATGATATAAAGGACTGAATATGTATGGTTGTTGACCACTTCCTTCCATCATGGGTGGCAGAAGTCAACAGGAGATAGGGACTTGTAGCCTTTGGCATATCATAACGGGCTTCCAAGATATACCCAGTTGGACCCAGAAGGCTTGACTTAATGGGTCAAGAGCCTTCAATTGACTCAAGATTGCCTTGGACTCAAAAGATTTGAAGTCTATGTGATATTCAGTAGTGTTAACGGCACAGAGGAGGCCAAAATTGCTGTTTTTCCAGAGTTCTGAGTTATATAAACAAACATGTGAAGAACATCTGTGAATGAAAGTGTTAAAAGGGTATGTGATCGTTTTACGCACACAACATGTTTCCTCGTTTTTACAGTACAATTGCTCTGACATGAATCCAATGGAGTGTTACTCATTGTGAGTAAATGATTATTAAATTTCTTTCCATGTTTGTATCTACTCTTCCAGTGAGTACAGCTGCATTGTAAAGTTGGCCTTTGGGCATTACGCGAACTCCACTTGGATCAAAACATCAACAGTCTCCTGGCCTTCATCCTTATATCAAAAGATGCCTTAATAAATAATCTGAACCCCAGCCACATCTTCCATCACAAAGATAACTCCAACTATGCTTTGAATCACTAAAAATAACTTCCAAGAACGTGTCTGATCCTCTCCAGATGTGGACAAGAAGAGAAACCTAGACTTACAGAAAAAGATTGTGTTTATCTATAAAAACAGAAGTCCGAAGAAATGTACAGAAAGTATTTATATTCCTGGTGGTTTGCTCTCTTTTGGGGCTAGATCAAGCCACAGGAATCACAGAGAAGAAGGAAACTTCCAACATCAAGGTTGATGGTCTTCTTACCGTGCACTGCCCCGACACACAGATGGAGGTTCCATTTTGATCGCATGGCGTTCCATCTATCACTTTCTCCGCCTGTCTCACATAGAAGCGATAGCCGACAGCTCGGCAGTTGAGTTCACATTTCTGGCTTCCCTTCACTGAAAAGAAAGCAAAAAGGGTCAAAGTAGGACAAGACCCAAACGTAAATATTTTCCCCGGTCCTCTGAACATCATTTAATCGTGCCAGCCCCTCCATCAACAGACTAAAGCCACTGCACCAGGTAGCAAATCATTTTTTTTTAGGAGCAAGTGCCTAGAAACAGGATTCATGCAATGAAGCTCAATCAGATCCCCAGACAGAATCAACTCTCTGCATTGGAACCACGCAAGTCGAATGGATGTTTTTAAATTGAAAAGGATTTCAATTTAGAGCTGTGGTGGCACGGTGCTTAGAATACAGTATTGCAGGCTGATTTTGCTGACTGCCAGCAGTTCGGTCCCGACTCAGCCTTTCATCCTTCTGAAATCGGTAAAATGAGGACCCAGATTGTGGGAGGAAATCTTTAAACTGCTTAGAGAGGGGTGTAAAGCGCCGTGAAGCGCTGTATAAATCTAAGTGCTATTGCTATGTCCATAGCAGGCCTGCTGATAACGCTGTGTGAAAACAAAACAAGTTTTTCCCTCACCCCACAAACTATTCTGGAGACAAGCAATCATCGTCCTTTGTTTCTGGGTATCCTACATCCAATGACTATCATACTTAAGATTGTTGGGTTATTATCTATTTATTGACCTGCCACTGGTCATATCAGTTGGAATTCATGGGAAGTGAGCTCCAAAGCTCAGGAGGACTCCAAGTTGTCCTATCTATCCTTGACCCTTCAGGATTAAGCTAGTCCTATAAAATGCTCTCTTGAATGTTTCTTGAAACAAACCATGAACATGTTGGCAGGCTGCCTGGCTGGTCCACTCCCACAGTTATCTCCCTCCTCCACTTCTCCAAAATGTGTGAGCCACCTTCCTTTCTCCCACTCCTCGCCAACATCCATCAGCAATCGTGACATGTCTTCTCTCTTTCCTTTAACCTTTCGAAACAGCCGGATGGGGTCTGGAGCGAAGTGGTGGCAACACCAGTTCTCTTGGCTAGAGATCTTGTAGAGGAAGAAGGAAAGGAGAAGGGGTGACGGGAGCACCCCTGATTTTCTTCGTGGGATGATATCGTGGTCAGGATTTGAATGAGGAAAGGCATCCCTCCAAGGGATTAAATGGTTTTTAAATACTACCAATTTTAAATCTATTCCTAACAATATATCTATTATAACAATATAAAACACCTAGCAGTTGTTTAAAAGATAGGGACATCCGATTTTGCTTGGTTCTACTTTGTTTCTTTCCCAAATTTGGTCTATAACTTTCTGTCCTTGCATTCATGTGTTAGATTTCTACCCACACATGTGTTTCTCCTTTCTGATAGGCAATTTTTTTCTGTTTTGTAATCAATTTCTTTGCATGATACAAAGTTTAATGTAGCAGATTCCTTGGAAAGCCCTTACTACGCTAATCGCGAAACCTATCATCATACTTCTTATTCGGGGTGGTTTTGATTTCTCCCAAATGTAGTTTTGAGATATCTTGAGATGGATGTTAGCATGTGCAGTGAAGAAGATGCTTGTTCTCACCACACTAAATTCACTTTTGGCAGCTGATCCTACTTCTCTTGGACAGAAACCCAGGCAGGATTAATTTTACAACCTTTGGAGCAATCATGAGAACTGAGTGTTATCTGTTCCTAAACTCCATTCTGATGGTCCCAATTTAGTGAGGCAGTTCTAATTTGAAAAGCACATTCTTCCATATCTGTTTACAATCTCTTCAAGGACCTTTTCCCCTGCAACTTCTAGTTCAACATGACAACCAGTTGCCCAAAGGATCTTATCCCTCACATCAAGAGGGGTTGGGCCCCAACCCATCATGGAGTAAAGGAATCCTAGCAGAATGAAAGGCATTGCTCAAGCTACTCATAAGGAAGAACGGTTGCAAGAACTGGGCATATCTAGTTTAATGAAAAGAAGGACTGGGGTGACATGATTGCAGTCTTCTAATATTGGAGGGGCTTCCCCAAAGAAGATGGGGGTCAACCTATTCTCCAAAACACCAGAAGGCAGAACAAGAAGAAACAGATGGAAACTAAGGAAGGAGAGAAGCAACCTAGAACTAACAGCGAGAACAACCAACCAGTGGAATGACTTTGTCTTCAGAAGTTGTGGGTGCTCCCGACAGTGGAAATTGTCAAGAATAAGATTGGACAACTATTTGTCTGAAGCGGTATAAGGTCTCCCGTTTGAGTAGCTGGTTGGACCTTAAAAGCCCCTTCCAACCATGCTATTCTGTTATACTTCATATCAATCCTGGTGATCAATGTCACAGCCAGATCAATGGTCCCAACGTTCAAGATGGTTAAAGAATTAGAGGTGTCTGAATTGGAGGATAGAGCCGCTTCTCAAGGAAATACTACAAGATTCTGCCAGTCTGCCTTTGGACTTAACAGAAGACCTTCCTTTGAAGAAATCTATTAAGACTTACTTTTCTTTCTTTCTTTTCTTTTCTTTTCTTTTCTTTCTTTCTTTCTTTCTTTCTTTCTTTCTTTTTCTTTCTTTCTTTCTTTCTTTCTTTCTTTCTTTCTTTCTTTCTTTCTTTCTTTCTTTCTTTCTTTCTTTCTTTTGTCAAGCATTAGCGTTAGCAAAAATGCCTAAAAATCACAGGTTAAACTACCCTTTAAGAGCCTCATCCTCTTCTTCGGGAAATTTCTGAGCCAAGAAATTTTTATATTTCTTGTCTCCAATCTGTTGAATACTGAATCGTGTCTCATATATCACTGATCCTTTCTAATCTCTCTGGCTTAATTTATCTGCCATGCTTACTCTTGTTTCTCCTTGGGTCACATAAATCCTCACTGAGTTTGGGAAAGTCTTCCTGAATTTGTTCAGGCTTTGACATCTGTCTACCCTTAACCCATCACTCATTCCAAATACATATCACAGAAAAAAAAAAGCACCAAAAATGATTATTAAGGGTTTATGGGAATAAGCCAATAACATACCATTTGTTTACTGCTTTGAAGAGCATTCCACAAATAAAATAGACATTAAATAGAAGCTTCAACCAAAAATGTAACTAAAATTACTTATTTCAGTCAGGGGACTTGTCCTGGCTTTGCCCTGCTTTTCATATTATGGCATTTTAGATATTTTGTCCTTATTTGGCTGTCTTTGCTCAAAGAATCTCAGTAAAGAGCCCTCGCCTTCATTTGTACCACTGACAAATTTTCCTCTTCTTAGTGCTGCACTTAAATTATTTTCAAGCCTTGCAAAAAAGAAAAAATTCACCAAGCATTTTGCATGGATAAATTGCAATCTCAAAATACCTAAAATAACGATATAGAGTGCTGAAAGCCAGGACAAGTAGATTTAAATGTAGCTTTTACCCAAGTGCTGTGATCAGGTTAAAGGCAGAGTTAGGAATCTGGTGGTCTTAACATATATATATATATATATATCCTGGTTGTACAGTTTTTAGCTGTTATTTGTTTTAATTTGTTTTACATTGTTATTTGTATATGTCTTTTGGTGTTGTTCAGTTGTATGCTGTGGAAGAGCACCTTATTTCGTTGTTCTCAGGTTTCTGAGTACAATGACAATACATTTATCTTATAAAACCTTCCGGATTTAATCGGACTTCCTTATAAAGAGGCATATAAGGATCCCATTGTGTTAGTGGGATTCAATTCAATGCTACCATCAGAACGCAGTACGGCTTGGTTAGAAAGAAAGTGAGAACAGCATATCTTTGCTTTCCCTACATACTACAGAGGGTTTTTTTTAACCCTCTCATCATCAAAGTCCCTTAACTAGGCAGTAGATTCTCTCTTCAATTATTGTGTAGGGACTGAAAAATCAGATATGGTGCACTGAATAGTTTCAAAATCAGCTAATTATGCGCTATCAAGTCGATGCTGATTGTTAGCAATGTCATAGATCTTCCTCCATGATAATCTATTCCTAAACTGGTCCTTCAAGTCTTCTAACGGTGCCCCTTATCACCACTAAACCCATCCACCTTCCTGCCGGCCATCCTCTTCTCTTTCCTTCCATGAGAGTTGGAACTTTACATGGATTGATTGATGGATCAATCGATTATGTCTCATTCAGTTGATGCTATTAGTGGCTGCATAGGTTTTCACCGCTGTGACATTGTTTTAACTGTCGGTTGTACGTCGTCCAGAGTCATATTCAGCGAGACAGGGGGATCGTCTAAATTTATGAAATAAATAAATAGTGCTCTCCGGTGGATTCTATCCCCAATTTGTTCTTCTGGTTCTTCCAACTGTAAATCCAACCCCTTGCTGTTGTTGC
This sequence comes from Pseudonaja textilis, assembly GCF_900518735.1. The sequence continues at coordinate 8,682,168 of NW_020769352.1, forward strand.
TCTCTTATTCTTTTTCCTTCCAGCATTTTGATATATGCCTCAGGTAGCAAATTTGGGGTTACCCTTAAAAAAACCAGAAATTCCCAACATAAATTAATTGGGCACTATTTGATTTTGCCTGAGGGAATAGTGAGGTTATGAAGAAGACCAAGGGAAGCCAGTGGGGCAATAGAAATTAAGTGGGGAGGGTTAAATAAAAAGGGGAAAAAAATGACTGTTCTCTAAAAAGAAGGGGAAAGCTACCACAAATAGTCCTCTTCCTTTCACTAAACGTCCACTGGAGGTCTCCACAACTCCATGCAGTTGGGAAGGTCTCCATGAACTGGGCATGTGTACATGTAAGTGTCATTTTCATCCATTTATATTTATATAAACTTTCCCCACAGTTTATGGGAAGGAAGTGGATCCACCCAGCCATTTGCTCGATTCCATTCAATCAGGTTTTTGTATTTATTCCTCATGATAAGCATTCCATACGAATGTGGTTTTATTAGGTGGCTGTGATTAGGTGACCAGGACAAACAGATACACCAACTCATGGCAACGTACCAATAGAAACAAATCTTCAAAGGAAAATGGAACCAAGATTTCACCCACAAACACCCCATTCTCCAAATCAACTCTTGCTTCCCTCCTGGGGAACTCTCAATATCACAACTGAAGACCATCGGAAATCAAGAGGGAATGAATCGAGAAGGTCTGACTCTAATTTCTGCATGAAAACTCTGGGGTTCAGTTGTATAGATCTGTCTCATTGGAAGTTTCACACTATCTTCCGGGAGGCCCACCATGGTTAAAAGAATAACCATTCTTATCCCCTCCATTAACTTGTCTTTGAGAAGTAGGATGGCCTTCTTCATGAAGATGTCATCTATGGCCACCAGTTGACATCGATAGACCTGCCTCTTCTATGAATTTGTCTAACTCTCAAAGATGCTGGTGAACATGACGTAGCTTGTAAGTTTCGCATTCATCCGAAGACAATACTATGCAAATGAATTACATAGCGGAGTAATAATTCTCCATGTGGGTTGGAAGGAGGAAGCCAAGAAGGATCACCAAGTTTGTGAGACCGTAGCGGCTTCCATTACAGAACTCCCCTTCCATACTTTTGTCCAAAGGATCTTTATTATTCTTCAGATCAGCATTATATACAGCTTGCAACTACAAAGAAGTACTTAGCAGTACTTCTACTCTCACCCAACAAAAATCTGCTGAAATCCAACCTTAAAACCAAAATCCTCCCCTGTGTCTGCTCAAGTAAGCGCTCAGCCTTCCAGAGGACGCCACAATAGAGAAACGAGAAATGCAGATAAGCTCTTCGAAAATGCAGGGTGCCAAGATGGCCTGAGCTTACCTCCCTGAGCAAATTTTTTCATCTTTTCTGAAAGATCTGCAGATTAGATGGTGGAGTGGCGAGTGTTTTGCCCCAGATGCAATCTTTTGGAATGCACCTCTACCATGACATCATGACCGAAATGGAGAAAAGGTCAAGAGAAGAGAGCGGAAAGGATATTGTCTGGCTCACACCCCATGCAAGGAGAACATCCCAGGCTTTTATTGGGGAAGATGATTTATCCTGCCCCCACCCCCTTTTCTAACTCTTGCAAGTTTCTCTTCAGAAGAAACCAGAAGGTAGGGAAGGCAGCAGGCAAGCAGGCAGCCTCCTGAATTAGCATGACAAAGAAGAAGGATTCCTGTACAATCTCTGGAAATCCGTCAAGAGACCACAAAGGCGTTGCTGAGTTAGCTGAAGAAGCATCCTTTCTGGATATTACCCAACTTTGGCCATTAATTGACATTGGGTCAAGCTAAAAAGCAAAGGAGATCAAAGCCTTCGCAATGCTCACCTCCAAAAGCTTTGGAAGGACAGAGTACAATGAGCCCATGCAGGCTGCAACATGTCTACCAGACAATGGACGGGTAGCAAGTCCCATTAACAGGCGGGGTTGTTATTCTTGCTGGCGAGTCAGAGGAGAACCAGCTAAAGTTACAATCTCCCAAGTTTCATAGGCAGATCCTGGGCCTCTCTAACACTTATGGCTCTGCCATAATTTTTCAGCAGGAGGGAAATTATTCAAGACGGAGAGAACCAGCTTTGACCAGCATTTGTTTTCATTTAACTACATGGAAATAAAATCCAATCAACGCTATTTTTTTCCCCCTTAGTTACATCAACTGGCTGGTTCTGGCCCTGCCTTCAAAAAAAATTCCAAAAAATTGAGGTCAAATGCACTGGGACTGGCCTTTTGATATTGCCATTAATTGTAGATGAAATTGTTAATGTAGGCAGTCCACCACAATTGTGATCGAAATTTCCATCGCTAAGCAAAATGGTTGCTGAGTGAATTTCACCTGATCTTATTACTTTTTTGGCCATGGTTGTTAAGCCAATCACTGCAGTTTTTAAGTGAGTCATTGGGTCATTAAACAAATCCAGTTCCTCCCATTGACTTTGTTGGTGAAAGCCAGTTGGGAAGAGATCACCTGACTCCAGGATGCTGCAACTGTAGTAAATTCATGCTAGTTGGCTGAATTTTTATCCTATGACGTTGAGGACGCTGCCATAAGTCATAAGTGTGAAGACTGTCCATAAGTCACTTTTTTCAGTGCTGTTGTAACTTTAAACATCACTAAACGAATGGCTGTAAGTCAAGGACTAATTGTACTTTGAGGGGCATCAAAGAAACCCAACAGCAACGTCTGACAGCATGAAAAGGTAGGAGGTATGGAAAGAGATTGTGTCTTAGGATGGCTGATGTTTGACAAGAGCTTTCAGGTGCAAAGGATCAGGATCATACACTAAGTTGCAGTTCAAATATTTATTCCTCGAGTCTACACAGAAGAATCTAGTCAACTAAAGTTTAATACTAAATCGAATGCCAGCTAACAATCAACGGAATTCAAGAAAGATTGGGCTTGGATCATTTGTGGCAACGTAAGGATTCTAAGCTGATGACGTACTTAACTCCATCACCCAGCTTTGCCTGCTTGTTCTCCCCTCAAAAAGGGCTTCGTTTGCAAAATTGCAAAGACAAGGAGCATTTGGTGGTCAGCCTTGGTTTTCAAGGATACATCATCAATCTCGCTAGTCCAGTTCTGCCTCCAAGCTCAAAGAGAAATGACCGTCTCTTCCCAGGAATGCTTTGGTGCCAGAAGTTGAACTGTGGAATTTGATTTCCTGCAGAGCAAAGTCTTGAGAACCGAGCCACATCTGGGATCTTCTCCTCCAACAGAGGAAGAGGAAAAAAACCCCCAAAAATCCAGCAAGGAGCAGCTTGCAAAGATGAGTTTTGTTTCATAAAGTACAGGAGGAGACTTCATTAAACGATTACCCCACTAATAAAGAATTCCACTCATGATTATCAAGAAGAGCAGGCGCTAGCAGGAGTGTGGACTACAACTCCCAGAATTCCCTAGCCGGCAGGTTGAATGATGTCATCGCTTCAGTTATGTTGTGCAGCACTTTTAAAAGGTTTAACTTGAAAAGTAAGACGACAATACTCCAAGTAAGCTTAATATAGTTTTACATTTGAAGGGCAGCTTGAATTCTTTGCAATCTGCTTTTGTCAAACCAGTTTAAAGGGGGCGGGGGGCAGCCAAACACATCTTCACCACACTTGAGTAAGCAAGATGTCAGCAGTTGAGTTGCTGAATGAACATAAATAAAAGTTAAATATTGCTTGGATACAACTGCCAGCATTCTGCTCCAATCTTCTAATGAATTGCTACAAGTCCATGCTTCCCAAACAAGAGTGATTTCCCGGTCTCTTTCTCTCCCTTTCCAAGTTGGCTCGCCAGATCTGGGTTTCTTGTCATTTTATTTTTATTTTTAATCGGGTTGGCCGCTGGTAAGATTCTTAAGAAATGCATCTCGCTCTAATGAGATAACCAAAAGCAGAATTATATTAGCAGGCGTGGGCCATGGCTGAGCCCAAGACGAAGTTAATTCATCAAACATGGATGCTTCTCTCTTGCCCAGAGAAAACCTTCAGATCTTGGGCAATTGCAAAGGCATGAAAATATATGATCCAGCAGAGCTGCCACGAGGAAAAAAAAAGGAGGCAGCAAGAATTGAAAAGGCCTTCCAAATTAATACGCCTTGCAAAGTTGAACACGTTGAAAGCCCCTGATCGTAATAAGCTCAATGCGTTTGTTCGGATTGTTTCTTTGCGTGCAGGGAAAAGGGAAAAAAAAGGAAAGTTAACTCACACAGCCTGGCTTTGTCCAAAAGACTGAACCACATTTCCACCCTATTTTTGCCCGGTGTCTTGACTTGAACTAACCATGGTTAGGTTCACCGTTGGCGATTGTGTAATATGAGTACAGTCCTAGGGACAACTTGTGCTTGGCTTCCAAGGAACCATAGTGTCAACAAGTGGTGGGATTCAATTTTTTTTTACTACCGGCTCTGTGGGTGTGGCTTGGTGGGCGTGGCAGGGGAAGGATACTGTAAAATCTCCAGTCAGAGATGGGATTGGCCGGTTCTCCACAACTACTCAAAATGTCTGCTACCGGTTCTCCAGAACTGGTCAGAACCTGCTGAATGCCACCTCTGGTGTCGACTCTGGCGCTTTGGAGAATAGTTTGACTTTGACACGTTCTTCTCTATAGCCCATTAATGTCCCATTGATGATTGTGTATCTGAACTATCTTTTCTTGAAACATGATTCACGGGCTCTACGCTGTTGTTACGTTAGCTCTGAATTATCCATCTGGGACATCTTATCTTGCACTCCATTCTTTTGGAAGGCAACACTCACTGTTATGTACACCAAGGTTATTGGCAGGGAGAGAGGTCAGTGAATACGATTCTCATTTGCCTTCCAAATCCTTCAAAACAGTCTGAACGTTGATCTGAATCAACTTAGCAAACCATCAGCTGCATCGTTGGAAGACAGAAGGAGCTTTGATCACAGGTGGCCCCCAAAGGGACCTTCTGCCTAGGGCTATCTCAGGGTTTCATCATCCTTCCAAATTTCCTTAGCAACATTTTTCACTTTCTTCTTAAAATAATTGCTCCACAGCGTTAAAGCTATGCTCGGCGGCCTTTGTGTAAACCAAGCAGATGATCCATTTTGAAACTGGAGAGAGAGAAGAGGGAGGGCAGAGCAAACACTTGACCTTTGGGTTCTGCCAAAAGTAAATTTTAAAACACAGGCAGTGTTTCCTTTCCTTCCTTCCTTCCTTCCTTTTTTTTCTTTTTTTTTTCTTTTTACAAAATTGGCTTTTGGCCTTGAAGAATTTTGGAAGCGGTTGGACATAACACTGAAAGGCTGAGATCAAAAGAGTTTTGAAGAGGTGACCAAATCAAAGAGTGGGCAGGTTTTAGAACAGGTTGATAATTTTGCTTTGGCTGGAGGTGAGAGTAACATCTTCATGGCTATTGAGTGAGAAACCATGCACAAATATAGCTGGTTTGGATGGAAGTGCCTTAGATCAGGGGCCTTCAAACTTGGCAACTTTAAGATTTGTGTACTTCAACTCCCAGAATTCTTCCTCTAGTCATGTTAGCTTAGGAATTCTGGGAGTTGAAATCCACAAGTCTTAAACTTGCCAAGTTTGAAGACCCTTGCCTTAGATGATAAAGGCATGGGTGGTGACCTTGTAGGTTGAAGGAAGATCTGAATCTGGATCTCTCCAGTCCCAGTTCACCATCTTAACTAAGCCATTGCAACATCCACCCTTCTCTCTTTTTTTGTGCCGAGACGTACTGTGGTTTCCTCTCTCCATTCTGCTCTGATCATACCATGATGACTGTCAACATACCAGCATTGCTCTAAACCAGGGGTCTCCAACCTTGGCAACTTTAAGACTTGTGGACTTCAACTCCCAGAATTCCTGAGCTAACATGACTGGAGGAGGAATTCTGGAACTTGAAGCTCACAAGTCTTAAAGTTGCCAAGGTTGGAGACCCCTGCTCTAAACTGTTACCCAGAGTTTATACAACCACGAGCTCTTCACAGCAGATTAACTTGGTTCTGATGTTTGGTAAATCTACCCAAGTGAGAAAATGCAGTTGATTTTTCCCCAAGTGGATCTGGAAGAAAACAATTGTGCTGTGCAGCACAACTGTCCCAGATCAGCCATGAACATATCTCAGCCTTCTTTGTCACCCTGGAAGGGCAGATCATATCAAGCATCAAAGCCATCCAAGACTTGGGGCCCAATGATGGCTAATGCATTCTTGTCTGGAATTAATTTCAGACTTAAAAAACAAAACCCACAGCATCTCCATCTCACAGCCAGACCCTGGGAGAGCCACTAACAGCCCAAGCCAAAGCAGATAAAAAGAAAAGATAGAGCTGCCGAGCTGTTGTGTGAGGGGGAAAAAATAGTTATTTCCAGAATAACCGGGAATGTGAACAAGGCCCATCTGAATATAGTTTGCTGCACATCCACACATTACATCAGAGTTAAGCTACGATTTCTTCCTTTTCTTTAGGGGATGCAAGCAGATTTTTGCAGGTAGAGCTCAGTTACTTGTATCAAAGTTAGTTCAAAGTTAGTAAGTTCATACTTACTTATTAAATAAGCCACAATTGACCAGTTCACACACAAGATGATTTTGGACACGGTGTTTCCAGAAGGACATTGACAAGTTAGGATAGGTTTAGAGGAGACGGATGGGAATCTGAGGACGGACAGCATGAAGACTATTTGAAGAAATTTGAGATGTTCAGTCTGGCGAAAACAAGACCTGATAGACTTGTTCGAGAGCAGAAAGAGAAGTTATAGGGATCAAGATCCAATTTCCACAAGATCGATCAAGATCTAATTTCCACAGTTGTAGGATCATTGAAGTTACTGGCATATTATTTAAGTACAAGAAGACACTTTCTGGCAGGAAGACCTCTCTAGCAATGGAACCGCCTTTGTGGTTCCACATCTCTGGGAGGGTTTTAAGAAGAAGCTAACCAGCCATCTCTCCAGAATCATTCTGTTGGTTGTCCTACCCCTTGCAGAAGATCGGCTGGGATGACCCTTGAGTCTCTTCCAACTCCACGATTCCATAATTCTATGCTAAAGCATGAACCATGGTTTGACAAACCACCATTGGATTCACACGACCCACTCATCCATAATGTAATGTTTTTGGCTTAACCAACTGATGGAGCCCAGATCTTCCAGAAAGTCGGAATGAGGGCATTCTCCTGACAATGGTTCCCAGTTCCAGGGGACCAATTCTCCCAGCGGAAGAGTGAGGTCTCTTTCTTTGCCATTTGGCAAAATTCCAGGTGGACACGGGGGTGGGGGGAAAAGAGTGGGAAAAATCTTTGCCCAACTACTATCACCCAAAAGAATAATATACTCACATGTTGCAAGCTATAAATTATGTGTCTTTTTTGTTTTTTTGTACAAAGAGCAGCTTTCACCCGAGCTGATGTTATCCATTATCCACTCTCCATTGTAAAGGCTCACATCAACGTAGCCCACAGCCTTCAACGGCCCTCTTACTCAGCCGCCTTAAATCTAGCAACATGTTGTTTTGCAGAAAAGTTGGCTTCCTGAAAGCCCACCAAGCTATTTGTTGAGCTTGATGGCTAAGAATGTCTAAGGAGATGAAGAGGAACAGACCTAAAAGCAAATGACAAATCTGGAAAGAAGACTTAAAAATTAAATGTTCCCTTAAATTTCTGCCTTAAAGTCTAACTGAATGTTCGTAATTACTCTTATCCACGTTCGTATTTTTGTCCAGTACTTTTTACTCTTCGGGCAAAGCCACCAAGCGTGGAAGAAGGCACCCTTGTTTGTTTGTATTTCCAACAAAGTGGGCTTAAATTTGGATACATATTGGCTAATCTGGAAGGTTTTCTCAGTATACACAAATATTCTCTTTTATTAGTCCACCAGTCTTAAAGTTGCCAAGTTTGGAGAGCCCTGTTTGAAACCATGAATTGGTTTAAACTCATTGCCTTCTGCCGTCAATTGAGGAAGTGGATCCCAATTGCTTTGGCTTCTCCTATGGACCATGATCACCAACTAAAATAACCTGAGATTTCCCCAACTTCTTCTGAAATTCTTTCGCTGTTTCCAATAAACCACCCTGGTTTGGTTTGAGAAATACTGGTGGGCAAAATGCTTTCCCTCAAACTCCCTTTGAAGAAATGTGTGAGGAGAAAAGAGTTAACGGGGGAGGGGAAAATCCTGAACACAAAATACCCCCTCCCCCCTCCCCCCGCCATGATTTGGGCGTTCAGATCCCACAGGCCAGGAAAAGGAATCTATTTTGTGTCGGGTTTTCTCACTTTATGATGCAAACCAGTCCCCGTTTTTTAATGAACCCAAACTCTGAAGACATTTCAAAGCTTCTTGAAAGATTTATGGAGGAAGCCACAGTTAGACATCTTACACATGCCGCCTTTTTTATTCCCTCAACGTCGAGATGAGGATGGGGGGAGTTGTTTGGCTTGTTACCATGACAACCTATTTATTTTATTTTTTTAACCCATCCAGCATTCAGTTGTAAGTTTTCTTGAAGAAAGAAATCTTGAAGATAGATCTATCTATCTATCTATCTATCTATCTATCTATCTATCTATCCATCTATCCATCCATCCATCATCATATCCATCCATCCATTGTTATATTTCCTTCTTTCCTTCTCTTCTCAAAATATTCTTCTATCCAGCCATCCATTCTATCATCTCTTTCATCTATCTATCTATCTATCTATCTATCTATCTATCTATCTATCTATCTATCTATCTATCTATCATCTATCCATCATAATAAACCCATATCAATATAAGAATAAAAGAACAGGCTAAAAACAGAACTAAACCAGATTAAAATTTATAAGTAAAATATCTGAAGGCCTATAGCCCATTCGTCCTTGTCTGAATTCACTCCCTATATATGTAAGATTTAATGAGTTTATGCTTGGTAATAAATGCCCCAGCTTGTCATAAATCTTTCGGTTGTCCTTGGTCTATTGTTCATTTCCTTCTCTTTCGTCTTCCTTTTCCACAGATCTCAGCCAGATTCCAATCTCCGAGATACTTGAAACTCTCAATCAGAGAAAACAGTTATTCTTGATGATTATTTCAGATAACAATTTAAAGCTTTGATCTGCCAGTCTAAAAAAACCGCTCACCGCTTTACTTAGCTAAACAGAATTTTACCCAGAAGAGCTCAAAGCCAAGAAAATCTGAATAAATCAAGTTGGAAGCACAGGGTAAATGTCTGCATTGTGCAGACACTTCTGCAGAATTGATCATCGTCCTACAAAACTTTCTACAAAATGGGGTTTTATGCATACAGACAGACAGGCAGACAGACAGACAGACACCGTGTTTCTCACAAAATAAGGCTGGGCCTTATTTTTTTTTTGAGCCCCCAAAAAACGGCTAGAACACAGCCAAACCCCCTACCAATGAGAACACACCCCCACCCAATCAGAACACAGCCAAGCCCCCACCCCCACTAGCAGTTAAAAGGAAAAAGCAGCTGCAATCTCACATCACTCTGAGAAGCACAGAGCCGAAGACAGTAGCCTGAAGATGATGAATGAGACTTCATCGAAACGTTGCCTAGATACTTCGAATCTTACGCGGGAGAAAACCCGAACAACCAAAGATCCACATACAAATACCCGCGAGAACCTCAGAAAACAAATATATATATATATATATATATATATATATATATATATA
>NW_020769352.1:8698639-8713444 GCF_900518735.1 Pseudonaja textilis
TTTAGTTTAGTTTAGTTTAGTTTAGTTTAGTTCAGTTCAGTTCAGTTTAGTTTAGTTTAGTTTGTCAAGCATGTATGAGAAAACAAGTATAACTATGAACCAAAAAATTTACTACCAGTTCTGTGGCTTGGTGGGTGTGGCTTGATGGGCGCGGCTTGATGGGCGTGGCAGGGGAAGGATACTGTAAAATCTCCATTTCCCCCCCACACACACTCCTGGGGGAAGGTTCCCACCAGTTCTCTGAACTACTCAAAATTTCAAAACTGGTCAGAACCTGCTGAATACCATCTGTGGTATGAACATAACATATAAACATATTACAGACAGGTAGGAGTATGTGCATAATAAATGAGTACAAATAAATGGGAACAGCAGGACAGGGACGGTAGGCGCGCCGGTGCACTTATGCACGCCCCCTTACAGACCTCTTAGGAATGAAGTGAGGTCCACAGTAGACAGTTTAAGGTTGAAGTTTTGGGGGTTTGAAGATGTGACAACAGAGTCAGGAAGGGAGTTCCAGGCATTGACCCACTCTGTTGCTGAAGTTGTATTTTCTGCAATCGAGTTTGGAGCAGATTACTTTGAGTTTGTGTCTATGGTTCGCCCGACTGTCGTTGTGGTTGAAGCTGAAGTAGTCATGGACAGGTAGGACGTTGAAGCAGACAATTTTCTGTACTAAGCTTAGATTGGTATAAGGACTCCTGCCTTGGGCAGCAGGTTGGAATAGAGGACCTCCAAGGTCCCTTCTAGCCCTATGATTTTCCGATGCTATGATTCTATGAGGCTATAATGCTACGATGCTATGATTCTATGACAAAAAGTGAGAACCCCAAACCAGCAGGGAACCAAAAGGATCATCCCGGAGCCAGATGCAAAGAATAGCACCCATCAATTGAATTGTTATTAAAAGGAAAATGATACACGACCTGACGTTCAAGAAAGATCCACAGATAGAAGACTCCTACAAAGGCCACCTCTAATTTGCCTTCAGGGTCAACCCTGCAGAGGAATCTTTCGCTATCCATCTCGTTTTGTAGGAAATAGCCCCGGTAACCATAACACCACTAAAACATAAGCTAAACAACCAAAATGCGGGAGAATAAATAAGGAAAGGAGTTTATTCAATGGGTAGTGGTGTTTATCTCTTATGGTAGCCCACCCACTATTTGTTTTACTGAGAACCTACATCCTGATTTTAAAAAAGAGGAGATGACCCCACCCCCTCTCTGTGCGTGCATGTGTGTGTGTGTAGCAAAGACAAACAAAATCCGCAATTTCAGGGATAGAATTTTATACATGGTTTAATACATGGTTTATCTCTCGTCCTGGATTTGCTCTGTGGAATATTTCAAGCCAACCATAAGGATGATGATTTATTTAAATTCCTTGGCCGCCCAACTCCAATATATCTTGAAGGTTAATCAAAGAGATGAATCCGATGTCAATAGGAGAGAATGTTTGTAGCTCAGGGTTCAATTCTGGGGTCCTTGGTGCTCTCTGATCTTGGCTGTTTTCTTGCAGACATCTCATTACCCAAGTAGGTAACCTCATCAGTGCTAGAAGGGGCTTGCTCTCGGTTTATATATGCAAGTGGTTTGATGTTCATCATTAGCCCTAATGATGTTCTCTAGTTGGGACATGGAATGTCTGCAAGGAAGTCGCCAAGCTCAGACAGCACCGAGGACCCCAAAGACGTATCCGAGAATGGCAAGTCCCCAAGATGAAGAGATATAGAGACGCCCACCAAAGAGAGCGAGGTTGGGAAAAGGCTGGGATAGAAGATGGGCTAAGATCCCAGGAAGACCAAAGGCAATATTGGAAAGGAAAAGAAACAGACCAAAGGGAGAGATTTAAATGCACATTTTGGCTCCAGAGCTGGTTTCTTTTCTGAGCAAGATCACTAGAGAGTGTGAAAGCCACCAGAGAATGCAAAGAGCAGATCTGTTCCGATGGTGGAATTCACAAAGAATGCATTCAAGGCTTTTTGCTAGCTTTCTGAACAGATGGATTGCGCATTGATGGCCGAGGCCCAGCGCCGTTCGGAATGAGCTAACGGGAGCTACTCTCTGCGTATTCAATCATCCCAGCAAGACCGCTTTGGAGAGTTTCTTGATCCAAGAGAGAAATCAGAAAAAGTCTATTCCCTCTCCTTTGCAAAAAGAAAAAAAGAAAAAAAAAGAAAGCCAAGATGTGAACTGCTGAAAGTCAAAATAATTTAATATTATAGTTTCAGTGGGATAAGCCCAGCTGGCTTTTAAAAAGAGGAAAACACAGCAACTGCTCCAGAACAACATGGCAGAGGGCTCCAAGACCCCCCCCCCCCACACACACACAACCCCACCCATTGGTAAGGTTTTGCACATCCCCACAGATCAGTGAAAACATCTGGAGAATAGACCCAAAGAGAAACCCAAGTTCAATTGTTGTTTTACCATCTGTCAGCAGGAACGCTGGGGGAATTCTTAACAAGGAAGCGATTAAACCGAAGGCGATCGACATATGTTCTATACTTAGGGCTGGATTCCTGGATTCTTTTAAATAGGATTCTTTCAGAGAAAGTAATAATACTAATAATAAAAACGCACAAATGTTTTATTAGTCAGCAATGAGTGTCCTTGCTCTGAACTGAATTTGTTTGCCAGCAGTGAGATCAGCTGCAGCTAAATGGATAGAATCATTATGCTGGGATGGAACTTGAAGGTCTTCTAGTCCACCCCCTGCTCAAGGCAGGAATCCTTAGATCAACCTGGACCAAAGACTGGACGGTCTCTTCATGAAAACCTCCAGCGATGAAGCCCCCACAACTTCTGAAGGCTCAAAATCCATTGATTTAATCGTTTCTCAACGGTGAGGAAATTTCTCCTTATTGCAAGGCTGGAGCTTCTTCTGATGAGCTTCCCCCCCACCCACCCACCCCCAAAAAGGGGGTTTGACTGAATAGAACAATTCAAAGCAGGGAGTTTGACTTAACTCCTGGGCCATCTGATTTAGAGGGACAACTCTGAAGTTGCAGCGTGTTGAGGATTTCAGAAAATAAAGTATTGAACGTTCAAATCAACTTGAAATTTATCAAAGAGAAATTCAACCTAGAATTAAGCGGGTGGGAATCTTCTAAAGACTTTGAAGGTCCCTCCCAACTCTGTTCTGTTATGCTGTTATCCTTCCTTCCTTCCTTCCTTCCTTCCTTCCTTCCTTCCTCCCTCCCTCCCTCCCTCCCTCCCTCCCTCCCTTCCGTCCTTCTCCATCACTGGTGGTTTTGAAGAAGAGACAGGGCAGCCATTTGTCCAGAAAGTTATGAAGTCTCCTGCTAAAACAGGGGGTTAAACTCCCTCTGAGGTGCCTTCCAATTCCGTTATTCTGCATTCTGCACTTGAGATGAAGGATGAGAAGCTCCCCAAGGAGGAGATGCCATTATCCTCAGTAAGCATCACCCAGATGAACCCCGGAGGGTGAAACAGAAGATCAGGCAAAAGGAAGATCGCATTTCATGGAGGAAGGAGAGGAAGAATGTTCCCAGGGTATCCATCTTGCTTCGGTTCGCCCTCGTGACACCCAAAACGCCGCCCTGCTGATCTTCTACCTCCAATTAATCCCCTGTTTGACATCAAACGTCAACCCTCGCTTGATTCCAATCACGGCCAGTTGTTTGAAGGATGAAGTTTCAGGCCGAAGCGAAGCGACGTTCTAGAAAGTATTTTCCCAAGTTAGACGTTTCAGGGAGAAAATTGGTTTGGGACAATCCAGGATAGAAAACAGTGGGACGTCAACTTTGTCGGGTGATTTTGCTGGACCTTGAAGCGGTAGGCTCTCAAAGAGCCATTTCCACTGGCGTCTAATGGACCAATGACGTCTTAAAAACCAGTTCTTTGTCTTTATTTTTATTAAGCGATTTGATCGGCTACAGAGGTAAGCCAGTAAATCTTGGCAGCCGAACAGAATCCAAGTTAAATACCTTCTTAGAAGCAAGTGATCCCTTGTCCCTTAACCTCCCTTCGTTGTGATGCGTCTTTTCACAGGGAGCCATTAATGGATTTTTTTTTTCATACATATGTTAATGTCTTTGGGGAAGAAAATCTCTATTTTCTCCCATTCACCTCAATCCGATTGCTGTAACAAAACCCGGGTTTTATTATAAACTCCCCAAACTATTTAGACAGCGGCTTCACGTCTTCAGATATAGCTGTGTGAAATTTCCTCCTCCCTGAATGTGGTATTCATTGGCATTGACCTGTAAGCATTTATTTTCCCCCAGTTCTTCTGGCTTCGACTGAAATCCGTATCATTTCCCTTCGGTCAAGTCTATAGAAGGTTGAGAGTTCACCTCTAAGCTAAAATAGCAGGAAACAAATACTCCTTTTCTAAAAGGGAAGATTAACCAAAGTTTGTTTACAGGATGAAAAAGCCTGTTTTTTTGTTTTTTTTTAAGACTAACAAATTGAGGGACGCAGAGGTGGAGAACTCCTTAAAAAAAACCAATATGAAGCCCACCCTATAAAAGAGAGCCGGATAAGCAAGTATTCGGTCCAAAGATGTGGAGGGTTCTTTTATTTAAACATGATTTTATGAAAAGTCATAAAAGGACCCCAAAAAGGAGATTGAGGGACCTTCTTAAATCATGACTGCTCTTCGGAGATCCCAGATGTGGAGAAAGCCCAATTCCAGATTATCCTCATGTTTAAATCATTCGGTGTTTTCCTGGAGGCTTATATCCATAAGCCTCTTGAGCTGTTTACCTTCGTATGATGGAATTTTCCTTGCCTCTTCTGGGTCCTCCTGCTAGAATTTTCAAAGACATACCCGTAGAAACCTACAGAAGGTTTCTTTCGTGTACCCAATACAAATTGCAGACAAATACCCCAGTTCCTCCACCAACCCTTCTCAACTCACAGATTTCTCCTCCATGCCTCCATTGTCTCTGGATTTGCTTACAAGCCGCGTGCATTACCAAGAAGTGGCAAAAATGAAGAGCCCCCGCCCCAAGTGCATTTGATTAATTTCATACAAGCATGAAATCAGACTTTGCTTCTTTCATGCCCGCTTCAGGGTACCTTCGAAGGGTTTCACCCCTCCCTCCTAGGCAGACATATAAATCCCGTTGGGAGATTAATGATAATTGACTGCACTAATGCGAGGCCGTCTACCTTTGTGTCTACGAGTTCAGCCCGCCAGGTTTCCTTCAAATGCTTCTCACGGGAGAAGAAAGAGGGGCTATTGTGCTGAGAAAGGCAGTGTCTGCGTTGACAGGTGGTCGAACCCTTGAATCACCGACGCTTAAGGTACTTCAGGGTGACATTTCTCAGGACCTTCTCCTGGAGCGGAGAGATATCCGCCAAAGAGAGGTCTTTTCTCCTGAGTTCCCTTTTGTTGGTGCCATTATCGGATGTGTTGACAGAAGAAATGCACGTGCAGTGAAGGCATGAAGGGGGGCCCCCCGAAAAATCGACACCCAAACAGATGTTGCGACAAGGTTTTGTGGAATCTGAAACTCTGGCCGTTTAGACTCTTAAATCCAAAGCCATGCCTGCTTGATGCAGGAAGAGAAAATAAACTTTCTCGGGCACAGAGCTTGTCCAGTTTCTGCTGGAAGACTTCCAATGGAGAAGAGTCTGCCCTTTCTCAAATTGGGCCACCCCAAAAATCAGGAAATGAAATTTGACTCTACTATCGCCTCCATATTTGTCAAATTTAACACACGATTGGGGAGAGGTTTGATGTGGGAAACATCCTTGCGATGGAAAAACAGTATTTGCAATAACCTAAAGCCACATTTATCTTTTGACTTTTCTGCAATTTATTGTCTGAAATGGTATAAGGTTTTCTGCCCAAGCAGGGGGTTGGACTAGAAGACCTCCAAGGTCCCTTCCAACTCTATTATTCTATCCTACTCTACTCTACTCTACTCTACTCTACTCTACTCTACTCTACTCTACTCTACTCTACTCTACTCTATTCTAATCCTACTGTATATTCTATTGTATTCCAATTTCTACTCTCCTCTACTCCACCCCATTCTATTCTAATGTTTAAAAGTCCTTAATCTGTATGGGTTCCCTGTTCTTCATTGCTTTATCCTCCCTACTCCATAGGGCTCCTCATGAATGTATTAAGGTTCAAAATTGTTTGGAGAGCGATAAAATATCTCAAATTTTTATGCTTGAATGCCTGTCAAAACTTCCCTAAATTTTCCTTGATCCGAGAATTGCTTTTAGGTTTTTGGATAACTTGCTGAGGAGAACCCATAGTTCAAAACATAATGGGTGAAGTCAAGTTAGAAATTCAACTGGATGAATTTAATGAGAAATAAATATGGCTAATGGGATTATTTTTCATTGGATTTAACATTCTTCTTGTCTATCACAATAAAATTGCACTATAAAACAAACTTCTGGCAGTCCTTCAGGAACCCACCAAAGGAGTTTCAAGTTGTCTTCTTCTGTTTCATAGCTGTTGACAATATTTGGAATATGAGCGCTTGTAGGCCCATAATTTCTGAAGGCATGGCATAACTGGACTTCCACGTTATTTATGACATCATTTCAATTTATGGCACTGAGATTAACCCTGCAAGGGCCCGTATGCAATGGTCAAAGGAAAACAGTTCTGAAGCTACCTTTTGATACTTTCTGAATGGGCTCCCTTATTTATTCGGCTGAAATGCCTTGTTCATCAACAAACCCCAAGGAAAATTAGGAAAGAAAAGGAAAGTGTTCTGGTAAGTAAATTATATGGCTTTAAAATTCATTTCCATGTTATGTTAGTGCATACAGGGCACATATTCAAAATGACAGCCCTGGGAATAAATGCCGACTGAGATTGTAGCTCTAAATTTTGTGCTGAGCTGGGCCTGGTCCAACTATAAATTATAAAATTGCCCAGTTTTGGGGTGTTTTTAAAGGGAAAGTTGTTTTTCTTACTGGTTTTTCCCCAGCTCGCAGTCCGTAGTTTTCTTCCAGATTAAACTCTGCAGTTCCATATCATCCTTGCATCCGAAAAGGCATATTACTATTTTAACTATTATTTAATTAGATGAATTATGATATATTTATAATCAGATCAGCTCTTGACAATAGGAAATGACCCCACTTGCAATTCCCTGAATGCCAAAGTAGACAGAAGGAATGCTTTTATAGGTAGTCCTTGAATTGTGACACTTTTATGAGCTTCCAAAGGTCTCCTCAGAAGCTGGAGGATTGACAGTTCCTCATACTTAGACCCACCTTCTGAATTTCCTACTAATACTACTACTCCACGGTCACGTCAAGGAGGAGGTAGCAGTCACAACCTGCAGTGGCTGGTCAGCGTTCTTAAATTCATGTTCCTCGCCATAAAACAGAACCACCCTCAAAGAAAAGTGAAAAAACCTAGACAACCTACAACTACAATGCTTTCAGTCCGATCTAAATATAGTATATAAAATCATACATTGCAGTGTCCTACCAGTCAATGAATAGTTCAGCTTCAACCACAACAATACAAGAGCAAACAATAGATACAAACTCAAGGTTAACCGCACCAAACTTGATTGCAGGAAATACGACTTCAGCAACAGAGTGGTCAATGTCTGGAATACTCTACCTGACTCGGTGGTTTCTTCCCCAAACCCCAAAAACTTTAACCTTAGAGTGTCTACTGTTGACCTCACCCCTTTCCTAAGAGGTCTGTAGAGGACCCGCATAAGCACACCAACGTGCCTACCATCCCTGTCCTATTGTTCCTTTTTATTTTTCTCATATCCATTTCACATATTCATAACTATGTTTATACTTATACCTATTATCTTGTAAGCGATTGACAAATCAAATAAATAAAAAATAAATTCTGAGTCCAGGAAGCAACTGAAGGAAGAGCCGATTGGAAAGGAGAACATCAAGAGAGGAAAGTCTGCAGAAGTGGCCTTTCTCATAACGATCAGCAGCAACAAAGAGGACTAGAGAACTGGAGGCTGAAACGAAGGATGAACAGTTGAGAGAACTGGGTATGTCAAGTCTAACGGTGTTCCAAGCAGTGTTCCAAGATTGAAGAGGCTCCCACAGAGAAGAGGGGAATCAACCTCTTCTCCAAAGCACCTGAAGGCAGGACAAGAAGCAACGGATGGAAACTCATCAAGGAGAGAAGCAACCTAGAACTCAGGAGAAATGTCCTGAGAATGAGAACAATTAACCAGTGGAACAACCTGCCTCCAGAAACCGAGGGTGCTCCAACACTGGAGATTTTTAAGAAGAGACTAGACAGCCACTTATCTGAAGGGGTATAGGGTCTCCTGCTTAAGCAGGGGGTTGGACTAGAAGACCGCCAAAGTCCCTTCCATCTCTCTGATTCTGTTATTCAAACAACCCTATGACATTTGGGCATTCACAAAACCGTGGCCAAGAATGCCCAGGTTCAACCACGACAGATAAGGTCCATTTTCAAGAAGGTCCACAATTCAATTTCCACCCAGCAATCTGCTACAACACCCGAGGACACTCTCCATGGGTAGAGAATAATTTGGGAGAGGAAGTATTTAAATATTCCTATCCATCACTATGATCCACAATGGACAACCTCACAAAAAGTGAAGGAGGTTGGGCGCACATTTTCAACCAAACCAAAGACGTATCTTCTTACCTTCAGCAAATGGCTCCCACTCATAGAAACGGCCCATAAATGGCTTGTTGTTATACGATGCACACTGCACCTCTCTGATGTTTCTGTTCTCAAGGCAGGCCTGTTAAATAAATTGTGGGAAAGATACATTAACCACGTTGTTTAGAATTTAAAACAGAGGTCTCCAAACTTGGCAACTTTAAGACTTGTGGACTTCAACTCCCAGAATAGCAAAGGCTACGCTGGCTGAGGAATTCTAGGAGTTGAAGTCCACAAGACTTAAAGTTGCCAAGTTTGGGGACACCTTGTTTACAAGGATCAGAGCACTCCTCTGGTTTAAAAACTTAAAATAATCCAACAGAAAATCCTAAATAATCTCCCATTTGCCGTGAATGAACCAAATGACCCATCCGGGAACTGAAGATGCTAATGAACTCCCATTTCAGTCAGGACACTTTTTAAACATCGGTTAAATGCTCGTCCTTCCTAACCATGATTAGTTTTATATCCATTGAGTGAGCAACCTTTTCCAGATTCTCCAAAGCCAACATAAATGGAATAAAATAGAATCAATTTGGAAAACAGATCCAAAAATAAAAAGAAAATATCTATCTTTGTTTATCCTGGAGCCCCACTTAGAGCATAATGGAGAAGAAATGACCTTGTTAGATTTGTTGATCATTTCTGAAATTCTCCTAAGTTTCGGGGCCATGGTTATTTTGAGCAAATTCTTTCAATAAAGTCACATACTTGGCTATTTATTCAGCTACAGCCGCACTTTCATAAAAATATGCTTTCTAAAAAATCCATCCAAAAACCCCTTTTCTCTGAAGTCGTATTTATAGAAAATGTATGTAATGCATGAGGCTTTTGGTTCAAAGAAAAACCAAGTGAAACGTTATTTCCATTGGACAAAATCCGGCTGAAGGTCTGAAGGCTTTCACTTATTAAGGAGTCACTTTCTGGCTCCTCTGCTAATTGCATCAGACAAGGCTGTAACATTACTACGACCACGACTACTACTAATATGGATATAAATATATGGAGACAGCAGAATAGAGGAGAAAGAATTGGAGAAAATCACGAAGTAAAAAGACTTGCGAGTAGAAATAGAACGACTGCAGCCAAAGGAAGCTAAGGTAGCATCAGTAGTAAGAGGCAGCTTGGGGTACAATCCCAAAACATCTGCAGCACCATTCAAACACTATTGGCATTGATAAAATCCCCATCAGTCAATTACAACAGGCAGCTTTACTCGGAACAGCTTAACATCATCAAACATTCATATCTGGGAAGAACTTGATAGGTAGACAAAAATGCCAAACCCAGTCTGAACATCTGGCTGACCATGCAACGCACCACAATAAATGAATAAATATAAGTTAATACAAAACTGGATGCCATATCCCTCCCTCAAAATTGGATGGCACTTGGAAAAAATCTGTCAGTTTCCATCTGTCAATTGCAAAATGTGATCCTGTTTGGATCTGCACATATCGTATATTCTACCACTATATAATGACATCCAAGATTCTTGGGAAAAACTTGATGAGAATGAATTGACAGCTGTGATTTCACATTGTTCTGCATAATAATAACAGAAATATAAGCAAACACATATTCTATTGAAAAGAAGGGGTGGGTTGTTTTCAAGCTGAGGGCTCCTACAATAAAATCTGAATGAAGAGCCATGAGTTTGGGTAGAAATCTAAGCAGGATGAGACCTTGTTAATTCTTGATTTCCCGTTTTAGGGAATTACGGGGCTATAAGATAAAATGGCAACCTTAAAAAAAAAGATAATATTCAATCATTTCTGCCCTGTGACCAAGAAAATAAATGGGTGCACCTACATAGTGTTCAGGAGTTGAGTTCAACTCCAAAAAAAGCATAAGAACAGCCTTTAAAATGAATACATTATGGATCCCCCAGGAAATTCCAAATGGAAAACTCTACATTCAAAGATTGTACAACCGCTTCTGCCAATCCTTCTGCTCTCCACAAAACAAATATTCTTCTAACGTTGACTGTCTGAGCACAGTCCTTTCCCAAACACTGAATCACGAAGAGAAACGGCAGAAAATCAGAATGTGGCTTCTTAAAACCTCCATGCAATTAAACCAACTTATAGATTTTTCCTAAGAGACGTTTCTTCAAATGTGGATGAATTTCACATCCGGGCAGGCCAGATGTTCAAGGAATCCTTCTTTAGATGAGCTGACCAAAGAATCAAAGACGAGCTAGATTGTTTTATCATAATTTCAAAATTCTGCAAAGTCGAAAAACAGCCAGTGCTCAGATCTTTGGGGAATTATGAAAGATATACAATATATGGCGGGAATGCATGAAGTTGGGGGCTCCAGATAAGCAGATCCACAGGCTTGCTTTAAGTCCCACCTGGGATCTGATAAAATCCATGGAAGAACGTTGCCACGGGGTCATAGAACCATCAAAGAACCGTATGACAAAACATTGTTCCAATGCCTAAGTCCACTTGTGCTCCAAAACTTGGAACTTGGACTAATTCTTTCCACCAGAGGAGGAAACAACCCAACATTCTAAAAGTGACCCATGGATCCTTTGGGATATTGATCCCGCTTCTTCTGCTGGCTTCTGACCCATATGGTCCTCTGAAAATAGTTGGCTGATTTCAGCGAGAAATCTTGGCTTTGTCAGTTGGGTTGGGATGTCGTAAGGAGGGAGAGACTGTAATCCAGAAGAGGAGGAGACAACTCAGCTGAGATACCTTGGAATGGTACGGGAGTAAGAATGGATTTCCAGAAAAATTGCAGGCTACAGGAACCATTTGTGTTTCAGTTGGAGGTGGCGACAACACAGAGACATTCCCAATAGCCTACGCCTGTGTACAACAGTGAAGGGACTCGGAGCAGAAAATATCCTGCAGCCAAGAAGGTTCTGCGCCCATTTGCACCATTCAGGTGACCCTGAGAACATGGAGAAACTTCCAAGTGGCCTCGATGACTCCCAGAAAGGATGAAAATGACCAGCCGTTTGCAAGGAGTGTAAATCCTTTCATCTCCCACCATCCAGTCAGAGCTGAAGAAGCTTCTGGGATGAGAAGCGAAATGTCTTCCAAAGAAAAACCAGAAAGTCCAGTTGCCTCTGGGGGCGGGGAACCACTTTTGGGACAACCATGATTTGAACAACCCAGAATCTCCGTAGACTCAGCCCAGATATTATATGTGAGGGGGTGATGACAGCTCCGCATGTCTAATTGCATTTGGTTCGTCCCAGTTTGGATCTATTTGGGTTCTCAATGCTATTGTTTTTTATCCAGCAAGGAAACGAATGGACAATCCTAAGCCCCTTTATACATCATTCTGGAACTCAACCAGCAGCCGAGCCTTCTATGTACCACGACGAATTTTTTTCCCTGCAGGGACACATCTGGCAAGCCACAACATTTCCATCTATTTTTGCAGCTCTTTCTGGATACTCTTATTTGCTTTAATTATTCCATCGCCTTCCAGTTGAGCATCCCACTGGGCCCTATTTATCAACCGGTGACTGATCAGAATGGCTCTTGCCCTGCACCGAACACAACTTCAAGTGTTTCTAAAACAATGGACAATTAATCTTAATTTAAAAGAAAAAGAAAAAGAGAAAACCCCATCGCCCTTCCAGAAAGCCTCGATCTTTAAATGTGTTTTCAGAAGCGTGTAAACCAAACCAGTTTCTAAGCTGAAACCGTATAGGATCCAACGTGTCATTCATGAAAAATGAGTTCTGCTCTGCATGAAAAAAACATTAAAACTATAACCGCAAGGAAATGACCTAATGGAGAAAAGCAGATTGAGTTAATTTGTTATTAATTAACTGCTCCAACCAGAATCCATGAGGGGGAAGTGACCCAACACTACAATTCCAATTAAGAGAGTTCTTCCGCACCCGCTACCCCGCCGATAAATTATATCGACCAAGGAGAACATTCCAAATAAAAGAAAAACTTGGTGTTCCCTCTATGCTAGAAGGAACTCTTAAAATATTTCGGCGAATAAATTAAATTACTGCCTAAATGTATGTTCTGGGAGATCATGGAGAAGGTGGATAAACACCGTAGATTTTCCAGGGTCCGGCGCGAGCCCACCTTCCTCTTTTTTCATGATTTGGTGTTTAAACTATTCATCTAGGGCACGGTGAGGTCATGATCCCCGACTGGGTAGCAGCTGAATCCAGGATGGTTTACCCCATAACTATTTCCTTAAAGATGTTTTTAATGAGGAAGAAGAGGGTAGGGAGAAGAGGAGACCGAAAGGAGCTGTGTTCCCTTGGAAAAAAATAAAAATAAAATAGAAAATCTGTATATTACACAGGTAAGAAGAAGGGTTGAGAAGACGGCTGTAGAGCCCTCACGTCCTGGATATGAGCTATTCCAGCTCTTTCCCTCAAGATGGCGCTATAGAGCACCATATGCCAAAATAACTAGACACAGGAAATTTCTCTCCTGCCATCGCTCTGCTAAACACCTAATTCCAGTGGTGGGATTCAAAAAACAAATTACTACCGGTTCTGTGGACGTGGCTTGGTGGACGTGGCAGGGGAAGGATACTGTAAAATCTCCAGTCAGAGGTGGGATCTGCCGGTTCTCCGAACTGCTCATAATTTTTGCTACCGGTTCTGCAGAACCGGTCAGAACCTGCTGAATACCCACCTCTGTCTAATTCTCATCATATACTGTCTGAGGTCTATGTATATTTACCCACATAGTATCACTGTACCATTATTCTTATCTTCTTTACTTCCCCCTTTTATTGGTACAGCTAGTCCTTGACTCACAACGATTCATCGAGTGACGATTCAAAGTTAGGATGAACAGTGGAAAAAGTGACTTGTGACCATTTTCTTCACACCTACGACCACTGCAGCATCCACATGGTCACGTGGCCAAAATTCAGATGCTTAGCCGCTGGTTTATATGTAGGTGGGCTCCAGTATCCCAGAGTCTGGTGGTCTCCTTCTAATGACCAGCAAAGTCAATGGGGAAGCCACCATCGCTGTACAACTCGTGTTAGTTATT
Organism: Pseudonaja textilis; assembly: GCF_900518735.1. Next base: position 8,712,262 of record NW_020769352.1, read on the forward strand.
TAACAACTGCAGTGATTTGCTTAACCACGGTGGCAGGAAAGGTTGTAAAATGGGGCAAAACTCACTCAGCTCAATTTTGGGCTCAGTTGTGGTCGCAAGTTAAGGATTATTATTTTTATTATTATTATTATTTGTTACTACGACGACAACAATGACTATGACTACGACTACGACTACTATTTTCTCTGTTGCTCTGTATTACACGGAGAGCTTCTGTACCGGAGACAAATTCCTTGTCTGTCTAATCACACTTGGCCGAATCAAGTATTCAATTCAATCCAATTCAATTCAAGAGGTCCAGGGGGCTTCCTTTCTTCCTTCTTTGCAAAATTCCTAAGCTCAAAAACAAGGATTTGGTCAGACAGCATGGAAAGGCCGGAGCAGAAAGGATGACTTACGTTCGTATTGCAGAGTCTGTACTGCTTGTAGGCCCCAGTGCACACAATTGCTGCAGCCGGCTGAGTGGACATCTGCCCTTGGATGGTGGGATGAGAAGCTCCAGGGAGATGCCTGCTCCGTTCTATGCCCTGGAACAAACTTTGAGGTGCTGCTGGGAAGGTTTGAAAATGGGAGCCCGGTTGTTGATAGAAAGAGCTGCTCATGACCTGAGTCCTGGCTGGAGAAGATCGGTGGTCACCTGGGTACGTTCCTCCAGGATGATGGTGATGGGAAGGGTTACCTGGATGGGCAAAAGGGGAGGTGCCACCAGTCCCTTGTTGGTTGGGTGCAGGCTGCATGGACTGGCGTTGCTTTCGGGGCTTATGTGCCGATTGTCCTGTGTCCGTCTGCAGTGGGAGAATGTAGGGAACTTTTCCATAGCCGTATTTCCCGGGTCCAATGGAGCTTTTCTTTCGGCCTCTGAGGACAGAGAGAGCAGGAGAAAGCAGATGAGCCATCATGTTTCAAAACAAGCAACCAACAGCTTCAGGACCAGTCCCAGATCCAATCAGCCAAATACCAACCCAATAGGCTTCCCTACTTATTCTCCTGTAGCTCAGAGTGATGGAGGAACCCAATCACAGAAACCTTGCAAGAAATCAGAAGTACGGAAGATGTTCTGCAGGGACCACAAGTCTATCTAGACCAAAGGTCTTCAAACTTGGCAAGTTTAAGACTGGTGGACTTCAACTCCCAAAATTCCTGAGCTAACATGACTGGAGGAGGAATTCTGGGAGTTGAAGTC
>NW_020769352.1:8721324-8731343 GCF_900518735.1 Pseudonaja textilis
AATAGAATAGAATAGAATAGAATAGAATAGAATAGAATAGAATAGAAATAGCATCACAAATTCCCACAAGCTACACCTCCCAAGTTGTTCTCGTGGGGAATTCCTGCACATGTCTAACTGGCCCTGACAAGAGAGGATTTGTTAAAAATTTACTAACAACATAAACTAATTCTGTGTCATCTTTATTTGTTACATGCATGCACAGATTTTTCTGTCAATGCAATCCAGATGTTTCTCCATGTTGAAATGCGCCTTCATATTTATTAGTCATGACATCAAAGGAGGAGGGGGGAAAAGAATCTGGGTGACTTGAACACATGTCCCTTCCGAAGTCTATCTTGTTCCTCTTCCCCGTCAATTTAAAATTTTGGCACAAAAATAAAGCAAGTTTGGCCAGAAATGCTACGAAAGAACAAAATAAAAGTATTCACGATGGATGAAGGCTGCTTCTAACTGGATCGCAAAAAGATGCTTTACAACGTCACTCCGCGGACATCACTTCAACCCGCAACTCTTTAAACCAGGATGGCCAACCTTGGCAATGTTAAGACTTGTGGACTTCAACTCCCAGAATTCCACAGCAAGCAGAACCCAACAGGGCCCATAACTCTTCCTTTCCACATCCAACATGCCTTCTGTCAGGTTCCGCTACTCACACTGGAGAATAAATGACAAACACACCTTGTTTTGCCAATGCCTTTTATCTCGTCCGTGGAAAACGTGGTACGAACTCACCAGGACAAAAGCGCCTAATAGTGAGATCTGCTTGCTTAGCGTTACCCAACCCCAAATACAGCTGCGTCAAAACTCTGCCGCCACCACACCCAGTGATCTTGTTCCAAACAAGGGAAATGCCACCCCATGGCTGCTTTGAAAGTAACACCACCCAGGTGATCTCACATGCGCCGTCATTCTATTCATCGTGGTCCAAGTCAGTGCCGATCAGCTATTAGGTTGCCGCGGTTCACTCAGTAAGGCAGGCAGTGGTCTTGAGCGATCGTCCAACCCCCCCGGAATGGCAGCCCTGCGTTATTAGAGCTGACACCCTCAACCATTTCCCCACCAGTGATGGTATGCTACTGGTTCAGACCGGTTCACTTGAACCGGTAGTTAAAAAAAAAAAGCCAACGATCCGCTGAGAGGAGGAAAAAAAATCCTCTGACAATCAGCTGATAGGAAAAAGAAAAGTGCAGGATTGGCCCTCTCACTTGTCCCTGCGCTTTTCTCTTCTATCCTTGCAGCTGATTGGCACTGCAGGTCTCAGCTGGTGTGGGGAATCCTGCACACCCAGCGTTAGGCCAAGCACACCCACCAAGCCATGCCCACCGAACTGGTGGTAAAACAATTTGCATCTCACCACTGCTCCCCACCACAGAAGAGAAGTTCTAAGCATCCCATATCTAGGCAGGTAAACGTCTACAGAGATTCTCAAATTGGCCAGGTCCTGGTTGTCCTAAAGGTGCTTTCCCAAAAGGCAACTGGACTTTCTTGTGGTTGTTGTTTTCCTTGAAAACATTTTCCTTCTCACCCAGAACTGAAGAAGCTTTTGGGAGTGAGAGGTTTTCAAGTAAAAACCCAAGAAAATCCAGTTGCCTTTGGGGATCTCTAGGCAGGTAAGACCAGAACGTTTTGGGTTTTCAAGCTTGGAAGCACGGTCTGAAAAGCATCACCTCCAAATGTAGATGTCAGTTTTGGAAGCCATGTTTTTTACTTGGAAGCTTCGAGGCTGCCACATTCAGTGCCTGGGAATTTGGGAGTGGGGATTTCATAGAGAGGGGGAAAATTAGACTCAAACAACATTCCTTTCTCAGAGAGTCAAGGACATGTTGCCCTGCACCTGGAGGGGACTGTCTGGAGGAAGGTCTCCAGTTGGGATCATGATTTCATCAGTCCATGTGATGGACTGGTGGGCGCAGGGGATGGATCTTTGGTTCTCTTTTGGGAAGGGAAAACCCGGAAGCCTCAGATTCGGGTTTTCCCCAGATGTGCCAATATGAGAATGCTAGCAAAATGGAACTTGGAGGAAACGCTTTCTCAGAGTTCATTGTGTTGGAGTTTGTTCGCTGGATTGCTGGTAGTGGACTTTGACAATCACCAAAGTGCTTTGTACAAACCTCACTGGCTCTTCTTCTGCGGACAGGGAGGTTTGGGCCCTTCTGCTAAAAGACCAATGGTGGTCTAAGGAGCATACACACCAACCTGCTGATGCCTTACAGGCCAACTTGGATTGGAGCCAGCCAGAATAACTAATCTGCATGATGTGGCACTCTTCAGCAGCTACTTTCCATGACTACTGCTGGCCTCTGAATTATGAGATTTACAGCTAAAGGGTGATGAAGGGAACCAGGAAACGGAGGTTAAATGTTAAGCAGACCTACAAAACATTTGGAATCAACGCCTATGAATTCAGCTCGGGCTATTTATCTGCCAGCAATGGAGATCTCCCATTAAAAAATAATAAGAACAGCCATCCCAAAATGCAACAGTTAAAAGGGGTAGTAATAGCCACTCAACAGGCTCTCCCTCGTTTCTACATTTCTGAATTATGCCTTCACCGAGTCAACTTCATATATATGCTAAGTAGGAAATAATGGTGTGATAATTGCTCAAGGCATTCATCCATTTTCCTAAACATCTATGCTAGCTCTGGCTTTTATTCAAATATTCTACTCTACGACAGCCATCAACAAGGCTTTTACTTTCCAAAATCATTTCCATTAGACTTTGAAGAAACAAGATTAAGATCTCACACCTTTAGTTGTTGAAACTATGTGTGAGCCCTTGAAAAGAGAGAATATCTATGGGATTACAAGACCCAATTATTCCAAGAATCCAAATATGAAATGAGACCTCAGCAGTGGTGGTCATCTAACTACGAAGTATTCTTGATCAAGGTAGATTCAATGATTCTAATGTATTTTACTCAATAGATAGCGCTAACCATCTGTGTGTCTGTCTTTGGTTGACGATCCAGAGAATATTTGGGGAGATATGGGTCCCCTTACATAACAGAATACAGTATTACAGAGTTGGAAGGGACTTTGGAGGTCTTCTAGTCCAAACTTTCTGCTCAGTCAGGAAGCCCTATACCATTTTAGACAAATGGTTGTCCAATCTCTTCTTAAACGTCTCAAACAACGGGGTCCTTTTTATCAAGTCTAAAATCGTTGAGGTCTCATCCAAACTACATTGCAACTATCAACAAGACATAATCAGGCATGGCCAAGTGAGACAGACCTCAAAACTGGGTAATGTCTGGAAAAGATCACCAGCCCAACCACATCTGAAGGGTCTTGAAGGACTTCAAGAGAACAAAGAGCTCTGGACTAATGTCACCCAGATCTTTGTGCATCTGTAACCTTGAAACATCTCCCAGGCTGATTCTTTTGGAGCACACAGAGAAGGCTGGAGCAAACCAGATGTAGAAAGTGGGCAAAGATTTCTTCCACCCAAGCAGGAACCCACTCTGATCCTTAAAAACTTCCATGCAAGTGTTTAATAAATAGACACCTCAGTTGGTCATCGAAAGGAAAACTCTCTCCATCAGAGATTTATTTTTGTGTGTGTCTTTTCATGACCCCATAATCCTGCAACTGAATGGCGCTGAATGTTTACTGGGCGGATGTCCGGATATATTCTCATTGTGCCGAGAGAGAGAGAGAAATACCAAAGAGTGACCTGATTTAAACCATGATCTGCTGTGGGGAACTGATATCAGCCTGGTTGAGCAACAGGAAGCATTTCTACACATTTTGAAAATCAAAGTTGCTCCAATTCTGGTGACCTTGTTTAACCCGTGCAAAACAAAATTCCCATGCGGTGGGAACAAATGCTAAACCTTCAGCGTGGCGCTCACATTCTTCCAGAACAATGGAGCTGACAAGGCTCGGCAACCTCTGAAGGAAAGGCTACGTTTCTCAGCCATGAGCGCCTGGCTGTGGCTTCCTCTCCTCCCCATCCCACCCCACCCTGACGGAGATGAAAGCCAGCGTGGCTCTTGATGTGCCTTCAGGACACAAATGCCTTTTGCTCACCCACAAAAGGTGGATTCTGAAGGATAAGGAAGAGGAGAAAAAGGTACATTCAAGGAAGGATTAAGCAGCCAGATCAGGCTGTTGTTGAAAAGCTGAGCCTCGACTCCGGCTGAAATGGAATTGGGAGCCAGGATTAGATTGGTAAATTTTATCTTTCCTTCAACTTAAGAGGCTGCATAGAGACAGGATGAAAAAAGGATGCTAACAGCTTGATTGACGTACCATCTGAAGCCTGGGCTTGGTTTAATCTGAGCTGTGTGCAGGCGACACGTAAAACCCAAATCACAACATGTGATTTGCTTAATGACTGTCGTAAAATGGTCATAAAATCAGGGATCCTGGTTCACTTAATGATTGCATCACTAGGTGGTGGGAGTTCCAGTGCCAATTACAGTCATAAGTCAAGAGTTACTTGTCGGTACGATGGATGAAAATTATCCTTCCAGGCAAAGTTTTTGCCATCTTGAAGCAAGATACGCCCCAAACTGTAGCTGTAGACCAGACTTTGCTAACATTTCAGCATTGTAAGACCACCGAATAAACCATGGTTAGTTGCTGGTACTGCCTCAGAAGGAGCTTAAAGCACGCAGAGCTGCAAAACCGCCCCATCCATGCCAGTTCCTGGTGGGATACGCAACACTTACCTTTCTGTGTTCGATGGAAGGCTGTGGAATGACCAGCTGGAATCCAAGCACAACCAGGGAACTCAGAATCCTGCAGAGCCAAAAAAGAAGATTGTCGTTGACTTTCCTGCTTCGCGAGGGAGACAAACCAACCGCAACTTTCTGGTTAAATGTGTAGATGGCCCATCGCTGAGTTTGCCCAACACCCCCCCTCAAAGGCCACAGGGTGCACACTCATAGCCCTGATGCTATTATCTAGTTGGGTCATGAAATATCTGCAAGAAAACAGCTTGGCACAAGCAGCACCAAGAACCCCACCGATGAAATAGTTTCACTCCAAAGCTAAAAGTCCTTCAAATTCCAACCATCTGATTGACTATCCCAAAACTGCTTTTATTTCCCCCGCTACCACTGGACTTCCTTGGTTTTTTTGTTTTTTTTCTTTGAAAACATTTCACTTCTCACCCAAGAAGCTTCTTCGGTTCAGTTCAGTTCTTCAGCGAAACATTTTCAAGGAAAAAAAAAATCAAGATAGTTCAGTTGCCTTTTGAGGTAGCGGGGAAGCCCATTTGAGACAACCATGAGCTGGATGACTGAATAACAGAGTCGGAAGGGACCTTTGAGGTCTTCTAGTCCAACCCCTGCTCAAGCAGGAGACCCTATGTCATTCCAGACAAATGGATGCCCAATCTCTTCTCGAAAACCTTCAGTGATGGAGCAGACCCAACCTCTGGTGGCAACAAAGAGAATCTCCATAGACAAACCTGATTGATTCTAACGATTTTTCAAAGAAAACACACTCATCCTGGCTTGGGTGTGCGTTGCAAATGTTTTTGTGCAAAGTCCAGATGGAAAACAAGGCTGTCGTTTCGCATGTCAAACCAATTCAACGTACAAAACTGCTATTGATTTTCTGTTTTGAGCAAGGGGGAAGTTTTAGATAGCTTTGCATTCATTCTCCTATCCATCTTTCCTCTGCTGGACTAATCAACCATTTCCCTTATTTGCTGCTTGAAATAAACAATGATTACTATTTTACACCAAGTCCAATTATATGCCTAGTTTGCCATGTCTAAATTTGTGCCTTCTTTCGAAATATTTTGTTTTGTTTTGTTTTTCTCTGTTCCCCAACTTTACAAAAATAGATTCTTTTCTATTCTACAGTGGGGTTGGATGCAAGCTGGCAACGTTAAAATTCAGGAAGCCTGAACAGCCAAGGGAAACTGGAAAAAAAAAACAAAAAACGGCAGGACATTTTGGAGTAGAATATGAATGGGATTCACTGCCAAGATGTTTGTAGAAGTGACATCAAGGATGGCTTCAAATCTGAGATGCGTCGATCCCTGCCAAATGTTTGTTAATAAAAGCTGGACGTAATGAAGAGCAATGCTATTTTAAAAATGCATTCGTTTCTAGCCAGCATAGTTTTGCAATCAAATTAAAGATTTGGAGCATATCCTTCCCACCCCGCTTCCAAAAGTAAATCTGATTTTGCTGTGTCCTCAAGAAATTGGGTGAGTAAGCAGCGAGGTCAAAGCCTCCCTTGATTTGAGCTGATTGCTACACGGGCATGGAAGTACAAAGTATTGCTTTTCTGGAAATAATACAGAAACGAATTGCCATCATTTTCTTCCAGATGTGACTTTACTTTCCAGTCTAATCCGCAATCTAGAACTCTCCCTTTCAGGTGTTAATCCCATCGGGCCCTGCTTGGTTTTTTGTGCACAACAACCAGGTTGGAGAAAACTGGTCTCCCAAAAAGAGACCAGGGTCAAAGAAAGATGACAAGCCAATTTGTCTTAAACTGAAAGGTGTTGGCCAATTTAAGTTCGTGGTTAAATAAAGGAGAACAAATGCGCCAGAGGGTCTGTAACGAGATCTCTGAAACAGTTATAATGTTCAAAACCAGTCCAACCAGCCCTTCAATATTGTCCTTACCAACCCAGACAGTGAAATGGTTTTTTTTTTTAGTGAGTCACACATTCCTAATAAAGATTTGAAACCCCCCTTGGCAATCTTTGTTCTATTTTAACAAGTCCAGGAACTCGACCAGGCCTGAAGAAATAAGATTTATTCCTTATTATTCCTTACAGTCAGTGTCCCAAAGGTGTTTTTCAAAAGGCCACTGGACTTTCTTGGGTTTTTTTTTTTTTCCTGGAAAACGTTTTGCTTCTCAGCAACAAGTGAGAGAAGGACAGAAGAAGCTTCTTGAATGAGGAGAAAAACATTTTCAAGGAACAAAAACCCAAGAAAATTACTTGCTTTTCAAAAAGCACCTTTGGGACATCCATGACCTGGATGACTGTCAATCACCATAGGTTGAGGACTATCTGGACAGATTAAGCCATCTTGGGAAAGTGAGAGAACAAGCTGGGTTGGAGGGAAGAGAAGAGGCCAATACTCACCGCAAAGACCCTTTAAAATTGTCTAGCATAATTCTTGAGTCTGAAAATGATGTGTCCGAGAGCCAAGGATTGGTTGCCAATTTGTTGAAATGGGGGGAGGAATTATAGAAAAATCCTGAGGAGAGTAAATACAGAGAGAGAGAGAGAGAGAGAGAGAGAGAGAGAGAGAGAGAGAGAGAATGAATAGGATTAGTTACTCATCATCATTTTTTTAAACAATTCTTTTCAGAATTTCTGTGAAGGTGAAAGACGGTTGAAATACCACTTTGTTATTCATTGGAGACTGTGCTATGTTAATCAATAGGAGGAACAAAAATGATATGAAATATGTTCACCCCCAAGCTTCAAATGCAGGTTTCAAAGAGCCATCAAATTAGGAAACCCAAATTTCCCACTTATCACCCCTTTTTTTTTTTACTGTAAACTCTAGACACATTGAACTGCAGTTTGGTTGATACAATTCATGGCCAATGGCCACTTCTTAATACGGTGAAGTTTTGCTCGTTTTTCCAAATAGACAAACTGTATTTGCATGCTAATTTTTCCAAACTTACCTACATTTTTATCCCCAATTTATCCCCAATTTACCTCATTTTTATCCCAACTTTCCAAAATTAGCTAACTTTAAACTAAGTTCACCTAATGCGATGCTAATTTCCCCAAATTTGCCTCATTTTACCCCATATTTCCAAAATTAGCTAACTTTAAGCTACCTTTAGCTAAAGTTTAGCTAATGCTATGCTACGTTTTCCAAAATTATGCTCTGGACTTTATTCCAAAATAAAACTGGGCTATTTTTTTCCTCCAAAGTTATCCAATGCTGAACCAGTAAGTGTAGCACACCTATTTTCTTTCTGTTAAAAAAAACAAAAGTATTCCCAACTCTTCCCAAAGCCTGTAATAAAAGCTAAAAAAAATCCCAGCTTGGTCTCTCAGCTGCCATTCCCAAACGTCACACTGTTCTCTCAGATGGACAAAATCCATTTGTAAAAGGCAGCCCCTGTTGCAAAAAAAAACAGCCTTCCCATCTTAACAAAAGATTGCCAAAAAGCATGTCAAAATTCCCAAAGAGCAACAATGCAAACAACTGTCTCGTTTTTCCCCCTGCCCCACAAGCCAATCTTTCACAGATTATCCATCTTGGTTGCCACATGCCTCACAACCAGCAATTTGTTCTAACTGGGAGATATTTTGCTGACGCGGCATCTCTTTGAGATAAACCTTGATCCGTTTCTGTCAACCCATCTGATAACCCAAAAGATGCTGGGCAAAACCAGAGTTTATCTTTTAAGCCACCCTGTGCACAGCTCCGCAGGGCCTCCGGCCTGTTTATTGTAGAAACTTGACATTATCAGCTACACAACGTTGGATTTTGTGATCTGGCCAAGACCAACATGATTTGGAATGGACTAAAAACAAGCAAGCAGTGTTTGAAGCCCTTCTGAACTCAAGAGAGCGAGACAGAAGGATGCCAGGGCTACAGAATCCAAATTTGGATCCTGAGTTCTCAACGGACTTGGGAATGTCCTTCTCCTTGAAGTCTTCTGAATGTTTACTTGGACGTTGGGCAGAGTCCCAATGGCCGAGGATCAAAGATACAGAAAGGTTGGTCTGGGGGAGGAAGGAACTGTGTGATATTTCTGAACCCATTCTGCAAAACTGTAACTTGGGCGCCCCATAAGCTTGAAAATTGCAAAAGAGAGGAGAAACATGGAAAGGCTGAGATGGATTCATGCATTGGTTTAACTGCAATGTGTTGAGTATAAACCTGGTTTAACTGCAATGTGCTGAATGTAAGCCACTATTGGGTGGGTTCACACCGTGGGTTAAGCCTACCCACTTCCTGCACAGGCGTCTAAAACTTCCCTCTTTTATAAGTTCCAAAGGCTCGTCCATATTGTTGCATTGAGATATTCATCCATTACCAGACATGATTTTTTTAAAGTAGCATACACAGTGCAACCATCATTCATTTAGCAATTATTTGAAATTACAACAACACTGAAAAAAAATTACTTATAATCAATCCTCGCACCTATGGCCATTGCTGTCCTCCCCATGGTTATGTGATCAAGATTCAGGCACTTGGGAACTGGTGTGTATTTACAACATTTGTAACATCCCAGGGTCTTGCGATGACCATGACCATGACCAAAACAATGGTCATAACATCTAATATGCCTCGCTTAAGAACCACCTTGCTTAGCAGTGGAGATTCCAATGATAGTCATAAACTGAGGAGTATATTTGTACATATCTAGAAAAAAAAGGCATCCGTTTCAAGTTTTTAACCTAAAGCCATTGCCCTTCGTCGAGATTTATATCCAAAACTCATTCAAGTGCAGATCGGTCTTTGCTAGGTAATTTATTTTATTTTGCCTTGTTGACTTAAATCTATGGCAAGCCAAGACTGAATTTCTTGGCATTTATCTTTCTGCTCCGTGTGTGCGCTTTGCCAGCTGCTACTGACAATTCTAGTAGAAGGAGCTAAGAAATGTCAGGTCTGTTTTGTTTTGGAAACTGACTAATTTTCCCCCAGTGATTTATGACCCAAATTCTTTTGTGCAGCCAAAAAGGCCCACCGGGTGCCTCTCCAGAAAAAGTAAGTGGCGTCTCCTTCGAGATGAGGCCCTGGGTGGTAATAATGCATGGATGATCTGCCACGAAGGTTGAAAAAAGTTGGGATAGGTAGAAAGGTAAGTAGGGAATGGTGCCTCCGGCTTGATCCAAGCCAGATGATAGACAGATAGACAGATAGATAGATAGATGATAGATATAGATGGATGGATGGATGGATGGATGGATGGATGGATGGATGGATGGATGGATGGATGGATGGATGGGTGGATGGGTGGATAGATGATAGTTAGATAGATAGATAGATAGATAGATAGATAGATAGATAGATAGATATGATTGATAGATGATAGAGACAGATGACAGATAAATGACAGTAA
>NW_020769352.1:8743662-8755770 GCF_900518735.1 Pseudonaja textilis
AGAAGAAGAAGAAGAAGAAGAAGAAGAAGAAGAAGAAGAAGAAGAAGTAGTTGTTCTTCAGGAAGGATGCGAAGGAAGCCCTTGCTCTGGAACTGTGGGTGCTCCAACACTGATGAGATGCAGCCAAGTCTCCTGCTTAAGCAGCGGGTTGGACTAGAAGACCTCCAAGGTTCCTCCCAGCCCTAGGACACCATCACACCCGAGGTGGCATTCAGCAGGTTCTGACCAGTTCTGGAGAACCGGTAGCGGAAATTTTGAGTAGTTCAGAGAACCAGCAGATCCCACCTCTGACTGGAGATTTTACAGTATCCTTCCCCTGCCACGCCCACCAAGCCACGTCCACAGAACCGGTAGTAAAAAAATTTGAATCCCACCACTGCATTACACTGCTTAACCATGATTTAATCAAACACAGAAAGAGACAAACTCTCAAGATGGAAGTGGACTTGTGCACACCAAGCCTGTCTGATAGGAAATGTGCGATCCGATCGTCAATCAACTCCTGTCATGGAGATCCTTTCAGCCAGATGTGGACGTCTCCGAAACCTCTTATTTATGTTGGTCCTTCAGCTTCCTTTGGCAAGATGAAACACGTCGAAATGCAGGCTGGTGAATTGCAAACGCCCCCACATAGAACCATCTGCGTAGAGGGAAGCTAAATTTAGAAAAGTGATTCCAAATGGAATATATTTATATTTTCCTGCCGAAAGAGAATGGGGAAATCACAAAGTCGGTTACCGCACCATAGAAGACAAGAATGCTTCCTTCTGAGTACAGAGGGAACGGGAGCGTGATGTATTTCTAAATAATATAATAATATTTATTTAAAGATAATATTTATGCTTGCTTTTCTTCTACCTGGAGGGCTGAAGGAAGGACCAGACTGGGAATAGCAAGCCATTGAAGCAGTGGTGAACCCTTTTAAAGGAAAATTTGAATATATTTTTTTATTTGTGTATATTTATTCAATTTATACAGCAGCCCATCTACCTGCCAAGAGATTCTGGGCGGCTTACGAACATCGTAAAAACAAAGGGGCCAACATTAAATCTCGATAAACAGAACAAGTTGAAGAAACCATAAAACCAAAATATAATCTTTAATGGGTGGAAATCTATTTAAAAATACAGCCCCCTTTCTTTTTAGAGTGTGCTATTCGACAATCGCAGATTTTCTAAATAAGCAAGGTGACTCCAACAACTTTTAGTTCCAAGAGAGAAAAATATTTTTTTGAATCTTTCAGGAAACAATTTTATTTCTTCTTTTAATCCATTGATCTATTAATGAATTTTTGCCAGGGAGGGAAGCCAAGTTCCCTGACTTGCAAAGAATCGCAATTCTATAATGCATTCTGCATTCTTTATAGCATTGCATTCCAACCTTGGCGATTTTAAGATAGGTGGACTTCAACTCCCAGAATTCCCTAGCCAGTTGGCTGGGGATTTCTGGGAATTCAACTCCACCTATCTTAAAGTTGCTAAGGTGGGAGAAAGTCCGCTTTATGGAATTGAGATGAACCAAACCGGTGGTGGGAGTCAATTTTTTTTTACTACCGGTTCTGTGGGTGTGGCTTGGTGGGCGTGGCAGGGGAAGGATATACTGCAAAATCCCTCTTCCCTCCCCACCCCACTAACCTGCTTTCCAGCTCCCTTCTCCTGGGCAGGGCAACCAAAGAAGACCCAGCTGATCAGCTGGGACTCAGGAGGCAGAGAATAGATGGGGTTGGCGGGGCCAGTCAGAGGTGGTATTTTCCGGTTCTCCGAACTACTCAAAATTTCCGCTACCGGTTCTCCAGAACTGGTCAGAACCTGCTGAATCCCACCTCTGAACCAAACCCTTCGTAAGACCCATAAATGACCTCCTGCCATTGAATCTGAAGAACAAAAACCAAGTTTTAAAAATGGAAGAAGGCGGAAAAGGAGGAGGACAGGAAGATGGAAAGTCTTGACTTGGGGAAATTGGGACGCTTCAAACACTTAGTTGTAGAAGTGATGCAATTTACAACATTTGGCAGCTGGGATGCCAGAACTTTAGTGGAACATGGCATGGAATCAATAGAAATTCACTCGCTCAACCCACAGTGTGTGAGACTCCCTGGCAGTTTGACAAGTTCCATGTTTGGACAGCTCTGCTAAAATCCAGCTTCTTGTCACCATCCCTGTTCCTCACTCACCTTCCATGTTCTCATTCGTGTTTCTCATGGCTTTTTCCCTCGTATCCAAAGAGCCCTGAGCCAAAAAAATAGATCTTTCAGGCAGAGGTGGGTATTCAGCCGGTTCTGATAAGTTCTGGAGAACCGGTAGCGAAAATTTTGAGTCGTTCGGAGAACCGGCAAATCCCACCCCTGACTGGCCCCATCTCGTCTCTGCCTCCCATCACGTCCCAGCTGATCGGCTGGGTCTTCTTTGGTTGCCCTGCACAGGAGAACTGAGCTGGAAAGCAGGTTAGTGGGTGGGGATGGAATGGGGATTTTGCAGTATCCTTCCCTCTGCCACGCCCACCAAGCCACGTCCACAGAACCAGTAGTAAAAAATTTTTGAATCCCACCACTGATTTCAGGACGTCCTTCATTTTGGAGAAGAGGAAAAGAGAATTGAGGCTGGGTCGGAAAAATAAACTTTCAGGGGGTAAAATGTTTGCTTAAGGGGATCAGTTACCCCTTCCACACAGACAGAGAGACAGAGAGACACAGACAGACAGAGACACACACAGAAAAAATAATAATAGAAAGAAGATGGAATTTTTTCCCCCTTACCATTTTAAGGGCAACCCTCTCTTTGGATGGAAATATAGACAAATTCTTAAGTCTCCTTGTTAATGAGTGCTAAAGTATTTTGGACACAGCTTCAGGCCAGACCACATGGAGAGAGCGATGAATTGGGGAAAGAGGAGGAGGAGAAAAGGGGAAGGGAAGGATGAAGGGAAGAGGGAATTGGGGAGAGGAGAGGATTCGGAGGGAGGGAGAAGAAATGAAATGAAATGAGGAAAGAAAGGGAAGGGAGGAGAGGAAAGGAGAGATCTATTGACACAAATAGCTGCATCTTTAAAAAGTTTTACAGACACCGCAAGTCCTAGCTCCCTCTGGATTTTTATTTTTATTTGGTACGCAGAAGTTCCACCATTTCATTCTTTTTTCAGCTCTTCCTAAATCTCCTTGTCCCTTTTTATTTCATCAGATGGCTGTTATGATAAAAAAAAGGACACCCACAGACTGAATTCTACAGCATGGAGAGAGAAACCGAGGAAAATACAGCCAGGGCTGTTTTCCATGGCAGCTTCTTTTCCTTGTAATGTTTATTTCTGCCCTTGGGCCATCGTTCAACCACTGGGTGGTCAGGGGTTTCACACAATGGTAACACAAAACAGGAGAACAAGGGTTGGCCTGAATGTTGCCAGGCCCAGCTGGGAGTCCCTAGTTCCACAACAGCAAGTTCAACAGTTCAATGTCTCTTGATGCTTGAAGGCATCAGAGTCAACCTTGGGCTGGCAACTCTCAATCAGCCATGCTTGTCTTTCAAAGCAACAAGTTGGCCATTTGAAGCCTGGTGGACTTCAACAGCAAAGCTGGCTGGGGAATTCTGGGAGTTGAAGTCCGTCAGGCTTCAAGTGGCCAAGGTTGGAGACCCCCTGCTTCAAAGAACTGACCCTGAGTCCATTTGGGCCACAACTGTCGTCACCCTCAGCTAATATTATAATTGTTTGGGGATGGTGGAACCCAGAGTTTAGTACGCTGAGAGAAAACTCAATATGGGAAGACGGGATCCAAGGGCTTCCTCCAGGGGTAAGTCTTGTGGACTTCAACTCCCAGAATCCTGAGAGTTGAAGCCCACAGATCTTAAAGTTGCCAAGGTTCTAAGAAGGTCCA
The DNA here is from genome assembly GCF_900518735.1 of Pseudonaja textilis. The sequence goes on from NW_020769352.1 coordinate 8,747,528, forward strand.
TTGCACCTTCTAATTCAACTTGGCACGTTTAAGACTTGTGAACTTCACCTCCCAGAATTCCTGAGCGAACATGGCTGGAAGAGGAATTCTAGGAGTTGAAGTCCACAAATCTTCAAGCTGTCAAGTTTGAAGAGCCCTGTTCTAACTGTTCCATGCACTGAAGAATCTATTGGTTCCAGCACCTCTGTGCCAAACAGCTCATTTTGGCAAGTGAGCCAGTCCAGATGTTGGAAAACAGCCTTCTGTTTCTCGCCCGAGATAGCAGCAGAAGCAGCAGCAGCAGCTCACCAAACTATGGGCTTTTATCCTAACAGCTCCTGACCCCAGAGAATATTTTTTTTTTTCCTCTACGTTGGACATATTTATATTCTCCTGTCCAGCTGGCAGACTTCCTAGAGTGGTGTACAATGGGACATAAAGTCAAGAAACAGCAGGAAATAAAACAATATAATCCTTTCTCCCCTGCTCAAATGAAACGAAAAGCCAAAGGGGCGAGATTTTAGAAAGTCGAAAGGGACGCAGAAAGGAACAACTGGACTCTTGTTAACAGGGAAACGTATCTTTCTCTAGAGTTAGGATCAGAGGACGGATTCAGCCGGTTCGGACCAGTTCTGGAGAACCTGTAGCAAACACTTTGAATAGTCCAAAACCAGCAGGCGAGCGAACAGCTTTTACCACACGGCGGTTTGCTTGCTGAACTCCTCAGTTCGTTTGTCCCGACATATATGCTGATGCTTCCCTTGATAATATACGGTGTATTTTGTATAATTCTCTGTGCATTTGTACTTATATTCAATGTACAGTTGCGTATGTTCATATATGTGCAGTCACACTTATCCTTGTGTGCTTGCATACATACATTTTGTTGTGTCGTCCATTGACATGTTCATAGATGCCTTGCATATTTGCATACATATAGTTATATTTTACTGTTGTTTTGCCCTTCTGGTTGGATGCTAACTGCATTTCGTTGCCTGTATCCATGGCACTGACAAGAAAGTCGAATCTAATCTAATCTAATTTAGTTCAGAGAACCGGCCAATCCCGCCTCTGACTGGCCCCGCCAACCCCATCTCTTCTCTGCCTCCCATTGAGTCCCCAGCGGATCGGCTGGGTCTCCTTTGGTTGTCTTGCACAGGAGAACAGAGCTGGAAAGCAGGTTAGTGGGGTGGGAGAGGGAATGGGGATTTTACAGTATCCTTCCCTCTACCACGCCCACCAAGCCACGCCCACCAAACCACACCACGCCCACAGGACCGGTAGTTAAATTTTTTGAATCCCACCACTGGTTAGGATCAACTGATCATCCCTGGATGACTTCTTCCCACCGCTGCAATGTCCAGCGGAACAGTTTTGCCTTCAGAAGTTGTGGGTGCTCCATTTCTGGAAGGTTTCAAGAAAAGACTGGACTGGCTTTTGTCTGGAACAGTCGAGGATCTCTTGCCCTCAGCCGGGGGTTGGGATAGAAGACCTCCAAAGACCCTTCCAACCCCGTGATTCTATGTCCCACGATCATCTTAAGGTCTTCAGGGTCTGCCTGACCGCTACACATCTCGACTCGACTCCATCGGCCCCTGGAGAAGTCATCCAAGGATGGATCGTAACCCCTGGGTGATTTCTGGTGGGAACGCGGCCATTCCTTCTCTGCCTTGGGTCTTAAAACTTGGCTTGCTCTTTCTGAGCCCGCGCGTGTTCATGGACAGTCTAGGATTTTCTTTCTGGCAGAGGAGACGTTGCTTTGGGGCCGAGGTGAGCCAGATGTTTCGGCACACTCAACTCGGCCTGGCGTGGATTTCTGCCGCATTTTATCCTCGAAAGAGAAAGGTAAAAGATGCCGATTTCCATCTAAGGTCAATTTGGGCTGGAAAGAGAGGCGGAGAGAGACCGGGAAAAGAGGAACGAGGCCCTGGGAGAACCTGACAGCAAGCAGGCCTTAGGAAGGAGGGCGCTCCGAAACGAGGGAGTAAGCAGCTTTTGGGCTCCCCCGCCGGTTGAAAAAATACGGCTTTCTGACTCAGCGGGAACGTCGATTTTCTCTTCCACCGCTTCCAAGCTGAACAAGGTCTTAAAAGCAGCAGTCAAAACTATCAGGGGGGCGGGAAAAGGGAAAAAAAGAAGTAAATTCTTAATATCTGGCAGCCTCTCTTTAAACTTAACAATGGCTTCGAATAGGAACCGTCTGGCCGGTTGTCCCTTTCACGCAGCCAGATGTCGGCTTCAGCAATGGATGGAAAGGAATTAAGATATTTCCATGCTCGTTGTGAGAATCACTCCAAGGGATTTTTAAAGGCCGAGAAGCTCCGAGCAATGACGCAAGCCAGAAATTAAAGAGGGCTGTATCTCTGCAGTTGCAGGGTAGTCCTTGAATTATGACTGTAATTGAGCCCAGAATTCTGGCCATTCAAGCGGCGGTGCTCCTATGTCGAGGGACCCATTCGAAGGTATGACTTTTTTTTTTAGAAAAGGATGGCCGTTCAGCAAATGCCATGGTCATTAAGCGAACCCATTTTCCCCCAGTGGGAGCTTGTGCTGGAAACCAGAACAGTGGGAACTGGCAAAAGGCATCACAAATTGGGGTCATGTGAATATAAAGGTGAGCCAAGCCCCCCCCGTGACTGTGATGTGTGTGTGTGTGTAGCCGTCGTAACTCTGAAAATGGGTCATAAGAAGTTCTGGAGAGTCTCGTAACTTCGAGCGGCCATTAAAGCAACCACTCGTAATTTAAGGACTACATGTACAGGCCAAAAAATAAAAGCAATAACAAGATATATAGGAAACGTATGGCATTTGCTACGGAAATGTGGGCAAAAAGAATTGAACCGTCCCTAAATAATCCTGCTGGTTAAAGTTCTCCTGATCTGCAAGCTGAAGTTTTTGCACAGGGTGGGGCCCCTGTTCCGCTGTCTTCACGGAGGTGACGATTGTTAAGGAAAAGGTTTCCGTAGCAGGAATAAAACCCAGAAATGACCATTAACAAAATGCTAGGTGATTTTTATTTGTGATGATTTACCAGATCGCCAAATGGACAGAGAACCGTCCCCCCCCCCCCCCCCCCCCGAGGCAATGAGGTAATGAAAGACGCATGAAAAGATTCACCCCACTGAGCTGAGGTTTCCTCCCCCCTCCCAAAAACCTCCAGCTCATCTTTCTGCGGCCTTCCCGGCAACCTCCGGTCGAGTTGAAGGAATCCAATTTCTCCTTGCTAAGATGGAGAGAGCGCTGCTCTTTGGAAGGGTGTGTGTGTGTGTGTGTGTGTGTGTGTGTGTGTGTGTGTGTGTGTGTGTGTCTTTCCCCCCCCCCCCCCCCGGATGCCTCAAGCGTCCTTCAAAACAAACTGAAAAGTTGTTCCAACTCATCGCTCCAAGATGACCTTACAAACCATCTCAGACATATCTCTCTCTCTCTCTCTCTCTCTCTCTTTCTCTCTCTCCCTCCCTCCCTCCCTCCCTCCCTTCCTTCCTTCCTTCCTAGAAGTTTTATTTGGCTTTGCAATGTGCCATTTTTAAGAAGCCTGGTGGGAATTATATCATCATTTGCAGAATATTATAATCATTTGTCGACGGGAAGGGTCAAGGTGGGTACAAGGATGAGCAATTTGTTGTCGTCCCTCCCTCCCTCCCTCCCTCTCTCTCTCTCTCTCTCTCTGCATTTCTTCCATCGGAACTGCGCCCTTGGCTTGACATCCGCTTTTCAGAAGGTGAATAAAAATCATGGCGGAGGTGATTTTCGTCTGTCCCAGAGGGGCTTTCTTTCAAAAGGCAACTGGACTTTCTGGTTGTGCTTGAAGACCTTTCGCTCCTCATCCAAGAAAGTGTCTCCAGTTCTGACAGAATGGCGAGAGAAGGGAAGGATTTCCATTCCTTTGCAGTCCTCTGGTCGTTAGTGCTCTCTCTGAGAGTCGTTGAGGCCACTTGGAGGTCCCTCTGTGCCCTCAGGGCCGCCTGAGATCCTGTATGCTGCAATTTTTTTTTCTGGGAAACCTGTTCATACTTCTGCACACCATTCGAACGACGTTTGGAAAGAGGGCTAGCAACCAGGTGACTGCAAGGAACGTAAATCCTTCCATCCGCCACTGTTCAGGCGGAACTGAAGAAGCTTCTTGGATGAGAAGCGAAACGTCTTCCAAGAAAAACAAAGTCTTTAAAAATACACCTTTGTGTTCTGACCCAAACCTGCTTCCAAGGAAGCCAACACGAGACAAAGGTGACAGCACCAACCTTTTAATGGTTCTTTACGAATCCCGTTACTTCACAGGTAAAAGGCTGCTTCAAACCAATTAGCTCCGATAAGAAAGAGCCTTGCCAAGGTTTAGCAAGGCTGCCAAGAGCACCAGATAAAGTTACTAAGCTAGAACTCCAGCGCAAAGAGTCTCCAAACCCCAACTCAGATATTCCTAATGTCCACCAGCTTTGAGTGCAAAAACTTCTTTGCTTCCTGCAAAGAACGCCAGGTTCTCAGCTGGCTTTTATCCCTTAAGGGAGGGGCCATCACCTTGCAGCCTTACTCCCGAGTCACCCGTGCTGCTGCAGCTGCTCTTTCCTTCGAGCAGCCCTGCGCGTGCACACACTGGGCACAGGCTCCTCGGGGACCTTTTCCTCACTGCTGCCAGCCTCCACAATCTCTAAAGGCAGCACCCCAATCTCCAATAGTCCTGGCCCCATCCCTGCACCACACACAGGCCCCTCCTCTGAGTCCTCGCTCTCCGAGACCTCAGCCGCCCACACCTGCTGTCGGTGAACCACGACACTTCGGGACAACCAGGACCTGGATGGGCTACTCAGGTGTAGGGCTCAATCTCCGGCCCAAGAAGGCACCACCAGGAATGCTTCAGCACCTGCAAAATTATGCTAATGCCATTAAAATCTGCGATACTCAAAATAAGATGTCTAGACGGAGAAAGCAGATGTACAGAAATGCAACCACCGCCCGTTTTCTTCACCGCTGCATTTTGAATTAACTTCACAATCATTTGTCTAAAGTGTATTTTAAGTCGATGGAAACCAGATGTGATTCTAGGCCATCCTCCCCGGTGCATAAGTTATTAAAGGCGCAACCTCAAATCTATAATGGAAGGAAGGGTTTTGTTTTTCCTAAACCTGATCTCTGCGTAGACAGAAAATACGAAAATTTAGGCAGCTGGACTCCCTTTTTCCAAGGATTCCAGAACCGAACCTTATTCCATTATCTGTTCAGGACCCATGGGCTTGGGGGGGGGGTCTCTGTCAAATCGTTGGGACTACAGTTCCCATCGCCCTGCCGGCAGAGCTCAGGCTGATCCACGCGCAAAGCCGCAAGACGCAAAAAGCTGTAATATGAACCCGCGCAAGGATCTGGGGCGGACGTCCATCAGAGAAGCCAGGAAGGAAAGCGTTGGGGTCAACCCTGTCGTATTATCACTTCCATGGGCTGAGCCAGCGCCAGAAGGAGAAAAGGCGATCAGGTTCGCGCAGGTCGGTTGGCTGGTTGGCGGCGCAAACTGTACAGTAGGAAGGCCAGGCGGGATTCATCTCAAGCAAACCAAAAGGTTGCGATCAAATTGTGGCTCACAAGCGGCGTCTTTGCCAAAGCGGCCAGGGTCTGAAATCAAGAACTATTCTGAATATTGACTTCTCAAAATTAAAAGTTATGGTCAGAGAGTTTGCCTTGTAGAAGTGGAAGAGAGCCCGACATGAAGTCACCAAGAAACTCAATCCGGAAACTTTTTAATTGTTGAAAAATAATGAAGGGAACTTCTTCAGTCTGGGGAAAGTCTCTATGCCTGGCGGGCTTCGGTACACGCTAAAAAAGAAGCGGTGTTACAGGCGCCATCTTAACTTTCTTGAACTTCCAATGTCACCTAACCCTGGTTCGTTGAATAAACTGCAACTTGCTAAGCCTTAAACCATGGTTTATGAACTACAAGGGGCGTGCCTTCATAGAACACAGTAAAAGCCAGGCCCGAGGAACCTGAATTATACCTTGTAGGAACAGCCTTGCTAGGTCAAGTCCAGGGATTTGTTCCACACCACGACCAACCAAGGTTATCTCAAGATGTTTGCAACTGGGACGTGGAGACCTAGTCCTTGAGGGGACCAACCGCTGCAAAGGTGTGCAAATATTTTTGAAAGCCACCCAACTTAAGCGGCCATCACATCTTCTTTGAACGAATCCCACAGGTTAATTTGAAGAACTGCTTCCTGAAGAACTATGTTCTGCATCTCCAATCAGTTTCACAAGACGACCCTGGTCAAAAAAACCCAAAAACCACCTCCCTCCAGCCCAATGTCTCCATCTCATCCTCGATTTTATACACTTCAAACATGTTGCCCTTCCATCAAATTGATTCTAAAAGCGAGTAAATCTCAGATATCCTAGCCTTGTCTTGTAAAGAAGCCCACTTTTGGGTTGTCTTCTGCCCGGAACTCAGAAGGACCTTGAATTATGACCGTGGTCCCGTGGCTGTTTTAGAATGAGACAGTAGATAGAGCGTTAATTGGCTGGAACTTGGATTGAAGAGGATTCTAAAAGGAAACCAGGAGACGACCAAGAAAGGAGCTGCCAGCATCTCTGCAAACATCTTAACCTCTTCACAGGTTGGTAGACCTTGATCTTTATGGTCAAGGAGAGCCAGGAAAAAAACGGAAGAGCTCCTTACAAACCCAACCTGGAAAATACCATCTTATAGTTCAAGCAGAAAGTTCATAGTTCTGGCAGTTTTGTTTTCAGAAGGAACCAGCAGCCAACGCAAACATCGCTCGTGTTTACCATCCGAGGACCTGCGTTAATTTCTTGGCAAATGGTGTGAGGAGACCTGCCAAGGGTGACAAAAATCACCCAAGGAACTCTTAAAACCTGATAAAGTCGGGAATTAATTGGGTCCTCCAATCTACTTCGGTGGTTAAGAACTCCGCTTTGCCCAAGGCCAACGGATTAGCCTCCATAATGGGGCACCAGCCCCTTGACTGAGCTGAAAAAACTTCCCTGCCACTAAAAAAAATGAAATACGCATGTAACCAGGAAGACCCACTGGAGAAAACTGACTAAAATTTGCACCAACGTCTCTTTAGAGAGCACTGTCTTTCCCCAAATTTTAAGAGCCTCCTGACATCCATCACCACCCAATTTAAGAAGGCGGCAAAAGCTGCTAAACAGGGCAGAAGAATTTGGGGTACATCAATTTTGATTCTGAATGTCTTTTTCGCTTGAGTTGAAAACTTTTTTGATTCACTTGAGGTTTTTTGTTTTATGCTTTCAGGTTTTAAACGTTGTGCTTTGCAATAATCGACACGGTTCCAGCCCCCCCCCCGGATACTTTTTGCCTTCTACATATTTCACCCGAGCTTTGCACTTTATTCCTGCACTCTTATTTACTATTGAAAGAACAGTTCCCTTGGGAGTTGTCAACCAGGATAATTTATTAACTTCCAACCCTGCAAATCCGGTGTTTTTCACCTGCAACGTTTCTGCCGCCACCTGCAGCAGCACCAGGAAAGGAATAATAAAACGTACAGGATTGAACTCCAAGGTCTCATTTCTTTCCAAGTAGTGCTTGAACATGCACGGAGTTATAAAACCAGCAACAACAACAACAAGAAGAAGGAAAAAAGTGCAAGAAGATGAGGATCCTTTGGCCTCAGCGAAAAAAAATAAATTAAGTTAAAAATCTGTGGGGTCTGCCGAGATCCCCAGGGCTCGTGTACACGTTAGAATGTGGGGAAAGGAAAATAAAAATACAAGCCCTCCCGTGGAAAAGTAGGGGAAGAGAGTCTTTTGCTAGGAAAACGGGGCTTTTTTCGAGGCAAGGCTTTCGGCAGTGCCTCTGGCAACGATGGAGACCTTTCCAGGGCCTTTGGGGGAACCCAAAAAACAAACAGACCCCACCCCAGAATACTGAGAGGGGAAGGGAACTCGGGGGGGGGGGGAGGGTCAGAGCTTTTCCTCAGCCAGGCGCTGCAGGCAGTGCCTCCGGTGGGAATCCTGGTGGTGCATCTCAATCACCGCGTCCCGGACCAGCTCCACGAACATCTGAGGCCAGAGCTTCTGCAAGGACTCGTCTTTCAGGTGGATCTCGGCGGCTTCCTTCACCAGCTGCTGGATGTAGCCCTGGCAGAAGGTCTTCTTCTCCTTCAGCTCCTGCACGGAAGAAGCGTGGCGAAGGGACACGAGTGGGAAGGGAACCCTTGACGGAAGGGCAGGTGATGCACATCAAAAGGAAATAACCACCCAGAGAGAGAGAGAGAGAGAGAGAGAGAGAGAGAGAGAGA
>NW_020769352.1:8775054-8797625 GCF_900518735.1 Pseudonaja textilis
AGATAGATAGATAGATAGATAGATAGATAGATAGATAGATAGATAGATAGATAGATAGATAGGCAGGCAGGCAGGCAGGCAGGCAGGCAGGCAGGCAGGCAGGCAGGCAGGCAGGCAGGCAGGCAAGCAGGCAAGCAGACAGAGACAGACAGACAGACAACTTTGGCTCAACTCTTCTTCAAACTTGTGTTTTTCAAAGTAAATGGTACTTTAAAAAGTCTGTTTCTTGTTTTTGAACAAAAGACTCACATCGCTGTTACAGCTTCTTCTTTCGGCTTCCTGCCCTCCGGGTCATTTCGGTGGCTTCACATTTACAGGAGCTTCAAGAAACGTTCCTCCCCCCCCCCCCCCCCCCCCAAAGAAACCTGGGCCCCGCCCCGCCGCTCTTCCGAAGGCAGCTCCTCAGCCAGACAAGCGAAGCCAAAAGTGGCTAGAGGAAGCCTCACCCATGTGCCCAGGTGCAACTTGGCAAGTGCCAAGTGCGGGGAGGATGATGTCAGCCAAACCAAAACAGAAAGTGATCTTCTGCAGAGCTCGCCTCCCCAGGAAAGCCTGCAGCCTTTCCACCTCCATAGCCACCAGAATCAAAGGCCTGCGTGGGTCTCTTGAGTTTGCATGCGGGGGGGGGGGTACATGCATTCAGCAATGGCTGAAGCGCTGTAGCACTCCCAAAAGCCCCTAAGCTGTGCAAGGAGGATAGGATCGGGTGTTGCTGCTTTGGATTTGGTACCAGAGGCTGCTGTGTTCACATCGAAGCGATGCTGCTGTGTTTAAAGCAGAGCATATATTAAATCCCAAAATTGTTAAGTGTTTTTTTTTTCCCCCAATTTTCTGGAAAATAATGGAACAGATCACCTGAGGAGGAGGAGGAGGAGGAGGAGGAGGCTGCTTCTCTGCTGGAAGAATTGGAAGCAGCGCTCCTCAACTTTGAAGAGGTGCCGATTTCAACGTTAAGAGGGGCGGATGAACTTCAACTCCCAGAGTTCTGTGCTGGCTGGGGAATTCTGGGAGCTGAAGTCAACCCCTCTCCAAGTTCCTGTGGTCGAGGAGCAATGCTTTAAAAACAGAGGTTGGGTGTTTATCTGTTCAGAGATGCCATAATAGTGAGTTCCTACACCAAACGGGGGGGTTGGGATGGATGATCTTCAGCATCTCTTCCGTCCCAGGGTTTGCCTCGTAGCACTACTAAATCTCAAGAGCATCGAAGCCCCCAAATCATCCCAATTTGAACCAGCATGGGGTCCTCATTACAAGCCAGCCGGCTCCTTCTATCTGTATCTGCAGAGTGGAAGGACGCCCTGTGCCTCCCAAGTGCCCAACTAGTTTTGAGAGGGTGAGCATCAAGTCTTCCCTGCCTGTTGCCCCACCCCTGCCTGTTGCCCCCACCCCAACATACACATGAACCCCCACAATAGGGGCCTGGCTGAACATCTGAGGATGATGAAAAGAGACCGGGGGGAGGGAGATTTAACGAAGACTGAGCAAAGCATATGAAGTCTGCCACGCCAGCGGGGAGGGGAAGCTTGCAATCCTCAAGGGGTGTTGCGGTACAGAATTACATTTACACACCCACACGAATAACACGCTGCAGGAAAAGAGAAAAAAAGAAGTGACAGCCCCTCCACTTCAAGGGATGGCAGCCTTCTTGACAAAAGGGCGAGGAGAAAAGGATTAGCCCCGAGGAACAGCAGGCAAGTTAGCCAACGAAGACTGAAAACCTGCACAGCTGGAACCCGGGAATCTCCAGGGAAGGAAAACTCCAGTTGGTTTCCAACCTGTAGGAAGGAGGATAGGCTGCCTAACTCCCTCCTTGGCACTGTTTTGTACCAGGAGCATCAGGCTGACTCAGGACAGATCGTCTGGAACCCGAAGAAGAATCGGGGAGAAGACTTTCTCTTTGGGTCCGTGTCCCCTTTGAAGGAATAAAACTCCCGGCCTACATTAGCTGGTGAACGAGACGCAGAGAAGTTCCCGTCCGTTGCTTTAGAAAGCGGAAAACACGTTTGTTTTGTCACCTTTAGCGAGTGCCGCGCGGTCTGTGCAGGTTCTCAGTCGTCCAGGTCATGCTTACCCCAAACTTGCTTTCTCCAAAAGGCAACTGGACTTCTTCTTTTTTTTTAACCAAAAAAAAAAATGTGCTTTTTTTTTTATCCAAAGGCAGTTAAGACTTTTTGGGTTGTTGCTGTTGTTGTTGAAGAAAAGTCCAGTTCTTTTTGGAAGGGGCGGGGGTGGAAAAAAAGCCCCTTTGGGACAAGTTCCGCGTTGGGACGGAACCGGTTAGACCAAAAGCCCCTTTGGAAAAGGTTTGGAATCGATCCCCAGAGAGAGAGAGAGAGAGAGAGAGAGAGAGAGAGAGAGAGAGAAGGAGACAGAGAGGGAAAGAGAGAGAGAGAGAGAGAGAGAGAGAGAGGAGACAGAGAGGGAAAGAGAGAGAGAAAGAGAGAGAGAGAGAGAAGGAGACAGAGAGGGAAAGAGAGAGAGAACGAAAGAGAGAGAGAAAGAGAGGAGACAGAGAGGGAAAGAGACAGAGAAAGAAAGAGAGAGGAGACAGAGAGGGAAAGAGAGAGAGAACGAAAGAGAGAGAGAAAGAGAGGAGACAGAGAAAGAGAGAGAGAGAGAGAGAGAGAGACCGAGACCGAAACGGGCTTACCAAGAGATGTTGTTGAAGCTGAGGAAGAGGCGCTGCAGGCTGGGCAGGCTGTCCACATCTTTCTAAAGGCGGGTGGGAGGGAGAGTCACCGGCGTCAGAGGCTGGCAAGGCAGAACCCCGGAGGAGCCGGCATTCATGCCGCTTCCCTTCCTCCCCCTACCAGTCTTCCCCGCAGCCCTGATGGGAGGAGACTTCCGTGGCGCAGGTCAGAATGAAGGCAGAGCCCTCTTTTTATGGGGTGGGTGGGGAGGGGAACCCCCCCACTGTGTGGCTTGCGCCCGGGCAAAGGCGGAGGAGAGGAGGGGGCGGGTGAGGAGGCAGAGGCAGGGGGGGGGTGCCAGACACAGCAGCAGCAGCAGCAGCTGCTCTCTGTCTGCCTGAAAGCCGGCCGGCAGGCTTCTCTCCCTCCCTCCCTCCTCCCCTCCCTCCCTCTCTGGTGCTGCTGTCTCAGCATTTGGGCGGGGAGGGGCGGGGGCAGCAGGGTGCGCAAGGAGGAGGGGAGGGGAAATGTGCCGCAATGAACAGCAGGGCAAAATCAAAACAGGGCTGGGGAGCCGTGGGGGGCTCTTCCCTCCCCGCGTCGAACGGCTCGGTCATGCGGGCAGCCCTCCCACCGGGCCAGCGCGGCTGCAAGGAAGCCGGCAGCTTTCACGCCAATCCTGAGGGAAGAGAGTCGGGGGGGGGGGGGGAGGGGGGGGGGAGAGAAACGGGCGAGGTCCCGTTCTGCAAAGGAAGCCGGCCCTCGTCTGCCCTCTCAGAAGGACTTGGAGAACGGTGGAGGGGTGGGGAAAAAAAGAAGAAGAGAGACAGGAAAGGACCTTGGAGGCCATCTAGTCCAACCCAGCCCTGCTCAAGCGGGGAAACCCTGTCGTATTTGAGACAAACGGTTCTTAAAAACCTCCAGTGTGGGAGCAGAAATAATTCTGCAAGCTACAGGCCAGGCTAAACGTCTACGGAGAGTCTCTCCATCATCCAGGTCGAAGGGGCTTCTCTTTTTCCGAAGGGGCAACTGGACTTCCTGGTTTTTCTTGGAAGACGTTTCGCTTCTCACCCGAGAAGGTGCTTCAGCTCTGAGCCTGAGGACCGCAGATAAATCTCCAGGGGTGTCACGCCCCTGTTGGAGTCTGACTAGAAGGAGGAAGACGAACAGCTGACAAGAGAGCGGGAGGGTGGCTCCTGTTGGCTGTGGAAGAAACCGGGGAAGGGCAAAGTCCGGCTGGGCAGAGCAGGGGAGAGGTAGAACAAGGGAGAGGGAATTCAGAGGGAGATTCAGGGCATCCGCTCTTCATCCTAGGGCTTGCAGGAACAGAGAAGGGAGCAACGTGGGTTGCATGGCTTACAGGGGAGGAAAGGGCCCTGATTCCCTTCATTAGCTGCAGCTGGGAACACAGGGTATTGTCGAGGCTTATCTGGGTTCCTGGCGTCTTCCCAACTGTGTGTGTTTTGCTGGCCTTTCAAGTCTGCGATTCCTCCTCCTGCCCTGTCCAGTAAGGTTTGTTTGGATTTTTAGTTACAGTTTGTACGTACTTTGCTTTCGGAATGAATTTCCTCACCTGAAAAACTGTTCCTGGGAGAGTTTTTCTCCAGCCGAAGGTAACTGGACATCGGGGGCAAAGTTGGAGCTAATAAAGGGACTCTTCTTGATTATGTGACTGTGTTGCCTTTGTGCCACGCCCCTTTGGGTCATCACAAGGTGGCCTCAAGGACTCTATCTAAAGAGGCAAACGATCAGCTGTCTGCAAGGAATATAAATCTTTCCATTCCTCACCATCCAGCCAAAGCTGAAGAAGCTTCTTAGGTGAGAAGTGAAACGTCTTCCAAGAAAAACCAAAAAAAGTCCAGTTGCCTCTTGGGACACACACACAAAAAAACACTTTTGGGGACGACAGATCCGACTGTTTTGGAGCTAAAGGTCATGTCCTTTCCTCTGGCGCCAACGTGCCAAGGAAAACCCCTTTAAGGAACAAGGCAGCTTCGGCTGAGGCAGCGCTTACCACCAATCTGATCTTGTTGTAGCGCAGGTTGAGTTCCAGCAACGAATCCAGCCCACGGAGGTTCTCGGCGCGGGTCAAGCCATTTCGGGCAAGGTTCAACATTCGGAGCTCCTTTAAGTGACTGAGATTTTCTATGACAGATATCTAGGGGTGGCGGGTGGAGGGGGAAGAGTTAATATTTGACCCACTCGTTTCCTTCCCAAAACTGCCACCATTTCACCACCGATGAAATTGGCAATATATTCAAATGATATAAAGGGAAGTTGTAGAAATGTCCAGTGTGCATCACTTAATTAGAACACGTCTACGTGCTTATTCCCTTAAGGTCTCTGGCTGGCCTACAAAGAACAGTAACCCCTAACCTGAAGGCAGGTTGGTTTCTGGCTTCCCACCCACCCAGTTCATCCCAGTTTAAATCTCCCACCAGTTAAGCATCTGACTAAACCAGGTGCCTTTCATGAGAACAGGGCTCTCCAAACGTGGCAGCTTTAAGGCTTGTGGACTTCAACGCTCCTTGCTGGCTGGGGAATTCTGGGAGTCGAAGTCCACAAGTCTTAGAACGTTTGCCACGTTTGGAGAGCCCTGTATTAGAATTAATGATTTATCGGAGAAGGTGCCGCCAGATTTTGGGCTGCCGCAGAATAATACACCTCTCCTCCTCCATGGTGAAACCAGGAACAGCTGAAGCTTAGACTCTCCCTGGTATCTCCTTTACTGGACATTCACTGGACATTCTCTTCTTTACTCAGGCTGTAAGGAAGGAGTAGCTCCTAGTAACAGCCAGACGACGATTGCTTCCCAACCCAACTGCAAAAGCACTGGTGAATCCTACCTGATTGCCATGAAGATCCAAGACATCGAGGTTCACAAGATTATCCAGGTTCGAAATTCTCCTGATTCTGCAGGGCCATTTGAAGTTGAGGGAAGGCGGAGAAAAAAAGGAAAACCCATTATGGTGTCGATCTAAGGAGACTTGAAGGATCTTGTGCCACGTGACAGGAATCCCTTAAGAGCCGAAGAAGCTCCTTGGAGGAGAAGTGAAACGTCTTCAAGGAAAATCAAAGTCCAGTTGCCTCTTGAAAACGCACTCTCACCAAAGCGAAGCCCCTCTTAACCATTCAAATGAATACTTCGAATACTAGCAGCTTGGGTTAGTAGTTAGGTTGTTGGTTTGAGCGCCGAGTTTGGCCATTTGCTTGCAGACGTTTCATCCTCGTCCGAGGAGACATTTTCAGTGCTCTTTGAGACAAGCACAACCCACAGCGCACTGAAGGGGTCTCCTCAAACGGGGACGAAAGGTTTGCAACCAAACGGCCAAGCTCAGACCAACCACATAACTAACCATCGCGTCCGAGCTCGGAAACCGAACAGGTTCTGGCTCATCTAGGCTGGATATCTGCAGCCAAACCAGAGTTCGGCGGCTGGACTCAGCCCCCAAATAAAACCTGCCCAAAGAACCCGGCTTTTCCGATTTCTTCACCTGTTATTTCCCAGCGAAAGAACCCGGAGACATCTCAAGGTGGAAAGGCCGCTGATTTCTTCTATCTGGTTGTCGTACAAGTCTAAGAAAATCAGGCGCTGCAACTTGGAGATGTTCTGGATTCGAGTGATGAAGTTGTGCTGGAAGCTTAAGAGACGGAGGTGCTCTTCTCCGTTGATGATGGGGCAAACGGTCAGCTTCTGCCTGGGAAGGGAGGTCCAGGTACAGCGCTAAGAAGGAACGGGGCAGCTAGTGGCCCAGGGGTTACCCCAACTGTGACCCTAGGACAGCGTTTCTCAACCTTGGAAAGCTTTCAGCTGTGTGGACTTCAACTCTCACAATTCCCCAGCCAGTAACTAAAGGGAGGTTCTGACAAAACGAAGCACACCCTCATTCTTAAATTTCCAAGATTTGAAGCAGTACCCAATGTTTTTTAAAAAACCGTAAAAGCTAAGGAAGAAGAGAGGGAGAGGAAGAAGGGAAGGGGGCAGACTGGGGAAGGAAAACAAGATCCAAGCCGGCTAAAATGAGAGCCTTCCTAGATCCCTAAATCCATCTATTAAAGCAGAATATAAATTGCAACCTTTGGTTGGTCACTTTACAGAGATCCCTCCCAGGGACACAAAGGCTGCTAGTGTTTGAAGCCCATGTCCAGCTGCAAACATCTGCAATAAGAGCAGCTCCCCCTCCTGCTTCCTTATGTTTACCTTTCGAGGGTCATCCGGTCCGAAAGCTGGATTTTCTCTTCTGCCGAGCGGTACACCAAAGGAAATCCCGTGATCCCATAAGTATTATTATCTAGCCAAGAGGGGAAAAGGAAAACTTTTCTTCAACTACCAATTGTTTGGACCATTTTTTAAAGCCAGGGCAGCCTTGGCAGTCTCTGATGGGACATACTGGTTTGGTCACAAAAGAAGGGACCATCGTTAAAGGCACCAGGCTAGAGTCAGAGTTGGAAGGGACCTTGGAGGTCTTCTAGTCCACTCCCCTGCCCAAGGCCCTGCTCTCCCAGAAACTGGGGGCGGGCCATGAGCTCTAGTTCCTCCTTAAGCACAAAGCCAACTGGGCAACCTTAGGCCAGTCACTTTCTCTCAGCCCTGGGAAGCAGGCAAGGGCAACGATTTAGTGACTGTTTAGAGCAGAGTTTCGTCAACTTGGAAACGGTCAAATAGATGGCCTTCGGTTCCCAGAATTCCCCAGCCAGTTTGGACCATCATTGCATCAGCCCTGCTGATTTGCAGAATTACCTGGGCCATTTGCGCTGACGTTGTGGCAGCCCTGTTGAACTCGGTACTTCAAAGGATTTGGAAACGAACCGTCTCCAGAGACTGAGAGAGACCCCTGGCCGTATTTCACTTCCAGGCTAGGGGTATCGACAAAATTAGCTGCAATGGGAATGCAGGCTTTTTTGCTCCGTGACAAAGGACTTAATCTTCCATCTGCTAGAAGGAAAAAAAAAAGAGGATTATTTGTCAACAGCGAAAAGATTAATATCAAATTTTAGAGCTTTCCTTTCAGACTCCTGGGTGTATGAACCTCTGAAAAATATCAGGACTGACTATCTCACTATTGGTTTACTGTTTTGCAATCTTACATACCGTTGATTTGTTAGTAATCTTGATTTTGACAGCAACTTTCCCCCCCCACCCCAAAATACCTAGTTTTCCAGGATGGGTTTTTTCAAGGTCATGCTGCAAGAACCGGTTGTGGAGATAAGGCTGTTCTTTGTGCAATCTAAATTCCAGCTGCAATAGAAAATGTCAGAAGAGAAATGCATTATGCACCTTATGAAAGAAAAGCAGAAGAAAATGGATTCTCCCAAAAAAACACTGAGATTATGAAACACACAAGATTTTAATTTGTGTCTCAAATTATGTCACACGAGGGCTAAAAGGACTACATTTTCCAGGGGTTTTTGCAAAACCGTTCCCACTCATTCAATTGAACCTTGTTTCTGCTTCTATATTTAGGATAGTTTTATTAATTCCAACACGCCAACGAATGTGCTTGGGAGTTGCAAAACATGCTCTCCACAACACAAAACATGCAAGAAGCGTAACCATCAAAAGAGCAAAAGAACAACACATCTACGCACCCACATCAGAAGACATCACAAAACACCAAATTCACTACACAACTTCAGTCGGGACCTCGGGGAGGAATTCTCTAAATGTTTATAATAAAAATTCAAGTCTCACAGCTCTGGTTCTTTCTGCCGCTGATGTACTTTGGAGAACTAGCTGAACTCCGTAATTGTTGGCCTGCAAAAAAGAAAAGAGAATTAATCACCTCCAAGTTTAATTAATCACCTCTTGAAAAGAGGAATAGGGAGAAGAACATTTTATATTAGCCTTGATTTTAGGAAAATGGGTGAAAAAGAGTTGCTAGAATAATGCATGCATAAAATAGGGGGCCTTTCACTCCTGCCTTTGGAAACCCCCCCAATTTTTTTCAAATAAATGTATTCAGTATAGTTATATAGACGTCTGTCTCACCTGGGTGGAAGCCCAAAGCAATAGGATGAAATGAACAAAAGAGAACAGAAATCTTCCACAAAGCATTAAAATCAAATACAAAAATCAAATCAAGAAATCAAATCAGAATCTTAAATGAAAATGGAAAAAAAATAATTAACTTTTTTTTTAAAAAAAGAGTTAAAAACCATGAAGGTAAAAAATAACTGAAACAAAAATAATAATAATAATAAAAACATTAAATTAAAATGATTGAATTTTTTTTTTAAAGGTTAAAAATCAATTAAAGTTTAAAAAAAGATTCAAAATAAAAATAAAGATGAGGACAATAAAAAAATCAATAACAAAAGGTGATTGAAATTTAAAGAAATGAATAAAGAAATGAAAAAAATGAAAAGCAAAATTATTTTTGGATTTATTCATGTGTTAAAAAATGAAATGCAAAATTATTTTCGGATTATTATTATTATTATTTTTAAATGTCCAGCTGGAGGAGGAGGAGGGGGGAGGGGGGAGGGGAGAGCTACACTCACAATGGCCTTCCCCAGCAGGGGAAGGACTACAGACCCCATGCTCCACGCCCCCGGCTGCGCTCCATAGGACCTGTAGTAGTCCCCGGCCTTCACGGGGGCCCCTCGCTTACCGAGACGGTGTGGCCCGGCCTCCCCACCCCGACGGGCCTGCATTTGCTGGGCACCATGGCAACCGTCCTCGCCGCCGCAACAAAGCGCGGAAGTGTCCGCCGCCTCCGCTCGCGCGCTCCGCCCGGAAGCCGCCCGAGCAGTTGCCGTGGCAACGCCGGCTTCCAGGTACGCTTTTTTTTTCTTTTTCCAGAGAGCCAAAGGGAATGCGGGCTCGAAGCATTACATAGGCACTTCGGGTTCCCAAGGAACAGTCTGTGGGGCGGGGGGGAGAACTGCCTCCCCTTCATAAGCCGTCCTAAATGAACCGGACGTTGCCGTTGCAATGGGGTGGGTGGGGAAGAGAACACCTTAGACAAGAGGTCTCCAATTTTGGCCACTTTAAGACTTGTGGACTTCAACTCCCAGAATTCTCCAGGCAATATAGAATAGAATATAAAATAGAATAGAATAGAAACAGAATAGAATAGAAATAGAATATAGAATAGAAAAGAAATAGAATAGAAATAGAATAGAATTGAATATGGAATGGAATGAATAGAATTGAATAGAAATAGAATATTGGAATGAAGAATAGAATAGAATCTAGAATAGAATAGAATCTAGAATAGAATAGAATAGAAATAGAATAGAATAGAATAGAATCTAGAATAGAATAGAATCTAGAATAGAATAGAAATAGAAATAGAATAGAATAGAAATAGAAATAGAATATAGAATAGAATAGCAATAGAATAGAATAGAAATAGAAATAGAATAGAAATAGAAATAGAATGGAATGGAATAGAATAGAATAGAATAGAATAGAATAGAATAGAATAGAATAGAATAGAATATTGGAATGAAGAATAGAATAGAATTTAGAATAGAATAGAATAGAATAGAAGGCTGAGCACGGTCGGCGAGTCTCTTCCCTCGAAGCCGTGAGGGTCAAACGTGAAACGGTTCGCCTTCCGCGAGGCTGCCGTTCCCCCGACTTGCGGTGCTGGAACCCCGCGGGCTCCCAGAGACGCCAAGGGGACCGAGGTTCCTCCTCGCCCGGGCAGGCTGGGCTGCCGAGGCGCCCCGGCCCTGCCCAGCCCAGCCTCGGAGGCGGAGCGCGGCGGAGGCGGAGGCTGGCCGGCTGGGCTGGAGGCGCCGCCCGCTCGGGCGACGGGAGAACCGCAGCGCTAAGGATGGCGGAGCCGGCGGCGGCGGCGTCCCCGTCCCCGGTGCAGATCCTGGTGGCCGAAGCGGAGGACGACGAGCCGCGGTGGCCGAGCCCGCCGGGATGCGGCAGCTGCAGCGAAGACGATTCCGGGCGGGGCGGCGGCAGCGGCGGCGGCTTTGGAGGGGGCGATAAGTCCAGGTAAGGGGACTGTGGCCCGGTGGGCGGCCGACCCAGGGACTAGCGCCTTGCTCCCGGTTTGCATTTGCCCCGGGGATGCCCGGCGGAGGAGGGGAAGGAGTCCCGGGAAGCGGGAATCCCCTCCAGCCAGAGCAGCCTTGGCATAAGAGGAGATACCCCCTACACACACACACACACACTGCAAACAAGGAGATGGGCGATGCTGGAAAGGGGCGGGAGATGCAACCCCGAAAACCGGCTGCGGGACTGCCAGGAGGAAACCGGGGGGTGAGGGGTTGAGGGGTGCATGATGCCTCCGTGGGGAGGGGTCTGCTTTGATGCCCGGGGGCTGCGGGAAGAGGCTGGGCACGGCCCGAAGCTTTGGAGCCCCTCCTGGGAGCGCCTTTCCGGATGGGGAGAGGGAGAAGGAGAAGCTCCCCCAGAGGGGCCGCCTCCGCCTCCCTAGCAAGAGACCCAACGAAGTTGGATTAACCCGGTTTGTTGTCCAATGACCCCCCCCCCCCCCCCCGCCCCCCAACAAAAGAAAATACTGTGAAGGAAGCTTGCCGAAGGCTTCCCGGCTTCATCCTGGCTGGTTTTGATTGGGTCAGACTGGATGAGTGCTTGGAAGAGAGACCCCCAAGGAATGAGCGGGCCCTTCGGAAAGAATGGCTTAGGATGGATCCTGGCATCATCTCTGTCTGTCTGTCTATGCCTCTCTCTCTCTCTCTCTCTCTCTCTCTCTCTATGATCTATCTATCTATCTATCTATCTATCTATCTATCTATCTATCTATCTCTATATCTATCTCTGTCGATCTATGATCTATCTATCTATCTATCTATCTATCTATCTATCTATCTATCTATCTATCTATCTATCTATCTATCTACCTATCCATCCATCCATCCATCCATCCATCCATCCCTATGTCTCTCAGTCTCTCATCTATGTCTTTATTTCTCTGTCTCTATCATCTGTTTATATCTATCATCTCTCTCTCTATCATCTCTCTCTAGCGTATCTCTGTGTGTGTGCATGTGTGTGTGTGTCATCTATCTATCTATCTATCTATCTACCTACCTACCTACCTATCCATCCATCCATCCCTATGTCTCCCAGTCTCTCATCTATGTCTGTATCTCTCTGTCTGTCTCTATCATCTATCTGTTTATATCTATCATGTATTTCTCTCTATCATCTATATCTCTGTCTCTGTCAATCATTTCTCTCTCTCTATCATCTATCTCTATCATCTGTGTGTGTGTGTGTGTGTGTGTCATCGATCTATCTATCTAGGATCTATCAATCTGTCAGAATAGTCCAAGCTTCTACTGGAAGTGGGCATCACCGGGCACCGAAATGGCACTTGCCATGGGAAGCACCGGCCGGACCAGCTGGGATGGGGAGGTGTGTGTGTGGGGGGTATTTGCTCCGGGTGGGGGGGGTGGCCCAGGGAGATGAGGGCGCTGAGCATCTCCGTGTCCTTGACAGAAGAAAAACAATCAAGGAAGAGCTGGCTGATTCTTTGCCTCCTCTTTGCAAGGAGGAGAACAGATTGGCCTGCAACCCTGCTGGGAAACACGCGCACACGTTTTCCCCCATTTTAATATCTTTTTTGTTGTTGTTTAAAAGCTTGGAAGGGAGAGCGCAGGGAGGGAGGGAGAAGGATCTGGGGGTGGGCCGCCTTTCCTCCTCTCCCCCCCTCCAGGCTCCCCTCCCCCTCATAGCCCCAAGCCAAGCCCACGTGGGCTCCCTGTGCCACAGTCGGGCCAGAGAGGAGAGCAGCATTGCTCTCGCCTGTTGCAAAGACAGCCGGATGTTGCAACAACCATTGCTGGCCCCCTCCTCTCCCCCCTGGGCCAGACGCTGGGCAGGCAGCCCGGGAGGAGGCTCCTGTTCCCACCCACACACCCACACACCCCCTACTCCTAGGGGGGGGGAGCCGTGCCGGGAAGGGGCTCTCTCCTGCTGACCTGGCACTGGGGTGGGCGGGTGGGCGGGCGGGAGGCCCTTCAGCTGCCAGGGAACATCTGTCATTGGATGCCGGGGAGGAGCCCAGCTGCCTTGCCCCACATCTGGTTCAAGCAAAGCTTCCCCCTCTGAGTCAGCTGCTGCCCTGTAATTGCATTCTGGGGAGGGGGAGATCGTGGGCATACGTGCCTTGTTCTGGACTGATTTTTCTACCGTTAAAGGCTGTTCCTGGGAGAGTTTTTTTTTTCCTCCAGCCGAAAGTAATCTGGACATGGGAGCAAAGTTGGAGATAATAAAGGGGCTCTTCTTGCTTATTTGAGACTGCGTTGCTTTTTGTGCCACGCCCCTTTGGGTCATCGCAGCGCGGTTGAAACGTTTCGCGAAAGGAATGGTTGTAAATTGAGGAGGACCCGTTATCCTCCCGATGGGGAGGCTCCCTTTAGTTCAGGGGTCGGCAACCCACTGCTCTAGAGCCGCATGTGGCTCTTTCATCCCTCGGCTGTGGCTCCCAGTTGCCGGTCAGCGCCACAGTTTTGAGAGTAGCTTCCGGTTAAAAGGTGAGGAGGGAGGAAGAAGCACAGCACGCCAGGTGACTGTATAGCAAGGGGCAGGTTTCCCGGTTCGCTCCATAATTGATAGGATAGGTAGAGGAGGAAAAAAAAAAGGCTCCATGCTAGGAGGTGACTCTATGGTGGGGGACTTCCGGTCAGCTCCAGAAATGAATGAGGGGCTTCTGCTTAGAAACTTTCTGACAGTGAGAACAATCCACCAATGGAACAAAAGTTGCCCTCGGAAATTGTGGCAGCGTCATCACTTTTCAAGAAGATATTGGACTGCCATTTATTAGAAATGTTGTAGGGTCTCCTGCTTGGGCGGCGGAGTGGGTTACATTACATGACCTACAAAGTCCCTTCCAACTCTGATGATCTGTTATCTGTTACCTTTGCGGCTCTTCGAATGTTTAAGGTTTCCAGGCCCTTGCTTTAGTTGTTGATGTCTTTAATTCCCTTTCCTTTCCCGGGTCAAGGTGTCCTTTTGCAAATTTCCGACACACTGTTCGTTGCAAAATACAGCGATTGTTCCAAAATATTTGGGAGCTCGGGATGCCCAGAGACTAAGGTTATTTGGATTAAAAATATATATATACGCAAATATTTGTTTTCCTGCGCACTGCTTGGAAGCCCAACCGAATTGTGCAGACTTTTTACAACTCCCCCAAGCGCGTTGAGCAACGTTCGAGGAATGTGCAAAGGAACAGATTCTTGGAAAGGAAAGTCACACATGTGTTTTTATTTTATTTTACCAGGCAGTTTTATGTAATCTTTTCAGTTGTTACAGAGAACGTGTCCACATGGCCCTGTTTATCTGGGTTTTTTAACTCGTTCTTTTCCTGAGCAATTCTTACTCTCTCTCTCTCTCTCTCCTTCCCTCTCTCCTTCTCTCTCCCGCTCTCTCTCTCTCTCCCCCCCCCTTTTTCTCCCCTTCTGCAGCGAGAATGACGGGGATGATTCGTCTCCTGCCTGGAAGCCCCCCGAGCACGACCTGATCCTGAAGCTGGTGGCTCAGGTAGAATATTATTTCTCCGATGACAACCTCGAAAAAGACGCTTTTCTCCTGAAGCACATCCGCCGGAACAAGATGGGGTACATCAGTGTGAAGCTGCTGACCTCGTTCAAAAAGGCAAGTCCCGGGGGAGACGTGGCCTGACCAGCCAAGGTGTCCTGACCGAGGCTTCTGAAACCGTAATTAAGCACACGCTTGGTTAAAACAACTGTTTTATTTCCACACTGGGAATTATGTGCATTCCCAGCCCGGAATGAGTCCCAAACAGTCCCTCGAGATAAGCACCCACCTTTCTCTCCTTTGAATTGCTGCCAACAACTAAAGTGGCAAATTAACTGTAAAAAACTCGACCGAAGAACAAAGTCCACACGGAGCTTCAAGGTTTAATCTGAACAGAGCAAATGACGTTGCTTCCTGCAAAGGTTTCTTTACCTTTGCACTTCCTTTATCCCTTAGGGGAGGGGCAATCACCTCCAAGCCTTACTCCCAAGTCACCCCTTTTGTTTCAGCTGTTCTCGCCTTCTGGCAGCTCTCCACACAGGGAACAGGCTCCCCTGGATCCTCTGCCTTGCTGCTGCCAGACTCCGAAGGCAGCACCCCACTCCCAAATGGTCCTGGCCCCATCTCTGCATTGGATGCAGGACCTTTGTCTGTGTCCTCTCCAGACTCCCAGGCTGGTCCCCGTTCTTCCCCACTGTCCGATTCCGCTGCCATCTTGCACAGGCTGCCAGAGAACCACAACACAAGGCAGCTCTGTAGGGTTTGGGGAGAAAGGGACTGTAGGAAATGACCAGGCTGAGAAGAGGGAGAGGTCAAATGCGTCATCAGTCACGAGTCCCTGCGTGCCCACAAGAGATCTTCAATGCCTTTCTTATCTCCCGCTCATTTCCCTTGACTGTTAGTGGGTCAGATTCTTGTAGAGAGCTTAAGTTTGCAACAAAACTTTATACTCTTTTGAGCTGCCGGATTCTCTTGATTTCCTGGGGGGGAGGGGGGGTTGCAGAGGCCCTAAAATATATTCATTGAAAATTAAGGTCCAGGAGACCAAGGTGACCCACCAAATGCTCCTCTTATCATGCCCACTTTATGAAATAAGCTCAGGTTGGCACAACAACACTGGATTTTAAGTCATACAGGAAGTTCTTGACTTACAAATCATTTGTTTAGCAAACCCTCAAAAGTTATGACAGCACTGAAAAAAGCCACAACTGCTTTTCACACAACTGTTTCAGCATCCCCATTGTCACATGATTGTCACAGCAACCTTTGCAGGAAGCAATTTTGTTCATTCTGGTCGGTTTGAAACCTGAAACTCGGTGTTGAATTTGTGTTCTGTTTTGCCCTCATATAACTAATTGGACATTTAGCCGCTGGCAGCACTTCAAGGAAGATAAAGGTGGGTGCTTATCAGGCTTATCCTGAAGGAATTTGGAGGACTTCCATGGGACTATTTACAAACTGTGTGAGACTCGTTACGGGCTGTGAACGACTAAAATTCAGAGCCGTTGAAATAAAGAAAAAAGGGCTTGGGAACTAACGTGTGTTTGTTAGTGTCTCAATAAGCCTTGATCAGAACAATATGATCCTCTTTTACGACCTTCCGATCAGTGAAATCAAGGGTGACTTAATGACCATGTTATTAATTTGACAACTGCAGCAATTCCCTTAAATAGCTGATCTTAAAATGGGGCAAAATTCACTTAACGACTGCCTCGCTTAGCAGCTGACATTTTGGGCTCAAATGCAGCCGTAAGTCAAGGACTACCTGTAATTAACTGGTTGATTCTCTTCGCAGCCTTCTGTTCTTGTTTGATGCCCATTCGTGGCATCCCTGGATGATTCCGGCCTTTGCTCAGATATTCTCCTCTTTCCTACCAGATCAAGCAGCTGACGCGGGACTGGAGAACCACCGCTTATGCCCTGAAATATTCCGACCTTCTGGAGATGAACGAAGATGGCCGCAAAGTCCGCCGAAGCGCCCCGGTTCCCATGTTCCCGAGCGAAAACCTCCCAAGCCGAATGCTTCTAGTCTATGACATCTCCCCGACTCGAGATCGACCCCTTCCGGATGAAGGACAGGAGAACGGAGAAGTCCGGGAGAAGGTCATGGAGCATCTCCTCAAGGCCTTCATCCAGTTTGGGGTCATCTTGTCCGTCCGGATTCTCAAACCCGGGAGGGACCTTCCCCCAGATATCAAGAGGTTCAGCGGCCGTTACAGCCCGGTGGGGACCCAGGAATGCGCCATCGTCGAGTTTGAAGAGGTGGACGCCGCCGTCAGAGCCCATGAGTCCTTTGGCCTCACGGACCAAGCCACCATGAAGGTCCTCCTCATTGGAACGAAGCCTCCAAAGAAGAAGGTCCTCAAGGAGAAGAACCCAGAGAAAAGCTCCGCCAAGGATCCAGCCAAGAGTCGCTCGATGAACCGAAGAGTTGAGGAGCTTCAAGATGTAAATGAAGACTTGTCGGCCAACAGCTCCTCGGATCAAGACAGCGACCCGACGTCTCCCATGCCGAGGAGAAGCAGCTCCTCCAACAGGTTGAGCCCTTCATCCTACCCCAACCACCACCTGAGCCCAAACAGCTCTCCGAGGTCGAGTCCCTGGAACAGCCCTTCCTCCCTGCGTAAAACCTCCAGGATGTCCCCGTTGGCAGAGGATGGAAGAGCCTTTCTCAGCACCAGTCCCGAGATGTCCAAGCGGCCGGCCGATTACTCTTCAGACAGTAGCATCACTCCTTCAAGTAGCCCCTGGGTTCAACGCCGGCGGCAAGCTCGGACTTTGGCCCAGGGAGAGAAGACCCCGGTGGGTAGCCCGGAGCCCAGCGTCAAAATAGCCGCCTCTGCCGGACTTCCCGTGGGGGTCTTGCGTTTGCCCAGGGGGCCGGACGGAACGAAGGGTTTTCATAACAGTCACGAAAGGAACAACATCGCCAAGAACGTATAAACTCCCATTTTGGAGCGATCCTTGGTGCTCCCTTAGACTTGGTTGCTGGGGTAGCCCTGAGGATGTTCCCTAGTTGGGTCATGAAACATCTGCAGGAAAACCACCAAGCTCAGAGAACACTAAATACCCCACAGTCCGTCCTTCGTTCCTTCCTTCCTTCCTTCTTCTAGAACTAGTTGGGTCATGAAACATCTGCAGGAAAACCACCCAGCTCGGAGAACAGTAAATACCCCAGTCCTTCCTTCCTTCCTTTCTTTCTCTTTCTTTCTCTTTCTTTCCTTCCTTCCTTCCTTCCTTCCTTCCTTCCTTCCCCTTCTAGAACTAGTTGGGTCATGAAACGTCTGCAGGAAAACCACCCAGCTCGGATAACAGTAAATACCCCACAGTCCTTTCTTTCTTTCTTTCTTTCTTTCTTTCTTTCTTTCTTTCTTTCTTTCTTTCTTTCTTTCTTTCTTTCTTTCTCTCTCTCTCTCTCCTTCCTTCCTTCCTTCCTTCCTTCCTTCCTTCCTTCCCCTTCTAGTACTAGTTGGGTCATGAAAGGTCTGCAGGAAAACCACCAAGCCCGGAGGACCGTACCCCACAGTCCATCCATCCATCCTTCCTTTCCTCCTTTCTTCCTTCCTTCCTTCTTCTCCTCTCCCTTCTAGTACTAGTTGGGCAATGAAACGTCTGCAGGGAAACCACCCAGCTGAGAGAGCACCAAGGTTTCTCCTTTCAACCCTGAGCTACAGTCTCCTTTATTATAAGTTTCTGTTTTTATTCAGGTCACATCGTCTCCAGTTGATAAGTTCATTGCCTGCGGGATACAGGCAGTCCTTGACTTAACATCTGTTCATTCGGCAACCATTCCACGTTACGACGGTGCTGGGAAAAAAAAAGGTGACTTAGGAACAGTCCTCGCAGTTACAACGGTCGCAGTGACCTACCGTCCCATCGAGGTTTGAGCACTTGGCATCTCAAGGTCACTGGGGACTTTCCCCCGGGGGATTCTGACAAGCCACGTCACAGGAGAAGCTAGATGCACATAAAGACCGTGGGATTCGCTTAACGACAATGGCCAAAACAAAAGATGATACGGTTCAACATGATGACTCGCTTAACAACTGCATTGCTTAGCAACAGAAGTTCCGGTCCCCTTTTCAGCAGTCGGATGAGAGCGACCTGTACCCTCCCAACTCTCGGCACGAGAACCATCCTTTAATTTTTCAACAAAAGCTTTTGGGTCTCTGTCGCTTCACAGGTGTCATCCGAAGCCGCCTTGTCCACCCCTTAAGAGCTGAATTATTACTGCTATTTTTAATGCCCGCTGTCAACAAGCTTTTTAAGCTTTTATTTGATCAATGTCCGTTTTGAAAAACATCGGTGTGCAAATATTATATTTAGCAAGGAAGGGCAGTCGCCCGAGTTGGCTTTGTTCTACCGGGGACGGCTGATGCCCTTCACTCTTGTCATCTTCTGTCACCTTTTGTCTCGTGTTGAGATGCTTCCCAGTCTAGGACCCAGGCAGGAAAGGGCATTTTTGGTGTCATGAAATAAACAACATCTGTGCTTAAAAAAACGTCTCTCGGGTTGGATGGGCTGAAGTGTCTCATATTCTGGTGGTGGAGTCGAGAGGTCCATGGTGATTAATGTTAGCTTTCTTTAAAAAGAGACAAAGTGAGCAGGAAGGTTGGCCAGGGTGGTGGTGGGGGGAACATCCCAATTCACACCTGGTTTGATTGCAGGAAAGTCTCCTTCCATGTGAGCCTGAGAGAGGGAGGGAGAGGAGGGAAGGAGGAGAGGATAAAGGAGCAGGAATGAAAACAAAAGGAAGGGAAAAGGGAAGAGAAAAAGAGAAAGAAAAAAGAAGGGAAGGGAAAGGAAAAAGGAGGGGAAGGAAAAAGGAAGTGAAGGGAAGGGAAAGGGAAGAGAAAGAAAAAGAAAAAAGAAGGGAAGGGAAAGGAAGAGAAAAAGTGGGAAAGGGAAAGGAAATGAGAGGGGAAGGAAAAGAAAAGGAAAGGAAAGAGAGGAGAGAGGAGAGGAGAGGAGAGGAGCGGAGAGGAGAAGCACCCCATGGAGAATGGTAGAATTCAGCATTCTTCAATCGTTTAAATTTAAGAAATGTGTGCTTTAGTAGACAGATTAACCCCAGCCTATGGTGATGCCTTGTGGCACAATGGTTAGGCAGCTCTAGGTACAAGCCATTGTGAGATCACTGCTCCTAGCAATGGGGTGGACCTACACAAACACACCCACGCAGCATCCCGATTCACCTAGAGGCCCAGCCAAGGGCTGGTTTGGATACAAGATGGCTTACTGCTGCTACAGGTTAGAGTGGCACCTGTTTGTGGGGGCAGAGGGCTTATCCCATGGCTGGCTGGGGGATTTGGGTGTGGAAGTCGACAAGTCTTACAAGTTGCCACCGTTGGAGACCCCTGGGGACGTCCTGCGCATGCGTTGAGTTTGCTGATGGCTCCATGTGTTGTAGCAATGCCTTCATTTGGTGGCCAGCTTCCGTATCTTGGTGAATTCAGCCTTTGGGTGGGCCGGGTGGAATCAGGATTGGGGTTTCTTCTTAGATTTTGGGTTGGTAGGACTGTCCGTGTAGATGGATTTTGGTGGGGGGATTCCAACATTTCATGGACCTTTGAGGGTTTTGTCGTTTTGTTTCTTCTAGACCTCTTATTCCTCCTTACGCCATTGCTCCTGACTACGCTTCTGATAGACCTCCGTATCTCTATTTTCCCAGTCCTGTAAGTCTGGACTTTCCTCCTTGGGGGTTGGTTTCTTGAACTCGTAGAAGCGGATGAGCAGTCTTCCTCAATCCTAGATCCCTCAGACCTCAACTCCCAGAATTCCTAGGTTAAGAGCAGGGCTCCCCAAACTTGGCAAGTTGAAGACTTGTGGACTTCAACTGCCAGAATTCCTCCTCTAGTCATGTTAGCTCAGGAATTCTGGGTATTGAAGTCCACGAGTCTTCAACTTGCCAAGTTTAAAGGCCCTTGTCCTCCATGGTCTTGTAGGGGAACCATGGGCCTTTCTTTTATGACTTGTGGACTTCAACTCTCAGAAATCCTGAGCCAGCATTCTGGGAGTTGAAGTCCACAAGTCATAAAGGGGCCAAGGTTCCTCAGCCCTGGCCTAGACCCTGGAAATGGCCTTCTCTTAAAGCCCCCTTTTCCCCCAACTTCGTCCTCTTGAGTTAGAAGTCCACAAGTCTTAAAGTTGCCAAGTTTGGAGACTCTGCTGTAGAAGCAGATGAGCAGTCTTCCTCAATGCTAGATCCCTCAGACCTCAACTCCCAGAATTCCTAGATTAAGAGCGATGGGAGGAGAAGGCCCACACCTCTGAAGCTCCACTTCAGAGAACATGGTTCCATTGTTCTAGATGTCTACACAACCTAGGGAAGATTCAACCCTATTGAGCTTAATATTAGATCGGTGTTTCTCAACCATGGCCACTTGGAGATGGGTGGATGCCAACTTCCAGAATTCCCCAGCCAGCCATGACTTCAAGACGGGCTGATGCCCAGACATCTCCAAGAGGCCAAGGTTGAGAAACGCTGCATTAGAAGATAAACATGGTTGAGTTGGTGACCAAGGTTGAGACTGTGGAAGTAGAGAGACACTTTCGAGGATGTTCTAGCTCCAAGGGTTCTTCCTTGATTAGAAGGTTGGACATAGAATGATGTTCCAACAGCCCGTTTTGCACCACGTTGCACCACCATGGTTCTGCAGCATCATTTTGACTTGGTTGTGGTGTGAAGGATCCAGATATAAATCCAGTATTGTTTAAGGAAATGTTTTCCCCCATCTCATCTCACGATGGGTGGGTTTAAACAGAAGCAGAAAAAAAAAACCTTCTGAAGGACTTCTTCAAAGCTCGGGCTGTCCCCTTTCCACCAGGATTATTCAACAAGGAAGTCCACAAAATGTTCCACCTTGGGGCCTTTCTCTCATTTAAGCTTGTTCTAAAAAAAAAATGGCTCTCTTCCAACACAAGGGAGTTAATTTATTTTCTTCTCCTTGAGATTGTAGACAACTACGGTTACATGAGAGAAGCAATTAAACAACGGGGAGCAATGATCATCGATAGGACTCAGGAGACAGGTAAAACCACGGTGGGTGGGAGGTTGCAACGTGCCAGATCCATTCCAGGTTGTACTTGGATATTCCACATGGATCTGTAGGAAAAAAAAAAAATCAGGATTCTCCGTTTCAGGACCCAGCCCTGCCTGGGAACAGAAGTGGATTAATTACGTCAACGTGATCAACTCCATCAATCCTTGGAGAGTGGCTGGGAAACCCTTCGGTCAGTGATGGCTTCTTCTCCCTCCCTGCCTCCCATCTGTTGAGAGTTGTTCAGATAACAGATAATCAGAGTTGGAAGGGACCTTGTAGGTCATCTAGTCCGACCCCCTGTCCAGAGCAGGAGACCCTACACCATTTCTGACAGATGGCAGTCCAGTCTCTTCTTGAAAGCCTCCAGGGATGAAGTTCCCACAACTCTTCCCTAGACTAACCATGCCCAATTCCTGCAACCTGTAAGTTCAGACAGGTTCTTCATCACTTATGGGTGGAAAGACACCTCCTGCTAAATCCTGGCTTCACTGCAGCTTGTTGAGAGGCCCCAGTCATGGCTAAGCCAGGATTGTCTCCAAACTTGGCAACTGTAAGACTTGTGGACTTCAATTCCCAGAATTCCTCAGCCAGCTATACCTGGGTGTTGAAATCCACAAGTCTTAAAAGTTGCCAAGTTTGGAGAGCCCTGATCTAAGCCACCATAACTAGCTTCGCTTGTGGTGCGTGAACTCCCCCGAACAGAGTTTATTTTACGGCTACGCAGCAGGTATAAACCGGCTGAGTTTTTCCCATCTTCCGTCTTCGTATTAACTGACAAATTTATGCCTTCCTTTTCTTGTTTCGGCCAAAGTTTAGGATTAGGCTGACCCCTCCTGCTCAAAGACAGCTTGCAAAGTATGGCCAGGGTTGGCCGAACCATGGTTAGCAAAGGCGGCTCCAATTTAGCCTTGACTTTGGGTTAATCTACCTACTGCTCACCTACCCAATCAGACACGTTTTTGTTACACCCCCTCCCCCCGAAAAAATAATTTGGGAACAAGAAAGAAATCTTCAGGGCAGCCTTATCTCATACCATTCAGTCATCAATATAATAATAATCATATTATTATTATTTCCTCATTGCCGTTAGAAAACACAATCTTGTTTTGTAGGAATCCCGGTATTTGGGCATACAGGTAGTCCTCATTGATTCATTTAGCATCTGTTCAAAATCATCAACAATGCTAAAAGAAAAGGGACTTGTAACTGGTCCTCGCACTTATGACCGGTCCTCGAACTTATGACCATCGCTGCACCCTTCCCACGGTTGCAATTCGAGTGCTTGTATGCAATTTACAAGAGTTGCATGTGATTCCTCCTTTGCGACCTTCCCAGGGGGCTGAGACAAACAGTCAAAAGTGGGGGGTGGGGAGAGCCTGTTTCGTTTAATGACCAAGTGACTCTCTTAACAACCATGCCCCCCCC
>NW_020769352.1:8797635-8816432 GCF_900518735.1 Pseudonaja textilis
GGGGGGGTGCTGAAGTGGTCGTTAAGTGTGAAAAACAGCCACATAAGTCACGTTTTTTGGGTGCCGCTGTAACTTTTGAGCGGCCACTAAATGAACTGCTGTAAGACGGTATTTATGACGGTCGCAATATCCTGGGGTCGTGTGGTCAGTTTTGTGACCATCCCAGCCGGCTCTGGACAAGCAGAGTGTCAACTAAAAAAAAGAAAAGAAATACTCCTTTGATCGTTTTAGTTGCCATCAGAAAGAGAGTGGCAGTGCATTCCCTAA
Source organism: Pseudonaja textilis (assembly GCF_900518735.1). The sequence goes on from NW_020769352.1 coordinate 8,797,903, forward strand.
ATGCTTCAGATAATCGCCTTGGCAGCCGAAGCTGTTGGCGCGCAAGATTATTACTGGAGAGTATGATTGATCACTCTTAGCTATGGATGTGTCCCATTGGAGAATATACATCCAGGGGATGGGAGGAACACCAGGGTCAAGGGGGATATGAATGATGTATTTTTGTGTCAGCTGCAACCAGGAAACAGCCGACATGTTAACTCCTAATAAATCAATTTTATTTTCTCTGAGAGATGCGGCTAGATTGGAATGGGGTGGAATTCTGACACAGAGTCAACGGAGGGGAGAAGCTGGATTCACTTAACAACTGTGATGGAAAAAAGGCATAAAAACGCATGATTTGTTTAAGGGCCATCTTGCTTAGGAATGGAAATTCCTGCCCCGAAAGCAGCTGTGAAGTCGAGGACCAGCTCCATGGTCTCCGAGGTGCCCCTGAAGCCAGACTCACTCTTCCAGAGTCCTTTTTGTCCCCTTGTCAATCACAACCATTTCCTCTGCGATTTGAAGGTGGGGTTTCTGCGCCATCAGCTTCTTCATGGTGGCAGCGCTGATGGAGCCGTTTAAGTGAGCGTGGAGCTCCTGAAAGGGAAAGAGGGAAAACAAAAAAGGATTTGTCTCCTCTGGAAGCATCCTGAGAATTTGTCCCCTCCGGAGTCTGAGCTTTTCCCCTAAAAAAAAAAAGCATTTAATTCTACTTGGGTGCCCAGAAAAGTTTTCATCCACCTGTAAAAGAATTAGTGAAAAATCCCAGTGGGTTTTCCAGCACCGGATTTTGCAAACTTGTTGACTTTTCGATGTATGGACTACAACTCCCAATATCTCCCAGCCAGCTGGGAGTTGCAGTCCGTTCATCGAAAAATTGCCAAGGTTGAGAAAAATTGTTTTAGCAGAGTGCTTTTTTAACTGAGGCCACTGTTAAGGCGGGTGGACTTCATCTCCCAGAATTCCTCAGCCGTGATTGAAGGTGCATGGACTTCAACTCCCAGAATTCCCCAGCCAGCATTCTGAATTCCGAGAGTTGCAGTTCCTTCATCTTAAAAAGTTGCCAAGGTTGAGAAAAATTGTTTTAGCAGAGGGCTTTTCAGCCGTGGCTGTTGTTAAGAGGGACTTCAGCTCCCAGAATCCCTCTGGCCATCATGCTTTAATATGGACTTAAAACAACCAGAATCCCCCACCCATCCTACAGTGGCCAAGCTTGAAAACAGTGGCAGAACAGCTGGCAAACAGCTGTTGCTAAATGTGTAGGGTCCTGCTTTGGGGGGGTTTGGACTAGATGACCTACCAGTTCCCTTCCAACTGTTAATATAATAAATACAATAATATACATGATCTCTATATGATACATTATATATATGATATATGATATGATAGGTATATGATATATATGGTATGGTATGGTATAATGTAATAAATACAATTATATGATCTATGATATGATCTATGATATATATGATATATGATATATGATCTATGATATGATCTATGATATATATATGATCTATGATATATATATGATATGATATATGATATATAGGGATATGATATGATATGATATATGATATGATATATATGGTATGGTGTAACATAACATAACACAACACAACATAACAATAACATGCTAACTTCAGTTTCTTCTTGGTTACAGAGGTTAAAAGGCTGGCTTAGGACCCGCGAGGCTCTTAACCATGCACAGGTTCGCAACCACAGGAGGACCCTCCCGATGGCCGCTGGGTTCCCCACACACTGCAAGCAGCTGGAGGCTTAGCTGCCCAGCCCAGCCTGGGCAAAGGAGCCTCGGCTAGGGTCTCCTTCCCCTTTCCCGGAGACCCCCGACCCGCCACCCGCTGAGACAGCGCCCAGCGCAGCTCCAGCTCCAGGGATGCAGCCGAGAAGGAGCCGCGCCCTGCCGGCTCTCACCACTTTGGGCAGCCGCTGGAAGAAGCGGGGCGTCCGCCCGGTTGCAGCCGCCTCCGCCATCGCCCGCCGCTGCTTTCCCAGGGCGGGACGGAGACGCTGCAACCGCCTCTCGCGGGCGGAGCTCGAGGGGCCGCCGCTTCTGCAAGAAGCCGCCCCGGGGAGGGTCCGCCTCCACCAGACGCTTGGGTGGGATTGCAATTCCCATCGCTCCCGGCCGACCGGGGAGGATGGGAACCGCCGTGCAATGCCGCTGGAGGGTGAAAGGACGCCCCCTCCCCCGCGAGCAAAGAAGCCTCGGCGGGCAACGGGGCAAGGCTGGGGATTGTGGCTGCTGGGTTCACACGACCCCTGCGCCTCGCCTACTCGGGGAATCCCCGTAACCCCCTTTTCGCGAGGCATTGAAGCGTATGCAAAACAAAGTGGGGGGGGGGACTCCCAAACCAGGTGGCATTTTTGCAAAACGTTCAAACCAGGTTTATTTCTTATTTTACTTTTTGCACAAAGTGCAAAACTCCCAAACCAGGTTGGATTTCTGCAAACCAGACTGGAGATTTGCAGACCAGGTTGGATTGCATTTTTGCACGAGGTGCCAAAAAAAAAACAAAAAAAAAACACCCCACCCCAAACTAGGTTGCATTAACCAAGTTGGCTTGTCCCGCCGTCGCAGCTCAGACTCGACTGATCCGCCTTCTGCCCATATACCCCCAGCGCGTCGATGCCCCTCCGGCCCTCGCGGGGGCGACCGAGAGCGACCGCCGAAGACTTAGGGAAAGGAACGCCCAACAGCCCAGGAGAGCGTTTTATCCTTTCTCTCGCCGCGCAGGCGCAAGGCTCAAGGCTCCTCCTCCTCCTCCTCCTCGCCCGTTTCCGGGGAGAGAGAGGGGGAGGCAGGGGGCGGAGCCGGGCGGAGTCCCCGGATGAGGGCAAGATGGCGGCGGCGGGGCTGGCTGCGCTGCGGTCGCTGAAGCGGCTCTGTTGCGTGGCCGTTTTCCTCTCGCAGCTCTACGTCCACTCTGGCCGGGGTGAGGAATGCGGCGAGGGGGGAGGCTCGGAGGGGCGAAGCGGCCGCCGGCTTCTCCCTCCGCCTTCATGAAAAGCCCCGTTCATTAATTAGGCTAATCGGGGCAGGCTCCTGCTTGGGTGGGGTAGGGTGGGGGGGCTTGAGGGTCCCAGGAGCCCCTTCTGGGGTATATGGGCGGGGGGGCTCTTCACATGGGGGTGGGGAGCGCGCTCTGCACATGCTCAAGGAAGCATTGGCCCTCCCCGGTTGCTTCTAATTGGGTAGGTGGGCTTCTGCCAATGGGGGAGGGGGCTGTCGGAGCCCCCAAGGGGGAGGGGGGGTCTCCTCTGGAGGAAGGGGAGGAGGGGCGATTCTTCCCCAGCCTTTGGGTGTCCCCGTTTGGAAAAAGGTCCTGGGTTCAAGGAGACCGATGAAGGGTGGTGCAGAAAGGGCTGAAAACATGGAATAAATGTAAATAAAGATGAAAAAAAAAATACAGGACCAAGGACAGCAATGCTGCCTCTCCTGCTGTTCGGGACGAGTTCTGTGCAAGCAGAGGACCCTGAAGCTATAAACCTATGAAGGCAGGTGGTCAGGTTTCCCAGAAGGGACCTTGTAGGTCATCTAGTCCAACCCCCTGCCCAAGCAGGAGACCCTACACCGTTTCTGACGGGTGGGAGTCCAGCCTCTTCTTGAAGGTCTCCCCACACTCGTGGGTTGTTTTGCACACTTAACAACCGTTGCAAGCATCCCCACGTGACCAAAATTCAGACGCTTGGCAATTGACTCGTATTTATGACGCTTGTACTGTCCCGGGGTTGTGTTGATCCCCCTTTTGCAACCTTCTGAACAGCAAAGTCAACCCAGATTTCACTGAACCACCGTTCTACTGACTTAACAATGGCAACGATTCGCTTAACAACTCTGGCAGGGAAGGTCATAAAATAAGGCAAAGCTCCCTTAACCAATGTTTCGCTTAGCGACAGAAATTTGGGCTCAATTCTATCCAGAAGTGAAAGATGAGTCATAGATACCCTTTTCCAATGGATTTCACCCTATATCGCCCATTCTAGGGCGAAGACGCTCCTGCTCCCCGAGATCTGCTTAGTGTCCGTGTGTCTCATGTCCTCTCTGTGCTTCTCCAGGGTCGCTGAGCTTGGAGCATTCTCATTCACAGGCTTCGCTCTCCAAGATCTCAGGGCTCCCTTCGAGCACCCACATCCCAGCATCCAAGGTGCCAGGTGGGTCACACTTTACAATCCCGTCGCTTGGTTTCGGAAGAGTTTTTGCTTTCTGAAGCGTTCCGGCTTCGTCTCTCGCCTGCTGCTTTCTCTCCTCTCGTTTATTTTGCTACTTCTAATTTTGAAAAGTCACACTCAGCTTTTCTCGGCTAAAACGAGTTGGTCGCTTGCGTTTCCCGGGTGAAAAGCCATCCATCTTTTCCTCTGGAGGAAAGTCACGGCATTGTAAAAATGTCTAAAATTTGCTTAAAGCATCATTGCAGGGATGCGGGACACATCCAGGTTTTTTCGCCCCCCAGGGAAGCAACTGACCTCCAAGAAAAACACATTCAGGACTGTGCTGTTTCAGTTAACTATATTTCATATTTCTTAACCACCCATCCCTCTCAGAGTGAGTAGTTCTATGAGTAGCTATTTGTAGAATTGTTAGAATAAGAGCTATAGAAACATAGAGAATGGTTAATGGGTGTCATGCCCCTGTCGGAGGAAGCTGAGCAGCTGACGGGGAGTGGGAGTGTGGCTCCGTTGGCTGAGGAAGAAACTGGGGAAGGGCAAAGTCCGGCTGGGCAGAGCAGGGAAGAGGTAGAGCAAGGGAGAGGGAATTCAGGGGAAGATCCACGCCCACCCCCTCTTCATCCTAAGCCACACAGGGGGGAACGGAGAAGGGAGCAATGTGGGGTGCTGGCTTACAGGGGAGGAAAGGGCCCTGATTCCCTTCATTAGCCGCTGCTGGGAACACAGTGTTTAAAAAGGGAGGTTGCACATAGCAAGTCATGAGAAGCAAATTGTGAGTTATCTTTTATAGCCGAGAGTTATCTGGGTTCCTGGCGTCTTCCCAACTGTGTGTGTTTTGTTGGCCTTTAAAGTCTGCAATTCCTTTTCCTGCCCTGTCCAGTTAATTACTGCAGCTTGGTTTGTGTGGATTTTAAGTTACAGTTTGTATGTACTTCGTTTTCGGACTGAATTTCCTCCACTTAAAGGCTGTTCCTGGGAGAGTTTTTCTCTAGCCAGACAACCTGGACACTGGGGGCAAAGTTGGAGATAATAAAGGGACTCTTCCTGGCCTTTGTGCCACGCCCGGATCATCACAATGGAGTTCCAAGGACTCAAAGAAATTTCATACATGATATTTTAGGGAAGATACTGAAGCCTTTTTTTTTTACAACTGGATTTTATTTCTGCAGAGGGTACCTCAATTCCAGCTTACGTGACCCGATGCCCCAGTAATGGGATTTGTAGTCGGCTGCCTCCAGAATGCATGACCTGCAAAACAAACTATTCCTGTGTCTATGGCAGATCGGTTTCATTTGAATGTGAAGCCAAACCCCAAGTCCATTGCATTGTAAGTAAAAAAAGCTTTCTTTATAAATAGACATAAAAATCCGTGGCGATTACTTTGGATAAGTAATTATCTTAGCCGATTCAAGAAAAATGGAACAATGAACAATTACTTTATCATTCCGATTTGAAGCAGTGTTTCCTTGTTAGAGACGGGATCAGTTTACTTGGAACAATTGCAGAATTCTCAGCTAGCAAAAACATAATTATTGAAATGATTTCGTTAAATAGCCTCGATTTCCATTAGGGCTGAATTGTGTTCGTTGATCAGCTAAAGCGATGAAACACCAAGTGAGCAAAAACATACGCTTGCTTTTAATCTATATTTTTCAACCTTGGCAACTTTAAAGTTGTGTGGACTTCCATTTCCAGAATTCCCCAGCCAGCCATGCTGCCTGTGGAATTCTGGGAGTTGAAGTCTAAACTGGACGAAACTGAGAAGCACTGATCTTAACATATGACACTCAGGAGAAAGGTGACCTTCGCTGCTTCCTTTGCAGGATCAAAATAACACCCGGAAGACCTTCTTGATTAACATGACTTGCCAATTTTGCTGGCAGCTGCCACTCTCAAACTACCTTTGCTCCAATCCTACCAACTGCAAGACAGTCTCGTGCCCTCAACAACGCTACAAGGCCAATTGCACCGTGAGAGACCACATCCATTGCCTAGGTAAGCCAGGCACCTCACAACAGTTTGAGTAACCCAAAATCTTCTTCCTGAAAGTCGGTCTTGCAAACTCTTTTGTAGTCTGAAATAATGAACTTGGTTTTTTTTTTTGAAAGACTGCAGCTGGTGTTTTCATTTCTCGGTGCCCCAAATACCGGGGCGTACAGTATCGCTGCTCTTGCGATGACAGCTTTGCAGTGGTAACAGTGATAAAGCTGTGCCTTGTTTTTTCTTGTCCGCATCCATCTTTGCAATCACACTTTTTACATGTTTTTTTTTTTAAGGAAATCGTACTTTTCCCAAGATGCTCTATTGCAACTGGACTGGAGGCTACAAATGGTCAACAGCCTTGGCTTTAAGGTAGGATAAGAAACACCAACCTCCGGGTCCTGTGGATAATATATAAATAGTGCTTTAAAAAAAAACTTTAAAATTCAAGTTGCTGAAAAGAAATTGTAATCTACATGTTAAATAAACACAATTTCTCACAATTTTTAACCCGCCAGGATTCGTTCTCGTTCGGTGTATTGTGTTATAGAATACAGTTATATTAATTGCGCAGTCCTCATTTTTTGCAATGCGGTTTATTCTCTTTGCTGGAAAAATCGGTGACCCCAGGCAGTTTCTAACGCTTTCTCGTGTCGTCTTTCAGCATCACGCTCGGCGGCTTCGGTGCAGACCGATTCTACCTGGGACAGTGGCGGGAGGGGCTGGGCAAACTCTTCAGTTTTGGCGGCCTGGGAATCTGGACGCTGATAGATGTGTTGCTGATCGGCGTTGGGTACGTGGGTCCCACAGACGGTTCGCTCTACATCTAAGCAGCGAGACAAACCACCAGGTGGATCACCCTGAGAAATTCACAGATCGGACCGGAATGATCTACCTGGAACCGCTTGCACGCCCCCTTTTTAACGTACAGTATCTGTACTCGGCCTGCCTTTATTTTAAGGTGAAATAAATGACTTGTGGAATGCTTGGCTGATGTAGATTTCTTTCTGTTTTGGAGATCACCATTTTTTTTTTAATGAAAAAACAAAAGCTCACAGTGCTATTTCCTTGGTACAGTTAACAAATTTAGGTTAGCACAAAAGCATTGGTGTTATTTCATAATCATGCCTACAGGTGTTAAGGATGGAGTTGGCTATTTAAAATTATTTTATTATTCCAAAGCATAGCGCCAGCATAGAATGACAGAATGCCAAAACAGAGCCCACGATAAGAGGCTTTGCTGATTTCCCGGCTGTGAGAAATGAAGCAAATAATATATGTTATCTGGTCATACATTTATAATATTTATATTTTTATCTCATGTGGGGTTTTTTTTTATCGAAATACGATGCGAATGTGTAGCACGATAAGTTGTAACTCCCCAAAGAAAGAGGCTGGTTGAGACAGGATGAAGATGGAACATTCTAGTTTTATTTGGCCAAAGAAGCAAAGCACTCTGCGTGATGCTATCCCTCAATTTAAAAGCTCTCGCTTCAGAGAGTCTTCTGCGGCTTTCTGAGAAACTGTCCAGTGAGATAGCCAACCCAGGAAGACACAAATCCGCCTTTTTTTTTTTCCGCCCGCCCTCCCCAAGAAAGCAAAGTTGTAAGTAAGATATTATCAGGAACGTATTTGCAAGTTCTCCAATGCAAATGTACGTGTACTACACCAGGACGGCGGCAAAATAGATAAACGCATTTTGACAGGACGCTTTCATCACAGAAAACACCCCCTCCCCAAATAATAAGGCATGAACATGGAAGTTTGCCTATCTTGCAACAACTTCGCAAGGGTTCCTTCTAGCGACAATTTGAACTTGAGGGAAAGAGGACAGCCTTCCCCGTCTCTGGATTGATGGTGCCTTCAAGTCAGTGTTGACTCCGGGCAAATGCCAGTACAAAGACCCAGCCACTTTCTTGGCAAGATTTTCAGGAAGGGTTTGCCCTTGCTGCCTTCCTCGGGCTGAGAGGAAGGGGCTGGCTCTAAGTCACCCTCCTAGCTCCATGTCTAAGGCAGGATTAGAACTTGCCGCCTCCTGGATTCTAGCCTGATGCTTACTCCCTCCTCTGCCTTTCAGTTTAAGACCTTATGACTACTTGTCATATCTCCTCAGAAAAACTAACGTGGTTTTACGTCGCCTATAAAAGGTAGCGGCTCAAAGGCTACGCATTTCTGTTCATGGGAAGAGAAGGCATTCTGCTTGATGCCAATCAATAGCAGCAACCCACACTTATCAATAAATATCCACAAAAGGAATCTCTTAACGCTATATGACGCGGGTCTCCAAATTTAGCCACTTTTAAGACTTGGGGACTTCGACTCCCAGAATTCCCCAGCCAACCACGCTGGGAGTTGAATTAATAAGGTTTGGAGACCCCTTGCTCTATGAGACCCAAGCCGTTTTCTTTGGAACTCTTTTTCTTTTTTAAAAAAAAAAACATGCATGCAAACAGCCAAAATAATTTAAAAGTGGTTTCAATTTTGCACTGTGTTTCAAGAGAACCGGCAGGTCTGGAAACGTTGCAACCCTGGATAACGGCAAGTAATCCAAGGTTGCAAATCCACCCAGGTTCCCAGAAAGTTAAGGCTCGCCCCAACTGAATGAGACTTAGCTCCAAGTAAACCACAACCACTCAGGACGTGGCCAAGTTTCCTTCGGTCTCTTGTTAGAATTCTTCTTCTGCGTGTAAAGTACGAGAGGCTTTCAGCTTCCGTAGTTTCTCCAGCGCCGAAGGGACCGAAATTTCTCCGTGAATTTTGTTATCCCGGGTTCGTACATTGATGGCGTGGCCTGCTTTTTCCTTCTCTCCAACCACTGCAAGGAAACAAGGTTAGGCCAACTGTGCCTCAAAGGAAGGCAAATTTGTTTAGAAACCCGGATAGCACCGAGTTAGCATTTAAAAGAATCTCACTAGTTATTTCACAGAACTGTCCTTTAAGGAAATTTTAAGTCATACACATTTAAATTTAGAGGTCCGATTTATGGATAAGTCCTTGACTTAAGGACTGGTCCCTTTAATGGCTGAAATTACAGGCTTCAAGAATGGTGTGACCCAGTTTTTTCACCCCGTTTGGTCACTAGGCAACTGGGCATTATTTGGGGGTATTTGTAGTGGCCTGCAGCCGCAGGACCAAAATTTATGGTATTTTTTGCTGGAAACCAGCCTTTATTTTTTTTATTTTTTTTAAGGGTTTGCTTAGCAACTATTATTTGCTTTCGTACCACTGCCCAAAAAGTTATAAAATTAGGCTGGTCCTGTGATGATTGCTTAACGACTGACATAACTTAAGTTCATAAGTCCCAGCTCAAGCGAAGAACTATCTATATGGTTACAAGAAATATTAATGGCATTTCCTTTTTCTATAACATGGCAAAGAGGCTCTTAGAGAGCATCTTAACTTACTGCACCTGTGTCTGGTTTGCCAATTTGCACAGTGGCAGGCAGATAGGATGGCACTCCAGAGGGTTAAGGTCATTGCCCAGAGGATCATGGGTTGCCCTCTTCCCCACTTTGGAAGAGTTTTAGAGCTCCTGCTGCCTTAAGAAAGTTCAAAACATCCTTAAAGATCCATCTCATCCTGGGAACCCTTTTTTTTTCCAACTATTACCATCTGGCAGCCGGTACAGGACAATAAAAACAAGGACAAACAGCCTGAAAAAACAACTTCTATCCCAGGGCAGTTGAATTCTACCGTATAGTGCAATATTAATGCAATATCAGGGGTTTTCAATTCAGTGTATAGAACGTGAAGGATGTGTGTTTGTGTTTATTTTCATAGTCGTAATGTAGACTGAAGATGGTATTTAATTTCACTGTACGAGGTGCAATGACAATAAACTAAACTAAACTTACATAGCGGGAGTAATATTTGTTCTCATAACTTCTCCTAACCCTATAAGGTTATTCCCAACCCCTCCAATGACTTAACAATTCTCCCACGCTCGATCAGCAGACCCGGGACATGGGCGAGCCAGATTAATTTTAGAAATACATAGCATAGATACCAAAAATGAAATTATACTGAGCCAGCTGTGCATTTCTTATCTTCTTATTCAACGTGGAGCTCTGATCCAAATCAACATCAGCCATAAGTCCAGCTTCAGAGGCCTCCTTGCAGACCTAAATGTGGAGAAAGACCGTTTCTATAGCCCAACGGCTTTGCAGAACAAGGGTACAAAATAGAGATTTAAAAAGCAGCAGAACAAGGGAGTTGGAAGGGACCCTGGTGGTCCTCTAGTCTAACCCTATACCATTTCATACAAATGGTTGCCCAATCTCTTCTTAAAAACCTCCAGTGTTGGTGTAGCCACAATTGAAATGTTCACAACTACGTTTTGAGGCATCGCGATGGGGCGTTTCCCCGCTTGCAGCCATCTACAAATCCACCCATTCCTTCTTCCCCGTTCTTCCTTTCTATGGATAATCTCCACTCTTACCTGCTGGGCATATTCTTCACAGGTAGGGCCAACGGGGACCACCATGACTTGCCGAGGGGAGAGCCAAAAAGGCCTGGAAGGAGAAAAGGAACGGGCCGAGATTAACCGTTTTTAAACGCCACTCCGACAACCTACAAAGCAACCTTTTTCTCCTTCCAGGATGATCAGCTGCCCACCATTTCCCACTGCAGTTCTCTGCCAGGATAGCCATCATCCTCTCCACGGAGCCCAGAATTGCTCGGTGGATGATGACGGGCCTCGTCTTGTCGTTGCCGTCTTTGCTGAAAAGCAAGACAAAGGAAAACGTTTCAACTTCGTTTTTGCTGCCCTTTTCATGCGGGTTTAATCGTTTTCTGTCATGCAAACAAGGCTGAGGTTCTGGTTATTCCTTGCCTCAAGAAAGTTGTCATCAAATGTCTATTTAAGCATTGGAAGTTTTTGCTGCTCCTATCCTCCTTCCTATTTACCCAATGCGAAATTCCTTCCTCCAGTCTTTCAGCTGGCACGGATGACGTGCCCTAGCTGGGTAATGAAATGTCTGCAAGAAAACCAAGCTCAAGAGAGCACCAGGGACCCTATTCCATCAGAGGAAGGAATTATCAAGAAAATATTGGATTGTGCTGAAATGAGTAAATTGACATTTGAAATTAGAGAACAAGAAGATAAACAATGTTATGAAGTTTGGGATCTTTTTTTATCAATGGTTAGATAATAAAACACAATAATAGAATATTTAGATTTAGGATATAATTTTTTTTGATATTATTTTTATAAAACTTTATTAAGATAGATTTGGTATGATTCGTTGCAAAATAAATTAAGTAAATTATAGTTATCTCGTTAAAGTATGAATTGATAAAATTATAGTTAAATGATGTCTCAGTAATGATACTAGGTTATACAATTGTTGATTGATAATATGAGTTATCATGTAATATAATTATATTAGCGTTTAGGAAATGGATGCACAAAAAAAAAGTGGTAAACCGACTGATACATTGCTTGTAAATTTATGAAGAAGGACGATGTTTTTATGTTTTATGTTGTATGTTTTATGTGGTTTTTTTTGTTGTTAAAATAAAAAACTTTTAATTAAAAAAAGAGAGCACCAGCGACCCTCAGTGTCTCCAGGCTCAATTCTCAAATATAAAATGTTTCTCTAATCCTTGTAGCAACCCCGTTGAAGGACATTCAGGAACTACCTAAATAAGTACAGATCGAGCGTCCGAACTGGTTTGATTCCTCCTTCACCTGGTTGCTACCGTCTTTGCTCCGTCACCTCTCCATTCCTTCCTGTTTTAGCCTCTCTTTGATCTCAGCCTTTTCTACAGACCCCTCCAAAATTTCTCCAATTACTCAGCTCTTCCCTGAGAAGGGCTCCAGCCTTGGGCCGTTGACACTCACCCAACGTAAGTCAAATTAAACCGGACAGGTAACTGGAAGTCAAGCTGGATTGTAGCACACTGGTGGTACCGGCCAATAGCGTCTTTGATTGTAATATCGATCTGCAAAGAATTAAGATTACAGGTAGCTCCTGACCTGGGAAATGCTCGCTTAACAATAGAACGGAATGGGAGTAGGAATAGAAATAAACATAGGAATGGAATTAGAATGGAATAGGAATCGAGTTGAGTAAGAGTAGCATAGAATTGAGAATAGAATTATAGTCATAAGCGGGACTCACACTACACTCCTCACAATTACAACCGTCACAGGATCCCTGTGCTGGCCACAAATTGAGGACTACCTGTGCAGAATGGAGTTGGCATTCACCGCTAAAGTTTCAGTGAAGAATCCGGAACGGCTCACTAACCTTGGGCCCGTAAAACGCCCCGTCACCTGGATTGAGCTTCCAAGGCTCCCCAAAATCATCCAAGCTGTTCTGGAGTTGCTGAAGTTGGAAAGAAGAACGGAGGTCAAAGTCCCCCCCGTGGTTTGCTCCGCTCTACGCACCCTGCCCCCAGGGGTGGGATACTAACGGTTTGGAGTGGTTCGAGCGAACCGGGTGTTAAATTTGCATCTGGTTCGCCAAACCAGCAATTGAACTGACTGGCTGGCCGGGTCCACCCTCCCCTCCCAATAGTCTCTAGGTGGCCCATTTTCAATGCAGGGAAGGGGAAGGTCTGTGCGGAGGCTCTGGAAGGGGGAAAAACAGGCCTTCCAGAAGTACCGGAAGTCCAGAAACGGGCCTGATTCTGGCTTCCGGTGGGCCTCCAAAGCCTGGAGGTGGCCATTTTGGCTCTCCAAGAGGCCTGAGGGAAGCCTACCATGGCCACGCCCACCCAGCACCTGGGCAGTGAATCCCACCCCTGCCTGCACGCCTCACCTTCTCCGCCTGATCCCAGATCTCTTTCTCCCCTAGGAAGTTGTTGGGTCTCGTGGAAAGATGGAGTTGGAAGGTGAAACCAAAACCGGCATACACAGACCGCAGGAAATGGAGACATCCTTTCATCTCCTCCTCGATCTGTAAGCCAAGAGGTCCGTCAGCAGGAACTTCAAAGGTGAAAGGAGCTAGTCACGCAGAGGTCTCCAAACTTGGCAACTCTCAAGACTTGTGGTCTTCAACGCCCAGAAGTCCACAAGTCTTAAAGTTTGCCAAGTTTGGAGACCCCTGCTATAGGGTTTCCTGCTTGAGCAAGGGGTCGGATAGAAGACCACCAGAGGTCCCTTTGAACCCTTGTTATTCCACCTGTTTGGTCTCAGGGACCTCAGAGTGGCCTACAGGGGTGTCCAAACTTGGCCAATTGGCTGGAGAATTTTGGGAGTTGAAGTCTTAAAAGTTGCCAAGTTTGGGGGCCTCTGTGCTAGCGTTTTCCTAGAAACCAACCTCCCTTCCTGGGTCCCTTGAACTGCAGCGAGCCCAGGTGAGGCGTCCTACCTGCTCCATCGTGCAGAAGAGGTGAGCGTCATCTTGTTGGAAGCGTCGGACTCGCGTCAGACCATTGAGGGTCCCTGACAGTTCGTTGCGGTGAAGCACCCCAAAATCAGCCAGTCTCAAAGGCATCTCCCTCCAAGACCGAGGACGGTGGGCAAACATTAGGCTGAGAGAGATGGGGAGAAGTTTGTCAAACCAAGCTGCAACGTTCATCTCAACCGAGGGAGACCCCGTAAGTTTTCTCCACGGGGTTTTGACCTGTAATCCCCATGGATCAAAGGAGCCCCCACGTTCAGGGCCCAGTTCCACAGACTGCTGGGAAAACAGAGAGAGAGGAACCCTCACCAGTGTCCAGGGCAGTTCATGGGCTTCAGGGCAAAGATTTCTTTCTCTGCCTCGAAAGAGAACATGTTCTCGCTGTAATGCTGCCAGTGGCCAGAAGTTTCCCAAAGTTTACTGTTGTAGATATTGGGCGAAATGACTTCCATGAAGTTCCGCCGCTGATATTCTTCCTGTACAAGGAAAAGTGGTGTCAGGTCCCAAGAACACAAGTACGACACATGGAGATAACTGCTGAGTAGTTTCTTTATTGTTCCTACAGACAGAATCTTGCCGGACTAAAGCACCTGCCTGCAGAACTATTAGATATACTCTGCAAACGGCCAGGGAGGGACAGTCTTAGCCGTCTTCCTGCCCATCAGGCGCGCCATGCTGGATTGCTTCATGGCTCTCTGGAAAGCAGCCCCTCCCTTCCTCCACAGGCTCCATCCCAGCACAGGTGGTGAACAGGCGATGGAGAAAATACACCCTTTATAAGTGTTGATCTGAAGTCCTTAAAAGTTCCGTCTGTTCTAGGCTAGACTTGCAAATTGGAAGGACCGAAGGAGACCAAAAGGTTTGTCTCGTGTATACATACTTCATTTCTCTACCGAGAAAGTCACACTGAGATTCCTTGTAAGTTAGTGTGAGGTTAGGACTGCTCTCTAGATGGCTGGGCAATTCTGAGAGCTGAAATCCACACATCTTAAAAGTTCTCAAGGTTGAGAAAGACTGCTCTAGTGAGGCACTTACTTTGATGAAATCCACGAGTGTGTTGTAAATAAAAGCTCCACGGGGAAGAAAGAAACAGCTTCCAGGGCTCAGGTCGTGGAAAAAGAAGAGTTCTTGTTCCTGTACAAGTCACCCAAAGTTAAAAGAAAAGTCAGCCTTACCAAGAGAAGAAATTTGTGTAGCTCAGGGTTGCCGTTTTTCTTGCAAACCCTACGCCCTCCTAGAACTGAAGATGTTACCTAGTTGGGTCATGAAACTTCTGCAACCAGCAAGGGCACCACACTCAACCTTCTCGATGGGGTGAAGTTGTGTAACTCTCAAAAGCAACAATAAATGCACAACAGCCCCCCTGAATTTTCTTGCACGTGCTTCAAACTTAACCCCCAGATTTTTGACAGGGTTTTTTTTTGACAGGACATACATCTTTTCAGGCCCTCTAAGAAACGCTTCCCTAAGGGACGCGGTGGCTCAGTGGCTAAGACGCTGAGCTTCTCGATCGGAAAGGTTGGCAGTTCGGCGGTTCGAATCCCTAGCGCCACATAACGGAGCGAGCTCCCATGACTTGTCCCAGCTTCTGCCAACCTGGCAGTTCGAAAGCAGGTGAAAACGCAAGTAGAAAAATAGGGATCAACTTAGGCAGGAAGGTCACAGTGTTCCGCACACCTTCAGCGCTTAGTCCTGCCGGCCACATGACCACGGAGACGTCTTCGGACAGCGCTGGCTCTTCAACTTAGAAACGGAGGTGAGCACCACCCCCTAGAGCCGGAAATGACTAGCACGTTTGTGCGAGGGGAACCTTTACCTTTACCTAAGAAAAGCTTTACCTTGAGTTTATCTCTGAGAGTCCAAAGCTCACCTTGCCAATTTTCCTGTGGTCCCGTTTTTTGGCTTCCTCCTGGAACTTTTCCCATTCTTTCATCATTTTGGCGTCTGGGAAAGAGATTCCGTAGATCCGCTGCAAGGTTTCCATGCTGGACTTCCCCTCCCAATAGGTCGACGAATTCTAATAACGCAAAACATTGGCCCAAAAGCAAGCAAACCAACCAAAAAAAAAAAATCCATGATTGAAGGGTTTGGGAAATAAATGCACCGCTATCCTGTCTGGTCTTCTGAACTGGTGGTTCTCAACCTTGGTGCCTTTAAGATGCGTGGACTTTCAAGACCCGGAAATCCTCAGCCAACCGAGTTGAAGTCCGCACATCTTTTTTTAAAAAATAATACTTTTTATTATTTTCCATTAATACAAATCATTATTACATTTTCCACAGCGTTTTGAAGTTCACACATCTTAAAGTTACCAAGATGGAGAAAGATTCATCCGAATCCTTCCCAGGAGCAAAAGAACCATAAACAGCCCGGGGATTCTTGATAAAACTCAACACATACTCTTCGTTTTTGATCCGTCCTGCTTGTTTATATATTTATATTATTCCTCAAGCTGGCTGAGGAATTCTGGGAGTTGAAATCTACACATCTTTTCAAGTTCCCAAGGTTGCGACATGCTGCTCTATTGGTTACAGCCAATGCTTTGAATTGAGCCTGGAATTTTATCTTTAGTGTTCAATTTCTACTAAAAAAAACCCCCTTTCTTACCTTAATTATTTTTAAGGCCTTTATTTTTCCAGTGTGTCTCACATGAGGGCCTCTGCATAGATCAATCAAGGGGCCACACCTATGAGATGACCAGTGAAATAGTTAACTATGTTTGAGTTATTAGACACTTCACCAACCACAAATACACATGGTCATACTAAAATAGCTCTAAACTTGCACAGCAACAACATCACAGCAGTTGCTGAAACTTAACCAACATTTATTTCACATTCTTCTCCACTCCAGTTAAGAGAAGAGAGACTATTAACACACAAAATGAAATCCGTCTGTTACCTGTATACAGTTGTGGTCGGCGTGTGGATTTTCTCAGTCAGGATCCGACATTTAAACTTGTTGTACTGTGCAGAGAAATAAAGAAATTGGCAAAATAAATACATTGAGACTCAGCCTTTTGGGGGGCCCATGTGCGCTATCCTTGACTGCTTCACACCTCTGGCCATGTTGGATGGGAATGTAATTTTAATTCCAGCATTTTTAGAGATACCAACTGGGAAAGACTGCTATTCTTGCAGAATTCTCAGTGGGGTGCTTTCCTGCTCCCACACATCCTACAAATCTTTTTGGGAAAGCTCTGAATTATTATGAAAAGGTTATTTTTATTGTATTTATTTATTCAATGACCAGCCACGTAAAATACAACAATTACAATCTGGATCGAAAAAGAAAAATGAGCGCAATTATATATTGGCAAGTATAAAATGTCAAATGTGTTACACTCTGAACAGCCTTTTTACAATAATAATAATATGCTTATTTGACCTAACCGTAATAAATACAATTAAACTATACACTAAAATATACATCCTCTGAAAATTATTGAAAATAACTCAACAGGATGTTGATAGGAAGAGAGATCTTTTAATTCTTTACCTGGTTTTGCCTTATTATCACTGCAGTAGCAGAAACCCAAATAGAAAATAATAAATCAACTATAACCTAGGTTAGAAGCAACCTAGAACTAAGGAGAAATTTCCTTACGGTGAGAGCAATTGAACAATGGAGCGGCTTGCCTTCAGAAGTTGTGGATGCTCTATCATCACTGGAGGTTTGTAAGAAGAGATTGGACAATCATCAATGATATAGGACCTCCTGTTCAGACTAGAAGACCTCCAAGGTCCCTTTGAAAACTTCAGAAATGCAGGACTTACTTTAAACATTTCTAGCAAATCTTCTTTCCGGACTTCGAGCCTTTCAAAGGGTTGCTTCTCCTTGATAATGCTTCTGCAAATGTTCTCCAGCGCACACAACTCCGTACTGGATACCACTCTGGAAAAAAAGAAGAATTTTACATCGGTGGGACCAGCTGCACACCCAATAAAAGGAACACACGGTCATCTTCCCACCGCAGGTGAGTCCTACACCCCTTTATCCCAGGTGAGATCATCCTAACTGTTAAAAAAAGTCTTAAATTATTCCTGTGTATTACAGGTAATTTATGTAGATATTGTTTTAAAAAAACACATCCTTGCAGGCTATTAATAACCTCAGTGATTTATTTTCATACATCCAAACTGCACTAGAACGGTAGTCCTCAACTTACGACAGAGACTGGTTTGATTGGTTCCAAATTTCAGGAATTGACCTGCATTTATGATTGTTTGCAGCATCTTGGAGTCATGCGACTGCATTTAATGACTTAAAAAAAAAAAACCAACCCTGTTTATTTCTGGTTTTCAGCAAAAATGCCAACATGGGTTTGGTTTACCCATTTTGCTTCAAACACATGGTCATAAAATGGAGTCTATCACATCATGGCTGACCTTCTTTACGATCATGACAACTTATGACTGAATTGGGCAGGCACCATTAACTTTGTAAGTCGAGAACCAACTGTAATCGTTGCAAGCATTTGTTTTTAATTTAGCCAAAGCATCCTTGATTATTGCAAAGCCACTTTGGACACTGTGGGTGAAACATTATAAATATTTAGTTCTGGTTCAACTGAATATTTTAGGCGCTGCACTAGCTGGCAGAACGTACCTGTTTTCCATATGCATGTCATAATAGAAGCCGTTTTCAATGGGGGGTCCATAACATAAGCATCCCCCGTAATAGTTTTCCATGGCTTCGCCAAGAATGTGAGCGCTGGAATGCCAATAAACCTAGAAAAAGGGGAGAGAGAACCCACAGCAATAAAAGTAGAGATTGGAGGGACTGGTTTGTATAAATCAAACTGCCAGGGAAGTTAGTTGCTTCTGTCGCTTTTATTGAACTACGATTAACAATATCAGATTAATATTAATCCAAGAGGCAGAGTGGGGGAAAAATAGAATGTATAAAAATATATAAGTAGAGTAGAGTAGAGAAGAATAAGAAATAAGAATAGAATAAGGAATAAGGAATAAGGAATAAGGAATAGAATAGAATAGAATAGAATAGAATAGAATAGAATAGAATAGA
>NW_020769352.1:8820304-8833504 GCF_900518735.1 Pseudonaja textilis
GAGAGAGAGGAGAAAGGAAGGAAGAAGGGAGAGAAAAGAAAGGAAGGAGAGAAAAGGAAGGAAGGAAGGAAGGAGAGAGAAAAAGACGAGAGGAAGCAGGGAAACAACAAAAAGGAAAAAAGGAAGGAAGCCGCAGCAACAATATACCTCTTCGCGGAGGAAAGTGGGCGGGGCCGCTTGCAGGCCATGAGGGGGCGTGTCCCCGGAGCCCCGCCCATATGTACACATATGTGCATTTTATGTGCGAGGAAGATCAAAGGCTTAGAAGAGGAATCTGGCCCAGGCCAAAGATAGTCTTTTTTGTGTGTGAGGACAGGAGGTGTCATTTTGTAAAAACATTAACGCAAACCACCGCGAAAAAAATAATAATACTCTTATTTTCATATGTCCGCCTTTCTACCTCCGGCGGGACAGCTCTTGCAAGTGTGTTTGCTTGGTCCCTAATTACCCCTGTCAGGAATTGTGCGATTCTCTCCCCTTAATCCTAATTCGTTAAGTAGGTAGTATTTATAAAGTCTGTTTCAACAAGCGCCCCTTGATTGAACACACACACTTAAACCTTAAGGACTCCCGAGTGTTAATTGTTAGAGATTTCAAGTTTCCCTCTCCAAATTTCTACCTTTGGAAGAAGAAAATAGCCACAGACGAGAGCTCACCACGTTTTTTTTTCTTGCGCTGTAAATGTGCTAAACACAATGCCTTAATAGACAGCGATAAATAAATCAACCCCGAAAGAACATATAATAATCTCGAATTGCCAATTGAATTATACTGGTAGTCCTGATCTTATGACCACCATTGAGCCCTGACATTGAGGGAGGAACTTGTTCAGTGAGTTTTGGACAGTGGTGGGATTCAAAAAAACTTTTTACTACCAGTTCTGTGGGCTTGTTGGGTGTGGCAGGGGAAGGATACTGTAAAATCTCCATTCCCTCCCCGCTCCTGGGCGGAGATTATTGCAAAATCTTTATTCTTACCCCACCCCACTAACCTGCTTTCCAGCTCCATTCTCCTGGGCAGAGCAACCAAAGGAGACCCAGCCGATCAGCTGGGACTCAACAGGAGGCGGAGAAGAGATGGGCTTGGCGGGGCCAGTCAGAGGTGGGATTGGCCGGTTCTCCCAACTACTCAAAATTTCCGCTACCGGTTCTCCAGAACTGGTCAGAACCTGCTGAATACCATCAGCTCTGGTTTTGCCCCCTTCGATGGCCTTTCTTGCCTCGGTTGTTAAGTGAATCAAGAAAGGTGTTAAGGTAGTAACACGGTTGTTAAGTGAATCTGGTCTTCTCCCCTTGACTTGGCCTGTCCAAAGGACACCAAAGGGAACCCCGTGATCTTGGGACTCTCCGGCCGTCATAAATAATACGAGCCAGTGGCCAAGTGCCTGAATTTTGATTGTGGGAATGGTGCAAAAAAGAAAAAGAAAAAAAGAAATGCTGCGAAAAACGGTTGTAAGTCACTTTTTCAGCGCCGCTGTAACTTTGAACGGTCACTAAACAAACTGTTATTAAGTCGAGAGGACTAGCTGGAATTTGGATTCTGGGCAATTGGAGATGCTGCGTCCTCCTCTCTTGGTTTCATACCTCTTCAGGGAATCTTCGGGGCTTTGCAATAAATCTGAATTTCAGGCAAGGGTGCCTCTGCTGAGATGCCACACCTAAAAGTCCCAAGGACAGATTAACAGAGTTGGAAGGGACCCTGTAGATCATCTAGTCCAACCCCTCCACCCACGCAGGA
Source organism: Pseudonaja textilis (assembly GCF_900518735.1). The sequence goes on from NW_020769352.1 coordinate 8,822,042, forward strand.
GACCCCACACCATTTCTGACAGATGGCAGCCCAGTCTCTTCTTGAAAGCCTCCAGTGGTGAAACTCCCACAACTTCGGAAGAAGAGTTGTTCCATTGAGTATATAGAATAAAAGAGTTGGAAGGGACCTTGTAGGTCATCTAGTCCAACCCCCCGCCCAAGCAGGAGATCCTACACCATTTCTGACAGATGGCAGTCCAGTCTCTTCTTGAAAGCCTCCAGGGATGAAGCTCTCACAACTTCCGAAGGCAACTTCTGTTCCATGGATTGATGGTTCTCACTATCAGAAAGTTTCTCCTTATTTCCAGGCTGAATCTCTCCTTGTTCAGTTTCCATCCCTTATTCCTTGTCTGGCCTTCAAAGGTGCTTTGGAGAATAGCTTGACCCCTTCCTCCTCTCTGGGGCAGCCCCTCAAATATTGGAAGACTGCTCTCCTGTCTCCCCTGGTCCTTTTGTTCATTAAGATCAGATTAAAGTCAGATTAACAGAGCTGGAAGGGACCTTGTAGGTCATCTAGTCCAACCCCCCCCCATCCTCAAATATTGGAAGATGCTCTCCTGTCTCCCCTGGTCCTTCTCTTCCCTGGACCAGCCAGGCCCAGTTCCTGCCACCGTTCATCGTATATCTCAGCCTCCAGTCCCCTACAATCATCCTGGTTGCTCTTTCTCTGCACTCTTTCCAGAGTCTCAACACCTTTTTAATGTTGCGGTGCCCAAAATGGGATGCAGGCCTCCAGGTGTAGCCAATAACTCCGCGCCTTCGCTGCGCCTCCTCATTAGGCCGCTGGCCAGGCCTACTCTTGCTTCCAGAGGGTTAATGAGCCTCCGTAATCCTCTTAGGGGTCTGCCACCGGCCCTGGGTGTCGATGCCGTCCCGTGGCATGGGGAGGGGGGGTGTAAACGGGCTCGGAGACGGGCCGGCCAGGTGCTTCGGCTGGTGCTGACTCTCGTGAATCACCCGCCTGCTGTGTGGGGAAAAAAAATAACCCAACAACAACCCAGCTCAGCCGACACGACAAGGCAGACTTAAGACTCCTCTTCTTATTTTTAGCACAGCAAAGATGTTTGGTTTGCCGGCCCGGCGGCGGTTTTATAATAACTCAGCGAAGAAGGAGAAGTGGGATTGGCATCGCCGGTTCGGCGATATCCTAAGCAACCAGCGAGAGAAGATCGTGGAGGAGCTGGATGTGCAGAAAGTGCTGTCCCCTCTGGTCTGCAAGGGGGTCTTCTCCTGGGAGGAATACCAAGAGGTGGTCTCCTGCGAGGAGCAAGCCGCCTCGTTGCTGGAGAAGCTGAGCTGCAAAGCTCCCGGGGCCGTGGGGGAGTTTTGCTCCGTCCTGGAGGAGGTCTGCCCCCACTGGCTCGTCTCCGTTCTCCTCGACGCTCAAGGTAAGCGCCCCCCCCCTCCCGCTCGCTCATTCGCCCGGCTGCCTCTTGGAAACGCGCCAACGGAGGCTGATGGGCAGAGCTGCCTTTTAAGACCCCTCCCGCCTACAATTAGGAACCACTTTCACTCTGCCAGGTGGGACTCGCTCTTGGGGGAAGGGCCCCTTGGAAAGAATCACCAAGAGTAGCAAGGTCCATCAAGGGGTCTCTCTCTCTCTCTCTCTCTCTCTCTCTCTCTCTCCCCACATACACATACATACATATATACATACATGAGTCTTTTTCGATATCTCTCTCCCTCTCCCCCCCTCTCCCTCCCTCCCTATCTCCCTCCATCCATCTATCCAGGGATCTCTTTCCGTCTCTGTCTGTCTGTCTGTCTGTCTGTCTGTCTGTCTGTCTCTATCTATCTATCTATCTATCTATCTATCTATCTATCTATGTCTCTATCCATCTATCATCTATCTGTCTGTCTGTCATTGTCTCCAGCTAGCTATCTGTCTCTATCATCTATCTATCTATCCACATACAAACATACATACATACATACATGGGTCTCTTTCCACCTCTCTCTCTCTTTCTCTCTCTACCTATCTCCATCCATCCTTCCATCCATCCATCCATCCATCCATCCATCCATCCAGGGATCTCTTTCTGTCTATCTGTCTGTCTATCTGTCTATCTGTCTATCTGTCTATCTATCTATCTATCTATCTATCTAATCTAATCTAATCTAATCTAATCTAATCTAATCTAATCTTTCTGCATTTTCTATCTATCTATCACCCATCCTACACCCATCCTTCTTTTTTCTCGGCCTTTCCGGAAGACAAGGGAAGAGTCGCCTGGTTCTAACACATTGGCCGGCTCTTCATATTTCAAAGATATTATCAGCTGTCAATTTGCAGCTGGGTTGCCGCGGTGACAGATCAATCTTTTCCAAGACCATGCTTCTCCAAGGTTCACTAGGTGGCCGGTTCCAACGGCTCCTAAAGGCTGTGCTGGTTGGGCTTTAGGGGAAGCGGAAATCCAGACCTCAGGAAGGTGTTTGGTTAAGGAACAGTGTGAAAGTCTAACCAAGAGGAATAAAAGTCAGTTCTGCCAAGTCAGGAGACGTTTGTGACTCGATGCAACGACGGTAGGCTGAATCAAGAAGATGAAAGAAAGGAATAGCCCACAGCTGCTGAAGGAAATGTTTGCCCTAGAAGGGTAATGCGTAGCTGAGCTGTATTACATGCACAAGGGCAGGTAGGTCGCCCCACACCACCCAGTCTAGAATATTTGATTTTAGCTGGTACCCTGCAGAAGACAATAGCGGCTACTTTCTTTATCCCACAGAAAGTGGATCACCTTAATATTACACTCCCGTGCACCACCTGGAGTAGATTTACTCTTTAGTAAACAGCGAGTTGGGAAATCCAGCCCTCTTCCGTGTACTTACCTTCCCCCGGGGGCCTGAGAACAAGCCCTTTTCATTCACAACACTTTGATATTGCTAGAAGGTAGACTAAGTGGGAAACCCTGGTTTATTTAAAGGTTGTGCGATGCAATTTTGTGATCTTAGCTGCACCCATCAAATACAACCTATTGAGGAAAAGCCTTAGTGGCGTTTCTATGACAATCTGTTTTAGTTCTAAAAGTTCCATGCCCGCTAAGGTATTTATTGCCTGAAGAGAAAGATATCGCTTACTATTTCATGATTTTCAACTAACCGTCTTCATTCGGTATAACACCGACTGTCGTCAATCCAATTACGCAGGATTCCCTTTTCGATTTACTTCAGAAGGGAAGGCCACGTGGCTCTTTCCATCACCCGCTCGGATCATTTATAAGGCAGGTTCGTGATATTGACAACAAGGATGGTTCCTAAAGCCCCTCAGGGGAATTCTGACATTTTGCCAACTTGAGTGTGCCATCAAGTTCTGGTTGCCTCTAGTGACCACATAGATTAGGACTCTTACAACTTGACAGTTTAGGACTGGGATTTCAACTCCCAGAATTCCTCTTCCAGTCATGTCAGCTCAGGAATTCTGGGAAATGAAATCCAAAAGTCTTAAACATGACCAGAATCCAGACGCTTGGCAACTGCCATGTATTTGGGAAGGAAATAGTCCAGACTGTGAAGGACTATAAGTTTATGCCATTTAGAATAGAATAGAGTAGAGTAGAGTAGAGTAGAGTAGAGTAGAGTAGAGTAGAGTAGAGTAGAATAGAATAGAATAGAATAGAATAGAATAGAATAGAATAGAATAGAATAGAATAGAAGTTGGAAGGGACCTTGGAGGTCTTCTAGTCTAGCCCCCTGCTTAGGCAAGGAGCCCTATACCATCTCAGGCAAATGGTTATCCAATCTCTTCTTTAAAAACTTCCAGAACATTTTACAACAGGGCCCTTCAAACTTGACTGCTTTAAGACTTGTGGGCTTCAACTCCCAGAATTCCTCCTCCGGTCACGTTAGCTCAGGAATTCTGGGAGTTGAAGTCCACATGTTGTCAGCTGTGGGATTCCGTAGCTGCCAAAGGAATGTCGTGTGACAATGAAGGGGGTGAGGGGGGCCTTGAAAAGTTTGAGGTTATTTAGTATGTCTGCATTAGAAATTTCAACTGCAAGTCATTGGTTCTCGTGATTAATGAAGTATAGTAAGTGGGAGGAAATAGGGTGGAATTTGTGAGACCTCTGGGAATGAATTTCAGTTTTGGAAATTCATAGACGTAGCTAGGGTTGTTCCCAATAAATCAATCAATTATGCCTGTCTCGGAGTTATTGATTACAGTGGACAATTTCTGGATGCCTAAAACACAAGTCTTAAACTTGCCAAGTTGGAAAACCTTTGATGTACAACTTCTGGAGGCGAGTAGTCCAACTGGTTAAATGTTCTCACTGTCAGAATATTTCTCCTTCGTTCTAGGTTGCTTTTCTCCTCGATTAGTTTCCAACCCATTGTGTTTTTTTTTTGTCCTGCCCTCTGGTGCTTTAGGAGAATAATTCAATCCCCTCTTTTTGGGGTCAGCCTCTGAAATACTGGAATACCTCTGGTTTTTCTTCTCTTTATAAAATTCCACATTTCTTGTGGGAAAAAAAAATCCTTTTTTTATTTTTTATGGAGAGCTCCTAAACTCGGAGGCCTCTAGAGGCACCATTACAATTTAATTTCTCCCAATCCAGGTGGGCTGTCCCAGACTTCCTTGGAGGACACGCCTGAAAACCCCAAAATGAGAAGAGCTTCAGGAACGGACAACCATGAAGCCGGCGAAATCAGTGATGTGGAAGGAAAGTCTTCCCTGGAGGACCCATTAAACCATCCCTTCAACAGACACAGGTTAAAAGCCGGGTTGTTATTATTATTATTATTCATTGTAAAACTTTTGGTGTTTTTTTTATCGGGCTGTGAATGTTCAGTAGATAGGAAGCATTTCTCCCCATCCTTGGCCCACATCCCTTGCAGTCTAAATAGGAGTTAGAAAACAGAGTTAATGCAGGTCGAGGGAATTGTGTGGCCATCGAAGCTACCAAAGGCAACCCCGCCTTTTTAACTAGTGAATCCCTGGTGGTCCTTTCTGGGGAATTCTGGGAGTTGAAGTCCACAGCTCTTAAAGTAGCCACGATTGAGAAACACTGCTCTATCCAGTCATTGAAGAAACTCTCATTTTCCACAAGGGGAAAAGAGAGAAAATTCCAAATATTCAGATATTTCTCAGCTGGACCTGGCGCTGACAACTCCTGAAAAATGAGAAAGAAGTCCCTGCGAGGAAATGCACAAAAGGAAAGGGACTCGTATAATTTATAATGTCAAAATACAACCCCGAAGCTGGGCAGATAGGCTGCCTGCATAAATTCACGCCCTACCGAAAACCAAGGTAACAGTTTCTCTTATCAACTGGCTGGCCAATTAAAAGCAACCAATTTGGTCTATAAATATAACTATGCCGAGACTGAAATCAGTAGGAAGGAACCTGCAAGAAATCCTTAAGAAAGTGCAAACGAAAAAAGGAACATCCAAAGCAAATATTAATCATAGATCTACTCTGTTTACCAAATAACGTTTGTTTTACTTCTTACAACCCTCTCTGAAAAAAATCGTCTGTTTGCCTTGTTTAAGGCTGCCTTTTTTCTTCTTCGCTGTTTGCCATCTTAACCAGGTTCCATTACTATTTTAAGCTAAATATCCTGGATTTGAGTTTGACAGTGCAAAACCAGCCCTTTTTGAACCATAAATCATGCTGTGAGGCTTATCCTTCTGTCTGTCATTTGACCATTATTATTCAACCAACCATGGTGAAAGGAACGAAGGTTTAGCGAGTCTATGAGCTCGCCTTGCCTAGAATAGCGGTTTCAAGTCTGGATTAAGACAGGAACGGGAATACCGCTTGCTCCTCACTGTTCTCCCCCCCCCAACCAGCTGCCTTCCAAATATCTTGTACTACAACTCCCATTATTCCCAGCCCAACATAGGGATTGCACTACTATGCATTGCTCGATTTCTCCTGCAGCCAGGAGCCACCACCTCTCTAACCAACACCAACCAAGTGTTATCACTCGATTCCCCCCAAAGCTAAGCAGGGTTGGACTTGGTTGGAACTTGGATGGGTGACGACCAAGGAATTGAACGGCTGCGATCTACACCAGGAAGTCAAAAACACCTCTCTCAAGACAGTGACAAACGATGTCCACATCCTTGCCAAGAAAGCACCACGTCGCTGGGAGCTGAGTCAACACAACGGACCATGTTTTATTGTTCCCGTTGTTACTTACAACAGCTTTTTCGAAGCACGTTGCTAATGCTGGAAGATCACGTTGATGTCTGCTGGCCCACCATTCAATACGATGCAAAATGTGGAATAAAAAAGGGATGGAGAGGGAGGAAAATGGCAAAGGCTGGAGCAGGGAACTGGTCACAGTCACAGGAGAGGCCGAGATGGCCCTTCTTCCTCCAGCCATGATGCTCTTTCATGGTTACAACTTCTCAGAGGTCCTCCTGGCTGATGGAGGAGGAGGCCAAACCTCTGCTGCCTTCTGGCTCCACGTCCCCAGCCCAGTGCTTAAGGGTTTCTTTTGAGAAGGATGGAGGTCCTGCATCGGCTTCTCCTCCAGCAAGGGGTCAGATCATCTGGTTGCTCACTTACCTGCTGTTGAGTTGTGTTGGTTGTTGGCTTCTTCTTCTCAGAAGAGGCTGATCCGGTCAACCAGGAGTCCCCCGTATCTGAATTTGCTTGGATCTGGCCACTAGATGGTACTGTATTAATGTAATTAACCGACTCATCTGGTAGCCATTTGAAGGTGAGTGGTGAGACCTTCCTCCTTTTCTGAAGGAAACATCCCTTCTTCTCCTTGGGGTACACCTGTTGGGACTTCCACACATTCCAATGGATTGCTTACACGTTGAGCTAAGCTCTCAGCCAGAGTTTGCACATCGTTTTGCTAGGATCTATGTAATGTACAGCTCAAACGCAACGGGACACGTTACCGTTCATTAACCTCAACACGCATGTGCTATAAAACAAGATGTTCTCCTTCAGAGCAGGTACAACGGCAGAGAAGATGCCAGAAGACTTCAAGCATGCCCGTTCTGCTGTTTTGGGTTCTCTCATCCCCAAGCAGAAACTCACGGCTTCCCCCGCTTGGCAAATTCCACTGAAGAAGAAATAAAACAAATAACTCTTAAGCTTTTTAAACATTTATTTTTTGAGTCATGACAACAAGGGCATCTGTTCGCATTATCCTCAATTAATGACAGCTTGGCAGAGAAGTTGACATTCAAACATTGTCTATCGCGCTTTCCCGGACATCAGGCTGCAGGAACCGTGAGGCCCAGCAACTGAGATTTAACAATGGATGCTATTATTTCGGCAAGGGCCTTCTTACTGGGAGCCCTGGGTTACATGGGGGGCTCTGTGTGTGTGTGTGTGTGTGTGTGTGTGTGTGTGTTTAGCAAAGTGAGTCCATAGCAAAAAAAAACGTTGCATGGGATGTTGCCCCTCAAGGATGTTAGCCAGCTATCCAAATCAGTAGTGGTATTCAGCCGGTTTGTACTGGTTCACATGAACTGGTAGCAAGGATTTGGTGCGGGTCACCGGACCAGTAGTAACTTCTGGCTGACCATGCCCCCGACCTGGTCTCCTGGTCACCGCTCACTTGCCCCACCTGCCTGACGCTCGCCGATACACTCGCTCCTTAAAGTATTTTTTTCTTTGATTTCCCTCCCAACGATCAGCTGTTCCTAAGATCAGCTGCGCTGGGATTCTCCTCGCTTACTCACTGCTTGGCCCAGGAGGCTTCCCTGAGGCCCAGGAAGGCAAAAAAATGGAGGGGGGTGCAGCCCCCCCGGCTTCCTCCATTTTTTGCCTTCCTGGGCCCCAGGGAGACTCCAAAACGAAGCACGCCCCTCCTGTCCTCCGTTTTCTGACTTCCTGAGCCCAAGGGAATCCTTCTGGGAGGAAAAACGCCCCTCTGAGGCCAGAAGGCCCCCAAAATGAGGGAGGGGTCCTGCAAAAAAGCAAAAAACAAAACAAAACACGCTCTCCTAGTCACATGGCCATGCCCCCTAGTCACGCCCACAAAACCGGTAGTAAACATTTTTGAATCCCACCACTGATCCAAATTCCTGCCATTTTGATGGTAAGGAAGAAAAAAAAATTAGACATCCCTGCGTTTTGATCCTTGGCCTGTGCAATCCTGGAAAAAGTGACGGTCCCTAACCTCTGGCCCCCACGCTGCGTCAGCTTGCATTTTCTGGAAGGCCAAGTCTTCACAAAGCCAAGGACGGGGATATTTGTCATTGTAACAAACCTCGGTCATCATCGCATTAAACCACTGGCAGGAGCTGCTGCTTATCCTTGCTGGCTGCCAGTTCCATCCACCTGCACTTGCAATGATGGGAGAGAAATCCACGGATCTATTTTTGGCCTTCCTTTCGGCAAATCTGTTTTTGCTTCTTGCAGTCAAAGTCCGTCACCGGTTCCATGCTCCTCCTTGCTTATTCTCCTTTCATAAACAGGGAAGCGCTCAAAAAAACCAGCGCTGTGAGTCACACACCATCCCCCAAAAAACCCCCGAATCCTGGAACAGCTTCAGAGGACAATGGCTTCAAAGGTACTCATTCTCACTGAGGGACAGGTGTTTTTCTAACTGCAGGGGAAATGTTCACCTAGAGTTTAAACTTCACGCCCTCACCCTCTTTCGCTTCCCATCGCTCTTCTGCCTTTTCCCAACGGAAGAGAAACGGCTCCCCATTCTTTCTTTCTTACTTTTTATCCATGTGGAATTTTCAGCCAAATCAAAGTGCATCAAGCCAGGATCCTAATGTCTCTTTCCTGAAATTTCCACCCCGCCGCCAGCTATGCTGCCTGGCTGGGGAATTTGGGGAGTTGAAATCCACAAGTCTTAAAGTAGGCAAGGTTGGACACTCCTGGTATTGGGCTTCTTGCTTGAGCAAAGGGGTTGCACTGCAAGACTACCAAGGTCCCTGTCATGCCCCTGTTGGAATCTGACTCAGAGGAGGAAGCTGAACAGCTGACAGGGAGTGGGAATGTGGCTCCTTTGGCTGTGGAAGAAACTGGGGAAGGGCAAAGCCCGCTGGGCAGAGCAGGGAGAGGTAGAGCAAGGGAGAGGAAATTCAGAAGAAGATCCAGGCCCACCTGCTCTTCATCCTAGGGCTCCCAGGGAGGAACGGAGAAGAGAGCAATGTGAGTTGCATGGCTTACGGGGTGAGGAAAGGGCCCTGATTCCCTTCATTAGCTGCAGCTGGGAATACAGTGTATAAAAAAGGCGAGCCGTGTGCAGCAAGCTGTTGGGAGCAAACGTGACTTTATCATGTAGCTCAAGGCTTATCTGTGTTCCTGGCATCTTCCCAAATCTGTGAGTTTTGCCATGCTGAAATTCCTGCTCCTGCCCTGTTGAGCTAATTACGTCAGTTTGGTTTGTTTGGATTTTAAGTTACAGTTTGTGTGCACCTTGTTTTGGACTGAATTTTCTATAGTTAAAGATGTTCCCGGGAGAGTTTTTTTCTCCAGCCGAAAGTAACCTGGACATTGGGGGCAAAGTTGGAGATAATAAAGGGGCTCTTCTTGCTTAGGTGACTGTGTTGCCCTTGTGCCACGCCCCTTTGGGTCATCACAGTCCCTCCCAAAGCCTTAGAATTCTATGCTCCATGAAGCCACCCGCACACTCGTAATCCAGCACATTTCTTCTGACCTTCAGTGGCTTTCTACAGTTCCTCTTAGCCTTGTTTCAACTATGGGTGTCCAAGAGACCCCAAACCAGCAATGGATGAAGAATGGGAGGGATTCCCTGCCAATGCTGAGAACCCCCATCCATTGTCTGGGGCCTGAAATTCCCAGTAGGTTTGTTCTGTCCCATTCGGCACTGTCGGCCGTGCTGCGTTTCCTGGATCACCTTGACACCTCAGATGCCTCTCTGCAGATTCCCCATATGTCTACCTGAGACCCATTGATTCCCTGAGAAATCAGAGCTCTTGGTTGGATGGCAGCCCAGCTGCGAAAGATGTTTTTTTTTTTTTTATGGCGACGACGCCCCAGAACTCCTGGGATCATTCAAGGTTTCTTTGAAAACCACATCAGCGTTCTCTTTTTCTCGCCACGCCTGCGGTCGGAAGAGGGGAACATCTCTCGCCTGAATTCAAACTCAGAAAATAAATGCTGAGGGTTGTGGTGGTTGTTGTTTTCACACCCCAGCTTCAGAGGTAGCGATTCTGATTCCTAGAATAAAATTTGCCGGTGAGACTGAGAAAGAGAGCGCCCCGAGGCCCTGCGTCTTAGAAATGGTGGCTTAGAACAGAAGAAATAGCAGAATTGTGCTTCCGTGCTGCTCATCAAAATGTATGTCAACAATCGTCCCCCGTTCCATACGAGGGTTGCATTGGCTCCCTTGTTTAGCGGATTCCTACCTAGTAAGACTCAAGATCTCTAGCAGTAAAATGCAGAATCTATCTATATATAAAAGCAAAATGCCCTTCATGCATCCTCACGAAATCTCCAGAACCGTAAAGCCTACACACTTGAAATCTGGCACGTATGTTTCTCTTGGCATCTAGGGGCTCACTAAGAAAGGATTCTTCAAAATGACCATCAGAGCATTTAGAGTATTTCGTATATTATTGTTATTAACACGCTCTGATGCTAAGGAGTTCTACTCCCCCTCCCCACCTGAAGAGAAATCTCTTCCAAATGCAAAACACAAGCAGAGGAGAGGAGGTTCAGTTTCACAGCACCAAGCTGCTTTAGTACAGAACCGTTGAGCTAAGCCACGCCCAGGCTCCTTGCTGTCTCATTCTTGCTCACATAGCAAATACTGTTTCAGTTTCCAAAAAGCCTTCAACTCTCTCAAACACTGAGAGGACGCTGCCCAGACAAATACCGATGGATGCTGGTAAGCAAAGGCAGAATTTCCCACCCCCTTATTTTCCTCCCCAAAAACTAAGCCCGATCACATAGTTTCATAGCAAAGCACGGGTATCCAGTTAGTAAAACATAAATGTCAGAAGAAGGTCAGGAAAAATAAAACCCCCAGGAAGTCAGACCCGATGAGTCAAGCTCTTAAAGGAGCCACTTCTTTCCGTCTTGGGAAAGTTGCAGAAATCTTAAAAAGTTGGGTTGCTTTCATGGACAGCCAATAGGAGCCTGCACAACTTATTCCTTAAGCCCCTTTTTGGCTGTATTTACCCAACACCTCTGAGCCATAGTGGAATTTCCTTGGATTGGGTTGCACCTGCCCTGTGAACCTGCCCTCTGGGTCAGCTTCCCCCTCCCCCCTCCGAGCTGAGAGCTGTCCTTGTTGGCCTCCTAAAACCTATCATATAACCAAGAGGTTATGGAAAGTGCAAGGATGTTATTATGGGCTGCTGCTGTGATAAATAGCGGAGCTTTATTGTGCAGGATGACCAGGCTGAGCCTGAGGGTGGGGTCAAAGACGTCATGAGTTTGGAGCCATTACTTTCCCACAAGAGGCCTAAGTCCAGCCCTCCCCCCATGAATTCTGTTGACTCCTATCTTGCGCCAATTCGATTTGTTGCACCTGAGATAGATAGATAGATAGATAGATAGATAGATAGATAGATAGATAGA
>NW_020769352.1:8841511-8869221 GCF_900518735.1 Pseudonaja textilis
TCTATCTATCTATCTATCTATCTATCTATCTATCTATCTATCTATCTGTCTATCATGTCTGTCTATCTATCTATCATGTCTATCTATCTATCTATCTATCTATCTATCTGTCTGTCTGTCTGTCTGTCTATCATGTCTGTCTGTCTGTCTGTCTGTAGATAGATAGATGGATAGATAGATACAGATATAGATAGATAAACATGATAGATAGATAGATAGATAGATAGATAGATAGATAGATAGATAGATAGATAGACAATCAATCTATCTATCTATCTATCTATCTATCTATCTATCTATCTATCTATCTATCATGTTTGTCTATCTATCTATCTATCTATCTATCTATCTATCTATCTATCTATCTATCTATCTATCTATCTATCATGTTTATCTATCTATATCTGTATCTATCTATCTATCTATCTATCTATCTATCTATCTATCTATCTATCTATCTATCTATCTATCTATCTATTAGTTGTCATCTATCTACCCATCCTCCTACTTACTTACCTACCTTTTCTACAAAATATCCATCCATCCATCTTTTCTACAGGGCATCTTGTCTATGGATAGATCCATCCAGCTATCTAGCGATCATTATTTAACTTAGATACGGCCCATCTTACTCTCAGAGGGATTACTCCCTTTCATTTTTGTGTACGTTGTCACAGAATCGTACAAGTCCACCCTCCCAGCCAAACAATTGTGGTAGGTGACTTTCTGTCCTCTGTCGCCTCTTCCCTCCCAAACACCGACAATGAAAGAAAGCCCATTAGAGGCCAGGTGGGCTGTTCCCACCCCAGCAGAGAGCACATCTGCTCCCATCTCCTGTCCAGCAGCCTTTCAGAGGTTGAAAAATGATGATCTTGTGTCCTCTTCACCTAGTCTTCTCCAACCTTTCCCCACTGGGGTTTGGTTTCCAGACCCATCTCTTACCTCTCCTTTCTTGGCTTTAGTAAGGGGTTGTACCTCATCCCAGGGTTCTTGCAGAAGCTGGAGTGCGTTTCCTCTCTCATTGATACAGAACTTGGCTCTGGGTTAGAAATTAGGTTAGATTCTATTAACAGAGTTGGAAGGGACCTTGTAGGTCGTCTAGCCCAACCCCCGGCCCAAGCAGGACACCCTACATGGTTTCTGACAGATGGCAGTCCATGCTCTTCTTGAAAGCTTCCAGGGATGAAGCTCCCACCACTTCCGAAGGCAACTTCTGTTCCATGGGTTGATTGCTTTCAACTGTTAGGAAATTCCTCCTTATTTCTAGGTTGAGTCTCTCCTTGTTCATTTTCCATCCATTATTCCTTGTCTGGCCTACAATGAGCTTTAGAAAATAGCTTGACCCCCTTCCTCCCTGTGGCAGCCCCTCAAATATTGGAAGACTGCTATCCTGTCTCCCCTGGTCCTTCTCTTCCCTAGACTAACCAGGCCCAGTTCCTCCCACCGTCCTTCATATGTTTTAGCCTCCAGTCCTCTAATCATCCTGGTTGCTCTTCTCTGCCCTCTTTCTAGAGTTTTAACATCTTTTTTGTGGTGTGGTGACCAAAACTGGATGCAGTACTCTAGGTGTGGTCTTACTAAGGCTTTATAGAGTGGTATTAGTACCTCCCTTGATCTTGATTGTATCCCTCTGTTAATGCAACTTAGGATTGGCTTTTTTGGCTGCCGCTGCACATTACTGGCTCATATTTAGCTGGTTGTTTTCTAAGAAATATTGTTCTTCAGCTTGGCATCCTCCGGCTGTGGTGTGAATGGCAACTCCAATCGACCTGGCTTTGCCCAGAGACCACGCTGCCCATCCAGAATGGGTATTTTACTCCAAAGTCAAGTCTTGAAGTCCACACGCCTTCAACTTGCCAAGGTTGAGAAATGCTGGCCTCATCCTTCTTCGGCCACCTTTTCCCCAAACCGGTCCATGTGCGTGTGTCCCCCTGAAAGCATGTCATCTCTGAGTGAAATGTGATATTCTTGGCACCCGCCTTCCATTAATTACACCTCCATTATGGAACATTTCGTTTGAGGTTGCAATAAGTGCCATCTGCGATACATACACGCTTGAAGCTTCTCCCAGATCGGCCATTTATTTAGCGAGCAATTAGTCTTTTAATTTGGGCTTCCCTCTTGCAGTTTGACCTTGAATGGCTGGAGGACGAACGACGGTATTAATTCTTGGCACAGGGAGCAAACTCGTTACTGATACTCTTCTTCTGAGATTTCCTCTGCCCCCATCCCTCTTTGCGGTAGGAAAAAGGGGGGAGGACCTGAGATGATTGAAGGCCTGGAGGCAAAAACACACAGTATGAAGAATGGCTGCAGGAATTAGAGAAAAGAAGGACTCGGGGTGACGTGATAGCAGTCTTCCGGTAGTTGAGGGGCTTCCATAAAGAAGAGCGAGTCAAATTTATTTTCCAAGGCACCAGAAGGCAGAACAAGAAGCAACGGATGAAATCTAATCCAGGAAAGAAGCAACTTGGAACGAAGGAGAAACTTCTTAGTCGTGAGGACAATTAACCAGTGGAACAACCTGTCTCTAGAAGTTGTGGATGCTCCAACACTGGACAGAAGAAACTGGACAGCCACTTATTTGAAACGGTATAGATTCTCCTGCTTGAGCAGGGAGTTGGACTAGAAGACCTCCGAGGCCCCTTCCAGCTCTATTCTGATTAATTGATTGATCGGCCTCTAAGGGAAAGGTGGGATGGTGCTATTTTTCATCCAGCTATTTTTTCTTTCTTGAATGGATGATTCCAGTTTTCCTCTCCGTTTCCCCAAATATTTGCCCCAAATATTCAGGCTGTAGCAATCCACTGCACGTCTTTTGGAAGTTTCCTGTTTCCGGTGCCTTGTTTTTTTCCAAAGATGTTGAGGATTTGTGCAAATCTCGGATGACTCCTGTCTTTTGCTCCGAGCTGTAGAAGTGACACCTCTGCAGACTGTACAGTGGAAATAGAGGGGATTAAACAGAGAGGATTATAGAAGCCAAACGCTAAAATTAGACCGTTGGACAGGCCAAGCGGTCCCAGAAGAATTCTCCTGGCCTCAGAGAGCCCCTCTTGCTGGGGAAAAGATTGTGTCCTGCTTGACCGCTGAGGCTAACTAGAGTGGAGGGATCCCTCCAGGCAGCGGTGCGATTAGCCAGAAGATCATAGAAACGTACAGTACAGCTGTAAGGGATCTGAGGAGTCATTTAATTGGCCCCTCCTGCCCAATGAAGGATCCACTAGGACAATCTTGGACACTTGAAGATGGATGAACTTCAGCTTCCAGAATTCCTCAGCCAGCATGCTTGAAGATGGGTGGACTTCAGTGAGCTGGGGAATTCTGGGAGTTGAAGTTCAGCCGGCTTCCAATGGCCAAGAGTAAGAAGAACTCAACTGGAGACACTAAAGTAGATGACCACCCAGGCCATCAACCTGTCTCTTTCTTCATCTCCACCATGCTGAAGAAAAGTCCTGCTTACGAATACCTAGAACGTCAACATCTACCGGACCTGCAATGGGAATGCATTGAGAACGTCGTCCCTTTGGTTTTTGACATGAGCACGGCCATGATAATGAGAAGCAATTACGGAACCTTCTCCGCGGAGTGGCCACCATCTTTTTTTCCTTGTGGGAATCAGAGTGAAGGACCCAGACATGGTTGAGTCTTCTTGATGTGATCCTCTTGGCTCCATCAGCGGGGAAAATAAAAAATCTGGTGTTTGATGTGTTGTGAGTTGGGGACAGCTGGGAGATAAAGCAGAGCCAAGAAGAAGCTGAGATGGAACAGATGTGGAGGTCAGATCTGAATAACAACAGCAGTAGGCTGGAGTAATGTGAGAGGCATAATTATCCTTGTTGGCTCCACACTTAATTTTTGCTTCCGGCTGTGAGCATCTGCCTGCAGAAGTGGAGGCTGGATGTCACCTCCTTGGGTCTTATGGCTGAAGGGGTTGGGAACAGTGGCAGATGCCCACAGCCCTATGTCCTTGCCGTAACACTTCCTGGCAATTTGTAGTTGACGTTCTTTAAGCGCAACTCTCCATTCTCCTCCTGGGACGTTGGGTGTCCCAGTGTCCCACGTCTCAGTGGAGATGCAGAAAAGACAGTGAGCGCAGGAGGGGCAGGAATCCAGCCATGGAACCAAATTGTAGACAGGAGTAGCAGAAAGCGAGCTTTTCAAGGTCCGGTTAGCTTGCAAAGTTCACCATTGATGTTTCCTTCCACAAAGCTCTAGATTCCGTATCCGTGAGCTTGTTCTCTCTTCTGCTGATGGTTTTTGTACAGAGCATCTCACAAAGCAACGCAGTTCTGTGAAGACACATCACCTGCAAAATTAAACTGTAGCTATCCTAACAAAGACCGAACCCCGACTTCCCTATCGTTTGTTGTATTATTTCCCTACTAAAACACCTTTTTTTCCCCCCAAGTTCCCAAGCAGCCATACTGGCTTCATTAAAGTTGCCTCTTCAAATTTCTGGATCTTATCAAAAAATTCTCCCCTTAAACTTCACAGAGAGGATGAACTTTGCTTTATAATTTCCCACTTTGTGTCCAGTTACAATTTGTTGGGTTGCACAAAAAACGCTTGTAGGGTGGCCCTTGGAAGTCTACTGCAAGCTCTGATAGCCCATCCCAATGGAAGCACCTGTGCTGCGTTGTCGTTGTGTGACTGTCCTGCTTTGATCATTTGCCACATCCCTGTCATGACATCTAATGCAAATATATACGCCAGGTTCTTTGTGCAATCACAACACAAAGTGTGTGTGTGTCGTCCTCCCACATGCACCGATGAGAAGATTTACCTTTTTTTAGACACCTGCGGAGAAATGGGGAGGAAAACAAGATGAGAAAGTGAGCCTTGGTTTCTCTTGTTGAGAAAAAGGATGAATTCTGATCAATTCCTGAGAAGCTTGTGACTGTGGATGGTGGGGCTCTCAGGTTTGGCATTGCACCTTCTGCCCTTCTAATTGTCAAACACAATTGTCAGGCAGCACTGATGATGTTACCTAGCTCAGTGATGAAATGTCTGCAAGAAAACCAACAAGCTCAGAGAGCACCAAGGACCCCACAATTCTCTGCTGACCTCTGAATTCTGAGTGTTATCACAAGTAACGTGTTTTAGAATTCAGCTATACGAGGCTTCCATGTTCTGAATTCTGCATTGTGCAAGAGACGGAGCCATTTGGGCAGAGGGTATCTGGGATGGAAGAACCCTCAGCTCTGAAGCCTCCTGAGATGCGGCCAAAATAGCTTGACTTCTTTGGAATCCTCACTTTCTGTCACTTGAATGAGGTAACAATGACATGTGGGGAAAATGTGTTACAGTAAGTCCCTTAGTCTGAGGCGCCTTGGCAGAACCCAAATTTGGGGGTTACAGATTGAAAAACTTGGCCGGTCTATTCACCTTCTGTTCTCCCTGTCATTGGTGCTCCGTGGTGGGATGGCGTGGTAGAACACTCCACCATTGGTGAAAAGAGGACCACTTGCAGGAGAGAGGAATATGTAGTTTCTCTTGATCCTGGGACACCTTCCTAAGATCTATAGTACCTGGGGAATTCTGGGAGTTGAAGTCCATCCATCTTCAAGTTGCTAACATTGAGAAGCATTGGTCTACAGCAAGAGTCTTCAAACTTGGCAAGTTTAAGACTTGTGGACTTCAACTCCCAAAATTCCTGAGCAAATATGACTGAAGGAGGAATTCTGGGAGCAGAAGTCCACCAGGCTTAAAGCTATCAAGTTTGAAGACCCCTACTCTACAGGATTACACCCTGATATCTGGAATGTATAAAGTCTTCTGCCTTGGGCAGAAGTTTGAACTAGAATAGGGCTCTCCAACCATGGCAACTTTAAGCCTGGCGGATTTCAACTCCCAGAATTCCTCAGCAAACATGACTGGAGGAGGAATTCTGGGAGTTGAAGTCCGCCAGGCTTAAAGTTGCCATGGTTGGAGACCCCTGAACTAGAAGACCTCCAAGGTTCCTTCCAGCCCCACAATTCTATGACTCTATGATAGATTTCCAATGTAGTGTGAATCCAATAAAACTGCTCCTTTTCCATCTAATTTTAAAAGTGAGATTTTACAAGAAATATTGTTTATTTTTTTTACTGAAATAGCCCTTGGGTGTTATTGGAAACATTGCTATAAACAGTCAATATTGCCAATTAAACAAACAAACAAACAAAAATTTGTCGGTGTTGTTGGCTTGAGGAGGGGAGGGACATCCGATTTGTGTAATTAATGTGTGTCCACTTCATTGTCTTGTTGTTAGGTTAACCGCTTTGTCAATAGTTGGTTTGTGGGGAGGGGGGAAAGGCTCTTACATATTTTGAGTGTTGCATTTTAATCAAGAGGGAAGCAGCTTTGTGTTCTGTGCGATGGCTGGCCAGACGTTGTGAGCAGGACATTGTGCTTCTCACACCTAGATGGGATCATTATCATCAGTGGACAATCATTTGTCTGGGTTGCAATAAAATATCCTACCTTGGACAGAGGGTTGGACTAGAAGACCTCCAAGGTCCCTTCCATTCCTATGATTCTATGAGGCTTACTTACTTGGTGTCTCCAAATAAACCTGGAGGAATCTTCTGCCGGAAAATGCTTCAACAGCTCGGAGCTTAGTTGGCTTTCCAAGAGGAAGTAGACCAACCATTGGAAAAGAAGGCCATTGGTCAAGATGGCTATTGGCTGCCTCCAGTTGAAAGGGCAAGTGATACGGAGATGGTCATTCCTCATGTCTTGCCTGTAGGCTTTCCAAAGTCATACTGGGATGAGTCACTGTAGGCTCTGAAAGACCCACCATTGCTTGCAAATAGCTGTCCATCATTTTTAGTTCTCAGAGCGCATTGAGGGTCGGAAGGTGCAAAAGTGATATCTGTTGTGGCCCACTGGTAACCTGTGGAGCTGGCAGCAGAGTCGGACAGTGGGGAGGAACATGGGCCGGTCCAGGAGTCTGGGGAGGACTCGGACAAGGATCCTGCATCCGATGCAGCGATGGAGCCAAGACCATCTGGGAGTGGAGTGCTGACTCCAGAGCCTCCAGAATCTGATACCAGTGAGGCAGAGGAACAGGGGGAGCCTGTTCCCAGTGCGCGCTTGCACAGAGCTGCCAGAAGGCAAGAACAGTTAAGACAAAAGGGGCGACTCGGGGAGTAAGGCTTGGAGGTGATTGGCTCTCCCATAAGACATAAAGGAGGAGCAAAGGGACAGGAGCCTTTGCAGGAAGCAACTTCGTTCCTTCTGGTCAGTTTGAAACCTGAAGTTCCATGTGGACTTTGTGCTCCGTTTGGCCTTGTATAACTAATTGGCAATGTAGTCGTTGGCAGCCTTTCAAGGGAGATAAAGGTGGGTGCTTATCAGCCTTATCCCGAAGGACTGTGGCTGACTTCCGTTGGACTATTCCCAAACTGTTTGGGACTTATGACGGGCTGTGAATGCAAATACTTCACGGCAGTCGAAATAAAACAGAAGGCTTTTGGGTGTGATTGCTACTGTCTCATGAAGGCTTGGTTAAAACAACATCCTCCTCATTCTCTCCTGGTGCTTTGGAAGGTAGAGCTATCAAATCATACTTGCTAAACTGGATCTTCCATCACCCTGGTGGCTTTTAAGAAGATCACCTTTGGAGAGCATAGCATCCAACCTTCTACCTACCGTTCCTGGGAATGTAACAAGAAGTGAGGGGCAATGAAGGCAGACACTGTGGCCTTCAGGCTTTCCCAAGACTAGAAACCAACCATCTTAATTTTCAGGAAAGAATTGGGTTTTCTTCTTTTAATCGAATGCTTAACGTTCAAGTGAAGCTTAACTCTATGTCCTGCCTTCCCTCCTCCTATAATTTGTGTGGCCTTTTTTTAAAAAAATTCCCTTGTTCCTTGCCAGAAGGTTGGCATCGATATAAAGCGAAACTCTTTAGGAAGGCAAGAGATGTATATAAAAGAATATCCATCACCCTATTAACTTTCCTCTAGGGTGGCATTAAAATTCTTTGGCCGGTGGGACTGAGCATCATCAGTTACTTTCAGAGAGGTTGTAAATCTTGTTTTTCTACAAGCAGTTTATGTTTGTGGATGTGTAAAACGGGTCTGGTGGAACTTCATAAGCATGGATGGCGTTGGGCACCAAAGATCAGACCTACAGGTGAAGGTCCAATTAAACTGATTTATTGCTAAAAGCCTGCATGCAGGAATCTTCTTAACTAATGGTTAGCACTTGCTTGGAGTTATTTAAGGGTCAATGGAAGTCGAGAGAGGCTGGACTTAGCGTGCTTGTGGCCACTTAGGGATTCTAGGTTGAGTCCTTTTTTCACTCCACCCCACCAGGTTTGGCCACTTCTCTTCACTAACGTTTGCAAGTTCTATTTTCTGTATTCTGCCTTGTCCCGCCATAGATTTATGAATCACCCTGGATGCATTGTTGAAGCATTTGCTTATTTCTTTTACATCATATACCTATGAATAATTATACGATGAAAATCCACGGGTGGGGAAGCCAAGGGGAAAAAAAGTCCAGCATTATTTAGGAATTAGCATCCAGCAGAGTTTTGTGTAATAGGCAAGTGATAAGAAGAAAAACCTTTATTGCAGTCAATGATCAGTATGTAATAAAACTCAATAATGTAGAACAGGTTACATGTATAATGGATGAGTGAGTATCACAGTCTTAAGTGGATGAATCAATCAGTGGACTACGTGTTTTGCATATGGTATAAGGAAGGTCAACAGAATCGCATGGTTCTCAGAGTAAAAATGAATGAACGAATGAGGAAGGAAGGAAGGAAGGAAGGGAGGGAGGAAGGAAGGAAGGGGAAGGGAAAGGAGGAAGGAAGGAAGGAAGGAAGGAGGAGGGGAGGGAAAGGAAGGGAAGGGAGGGAAGGAAAAGGGGAAGGGGAAGACTTCCAATTTTCTTTCTACAACCCTTGCAAATTTAAACTAACCTCTTACTCTAAGGTTACAACATCTTCCATTCTTCTATGATCTAATTATTATTTTTCCTAAGCATCAAACCCATATATCATCCTGTCATTCTCCTTCACACAAAAAAAGCCAAAAAGGAAGGAAACCTGCTTGTTTCTATAAGTATTAGGTTGGTGGTATTTGTTGTTCTTGTCCATATTTGTGGGACGTTACCAAGCAAGCGATTTCTCCTCCTCCTAATTTGGGGGCCTGCTCTAAAATCCAAGCAGAGGGGGATGCGCCAGTCGAAGGGCAGGTGTAACCGGGTGGGATAAAGAGAAGGAAAATGTATTTATTCATAAACATCCCCCTTTCTTTCACCTCCTGGTATTTAAGGCTTGATTTCTGCCCAGATGCAAAAGCCTTGGAGGCTACTGATTTCCCCCCCCAAAAGGAAACCCATCCTAAAATGCAGTTTTCAACCCCTCCCTATATCTCTTTGCAGGGTCGCCCCCTCTTCCGAAAACCCCAGTGGTTCGAATTGTAGCATCAGCCAGGGAAAGCCTTCCTTAAGAAGGATAAAAGGCCGGATCCATCGGAGCAAAAGTCTGGACAGCCTCGATTTCTGTGAGTTCAATGTAAGTATCTGGTTGGTTCGGTCTCCCGCCCCTCCGGGGAGCGATTTGTGCAGAGCGACAGCTGGATCTCGGTCGGTCGGTCGGTCGGTTGAAGCGGAGAGCCGCCCTAGTGCTTGGGGCGGCCCAACCGAGTGGCGGGGGGCAGCCATGCGCCTCTAATGCGCCTGCACACGAGCAACGCAAGGTGCGAAAGCTATTTCTGGAGGCTCGCAGGGAGAGAAAGTCAGGACTGAATTGTTTCCCGCTAGAGAGAGAAAGAAGGGGAAAGAAATCACTGACCGTGGAAAATCAGCATGGCTTTCTTGAGGGTCTACTTTTCTACTTGCAGGGAGTGGTTAGGAGAATCAGCGTGTCTTTGTGAGCAAGCATGAATTTTGGGGCAATATCCGGGCCCCTTTGAGTCGATCGTATTATCGTTGGCCGCACAATCAGACAGATGTTTAAACAGGATCTGGCATTTTTGTCCAGCTGTTCAGTCCTTACCCAAGGACCTGGGATAGACAGATGTTGTGGCTTGACAGTTATCGGCACCATTGTAGGATGTAAGCTGTTCCAAATCAAACTGCCTTTTGCAGTTGACTGGTGGGTGATTTTTGTCAATGCCGAGGCTGTTCAAGTGGTGTTCCAGTTGTATTATTATTATTATTATTATTATTATTATTATTATTATTATTATTATTATTATTATTATTATTTGTTACTACACAGTCATCCAGACGCTTAGACTGGATTTGGCATTTTTATTCACTTTTTGAGGCCTTCCAGAGGACCTGGGATGGGGATTTTGTCAATACCCATGGTGTTCAAACGATGCTCCAGATGTTTTGGGATTATCTTATTATGATCTATTTATTGGCTGCCTAGCTCCAATGAACTTATACTATTATAAGCCATCCAAAGTTACCTTGGGGTAAGATGGGTGGCCAATAAATTTAATAAAGATACAATAATTAGTGAAATAGCAATAATCTTGACTCTGTTCTTACAGAGTCACTGCTGCTAATCGATTTCTGAAATCTTTACGAAGGTATCCTATTGTCAAGTGCTTTGCTTTTTGAAACCTACAGTAACAACTGTATGACCCAATTCTATGTTGGCTTTTCAAAGAACTCCTGCTAAATTCATAAAATAGTTCCTTCGGGACAGACAAAATGTTATGTTTCGTTTCCTGTGACATTTCAAGGAACACCTAAAATATATCTAGCCGTTCTTTGTGTGAGAAAAAAAAAAACATACTCATCATCTCCAAGCATCCGTTTTGCAAAATCACAATAATAATAATGCACTGCTCGGATGTGGTTGTGGGAATTGTGTGCTCTGCGGTCCACTGGTCTGTGACCCTAAAGAAGGTTTGATTGATGGTGTGCTCTGAGGAAGTTGAGGGCTATGCCAGATGAGGCAGATCTCATCAGAGGAGACGAACAAAGAGCATTTATCCCACACAAACAATACAAGGAGACGTAACTCCCAGAAGCCCATACTGGATGGGTTGTCGCCTGAATCGACGAGGACCACGCAAGGTGTTGGAATTCCTTCACATCTGGTGACAAACAGGTCAGGACTCGGGGCTGTTGGCTGTTGAGTAGCTGCAGGATTACAGCATGAAAAGTTGCTTACCCATTGCAAATATAAGGAAGCCTGAATGATTTGCTGTTGAATACATTAAGTCCGGACAAAACCACCGCCAGTCAATTGCCAAAAAGGCAGCTTTGACTTGGAACAGCTTCCATCCTGCGACGGTATCTGTAACACGAGGGGACAACATCTGCTTTATCTCAGGACCACATCCAGCCTGAACATCTGGCTGATTTTGCCACCAACCCTGCTAATAAATATACGCTGATTCCCAGCGACTCTGGCTGGTCTTCAAATTGTTAGAAATACTGAAAAACAAACAATAGCAAGTAATTGTACAAAGAAAACACAAAACTAAGATACGTTTTTCCCAACGCACATTTATTTTTTTGATCAGAAAAAGGCCTTAGCTGAAATGTTTCGTTTTTCATCTTCATTTTGGAAGTGAGAATGAGGAAATTGGCAGAACAGTACTTGGGAGGGCAGGTTCTTCCTTCTCCCCTCCTAAATAAGAATAATTGGGAATAAATTAGAAAAATTGGGAAAATGTGAATCACAAGGTGACCCTGTGCTTGCAGTTTAAAAGTGGCTTCACAGGAAATGCTTGCAGAGTTTTGGGGTGATGTGTGGCGACGATTTTACTCTCTGGCTTGGGTTTTTGTTGTTGTTGTTGTTGTTGAAAGAATGATGTATGCTGTTAAATGGGCCTGAACGGCAGCAATTTGGGGAGAAAGTTTTTGCTTGCAAGTCCTGCTGTTGGGTTTCTGGTTAGCTGCATTGGTGCCTCGACACACTGGAATTCGGTGGAGGAACTGGGCAGCTGAGCTCCTGGTTTTGAAGGGTGCCTGTAGGTCGGGTGGCAGCGTCCCTGTTTGGTGGCTCAAGCTGGTACAATTGGGACTGTGGCTCTAGTTGAGTGATACCTTCTGAGATGGGCTTTGAAAACTTCCTGGCCTGGTGGAGACCTCTGTGGTGACCTTGGTTGGGTTGCTTGGCTTATGGGGGAGGAATGGGCCCTGATTCCCTTCAGTAGCCACAGCTGGGAAGAGAGTTTAAAAGAGATGCATGCTGAGTGTGGCAGCTGGCTGGGAACAAACGTGAGTTTATCTTGTGTTGACTTTGCTTATCTGTGTTCCTGGCGTCTTCCCATGTTGAGTTATTGCCGTGTCTTCACGTCTGGAATTCCTTCTCCTGCCCTGATGGACCAATGACCTCATTTTGCCTTGACTGGACTTTAAGTTACAGTTTGTGTTGACCACGTTTTGGACTTGATTCTCTGCAGCCAACGGCTGTTCCTGGGAGAGTTTTTCTCCAGCCAGAAGGTAACCAGGACATTGGGGGCAAAGTTGGAACTAATAAAAGGACTGATTGATTATCTGACTGTGTTGCCTTTGTGCCACGCCCCTTTGGGTCATCACAGAAACTTTGCTGCCCCCCCTCTCCAAAAAAACCCAGGGGAAATGTTGTTAAGGGTTAATTAATTTCAAAGGACCCTGAAGATTTAAACAAAACCATCTCGCCTTTTAAAAAAATTCTTCAAGTTTTAAATAAGCACAGGCTTTGATTTCAGGTATTCGGTGCTTTGCTGTTAATTAGAATTCAGTGGCACATTTTAAAAGGCTAAAAATACGATCTCGCTGTTAGAAAGAGGGAGATAAATTTGTTTTTGTTTTTTCCCCTGGCAACTGCATGGACAAATATGTTGTTGTGAATTATAAACCTGAATAGTTTATTTTCAGCTCCCTCTGCCTCCGATTAAACTTATGAACCTGATTTAAGGAAGGGCAATCGGCTCCGCCTGGCCCCAATTTATTTTATCGCTGGTGGAATGACAGAAATGAATTTTTTCCCCCGCTATAGGATGGTTCCACCATTGCAAAACTGTTGGGACTTAGCAGTTAACACGGCAAGTTATTGGTGAAATCCATGAATAAAAGCTTCTGCTTAAAGTTATGGGTCCATTCCAGGTTCTGGAGAACGTCGTTTCATTGCACCAGGCTAGATGAGGATTGCAAAGCTGGTGCTTTCTCTTCGTTTTAGGTCCTGGATAAATCTTGTCTTAGCCAAGAAGTGATGGCTGCTTTGACAGTTTTCTGTCATCCTGGAAGATCTGAGCAGGGTGTCTATCAATCCATCCAAACAAGCCAGAGATCCTATACCATTCCAGACCAATGGTGGTTCAGTGTCTTCTTAAAAGCCTCCAGTGAGGGAGCACCTGCAACTTCTGAAGACAAACCCTCCCACTAGTTATCACTGTCAGGAAATTCTTCCTTAGTTGCTTCTCTCCTTGCTTAGTTTCCATCCGTGGCTTCTTGTCCTATTTCAGGGGCTTTGGAAAATAGGTTGACCCATCTTCTTCTCTGGGCCTTTCCTTAGAGATCAATCAATCACAATAGAGCTGGAAGGGGCCTTGGAGGTCTTCTAGTCCAACCCCCAGCTCAAACAGGAGACCCTAAACCATTTCAGACAAGTACCTGTTCAGTCTCTTCAACTCCCAGAATTCTCCAGCTTGGAGAATGGTCTCCTATTGATCGTTGGGTGCTTTTGTTTATTTTTAGAAGTTGTCCCGAGTCTAGGTCCGTAAAAGCAGGAAATCGATCATGTCAGGAGTTCATGGGTATTGTGTTTTATTTTAAGTTTTTTATTTTTGTAACAAAAACAAAACCATCTTTCAGTTTTCCAGTGTGTCGGTTGGGTACATGTATCTTGTGCACATAATAATATCATACATTTCTTACTTATGTATATTTATTGCGATTCTAATTGGTATTTTATATCACATTGGTCATTTGTTGCGTTGTCATTACATTGTAATTATCTTTCAAAAGTATATTCCATCCTTACCTAATTTATATTCATTCTCTTACTCAATCCTAACCAATCAGTTATTGATCAGGTATTGTTAGCCTAGTTGGGACCAGTTGATCAGCCAGTCGGGTCTCACCTGGCCCTAGATAATGACCCTTCCTAGAGCAGATTGAATTATGGGAGAAAACCAAAATAAGCCATAGGGTGCTTCCAACTCCTAGCTACGAAAGTGAGCCACGAGACCTACAGGGGAAGATCCTACAACGGCTGGAATGGAAAAAGTGGATTTTTTCTATCCTACTTTTATGCTATTTCCAGTCTGGAAAAATCTGTTGGACCAGCATAAAACAGCTCTGATATTTTTAACCTTTGCATCCATCCATCCATCCATCCATCCATCCATCCATCCATCCATCCCTCTTCCTCCTCCTCACAGCCTCTCCTGACAACCCTGCAGCCTCCACCTGAGCTTTGTGGCTTACTCTAATGCTCATCTTTGTAATTTTTGGCCCGAGATGCTCCATTGAAACTGGCAGCTCGCTCTTCGCATTTTCTCCTCCATTAAACTCAATCTTGTTGACTCCGTCCTGGTTCTGAATGATGAGGCGGCCAGTTGTCAAAGAGTCATGCGACTTCTTAGACTGCTATCCTACCCTTTGGTAACTGAAGGGAGGGAGGGGAGGGAGAAAAGAGTGAAATGAGAAAGGGGGAGGAGATAAGGCGTTTTTCTTGGGGGGAAGAAATGTCATGACTCATACATATGTTTGGTCTAGTTCGATAGTCTCTAGAGGCCAAGCCGTATAAGCTTCCACCGGCCTTAGGCGGGAGATGATCCAGGTTGATACGGATCTGAGGTTAAACTGCTGGAGGTAGGGACAGGCTGGCAACCTCTATTACTTCTTGGAAACTGCTGATGTACTTGCAAGTCTTGACCTTCCAGATGTGAGTCCTGCTGACATCGCTGGAAAGCTGCCACAGCCAGGATCCCAGATGGAGAAGGTTGAATGAAATGTGGGGATCCGGCAGGAGCTACTGACAGGCCAAGAAGGGTCTTCGCTCGGGAAATGGAGCAGAAAATCCATTCAGACTTCATACCCTATTTTTGTCAGTATTTCCCGAAAGAGGCTGTGCCAGGGTCCTTTAAAATCTCTTCTCCCATGGATGGGAAGTGACTCTCTCTCTCGCTTCTCTGTTTTATTAGAAGGAGCGAATTGGGATTTATTTTCATGCGTCCTGGCAGGTTTACGGGGAAGAGGAAAACGTGCCGAACGGGCTACAGTGACACGCCCGAGAACAAGAGAGAACTACAAAACGATCCTTGCGGGTCAAAAGAAATGAGAATCCAAAGACAGGGCTGTCTTCTAAAAGAAGAACTTCGATGCTGCGTGCCAGCTCTTTGGGAGCTCTAAAATTAAGTGGTCTATAAAAACAGAAGTATTTATTTGTTTTAATGGAGTGGTAATATTCCCGCTTGTTTGTTTAAGCGATGGCTCCGCTCCCTTTCTCTCTCTCTCTCTCTGCTCGGGGCTCCCTGGAGTTTAGGTCTAAAGATCAATAAATCAAATTTATTGGCTAAAAATACAACTTAATCTCTTTTATGTGGGCCGGGAATGCTGATTCAAACATTACTTGGCTAAGAGAGCAAATGTTATTTAAAAGGATAGGGGGTATTTGGACTTTCCGGGCATCGCAGAGAAAGTGCTTACGTGTGGGCCTGGGTTGTGCCCGTAATAAATGGCTTTTCTTGTTTTCTTGGTGTGTGTGCGTGCGTGTGTGTGTGTGTGTATGAGACACTCTTTTATCACTTCCTCGCACAGGCAAAATGTTTGGATTGAACAGGAGAGCCAACGAACGTATAATAAATGCCTTCCTGCTTTGAGTCATTGTGTTTACAGATTTCTGTATTTTGGTTTCCTTCGGAAAGAACACGTTTTCTTCAAAAGTTCTCTTGTATCCCTTGCAGAGAGACTGGAGATCAAAGAGCTATTGAAATAAAAATCCATTTGGGGCATTAGTAGGATCTATCTTAACCCTTTGAGCGACGGACAAAGTTGTACGAATCCAGAGATTCATCGCAGTGGTGAAAATGTCTTATTCCTTCGTTGCGGTTCCTGAACTAGGACATAGCATCCGCGGCATTTTGAGATCCAGAAAATGTGGATATCTAAAAACTGCATGCTGTAAGATGATCCTCATGTCAAGACTTAAGGAGGAACTGCTGGACTGATTGGAACAACAATCTCTGTAAGTTTAGCTATCAATATCTTCACACCACTTCTTTGAACTCTGGAGAAATGAACGCTCTACCACAGGGGTATTTTACAACGCGTGGGCTTTAACTCGCGTAATCCCCCAGCCAGCCATGGCTCAGGAATTCTGGGAGTTGAAGTCCACAGGTTAAATGGGGCCATAGTTGGGCACCCCTGCTCTGTTGTTCTATAGGATCCACACACACCCTCTTTTTTTTATTTTTACAAAGAAGCAATACAACATGGCATACCTATGCAATTTCCAGGGGTGGACTTTTCTACCTGCTCCAAGGAAATTAAAACACACACGCACAAATTCTGCACTGGAATCGTTCCAGGAAGAAGAAAATGAAAGCTAAGCGCTCCTAGGCTGCAAGATGCCAAGATGGGGGGGAAGGGGTGCGTGGGTTGGAAATCTTCCACCGAGCCTGTTCCAGGATTTGAAATCTGGGCATCGCTGTTTTCGGTATTCCAGCAGAAAAGCCAACCGTTTCTCTCCTCACCTGCCAGGAGGAGAGAGAGAAAAAAATGAGAGCCTGCAAATCATCCATACCACAAAGAGGCTTCTAGGGAAGAGAACCCGTCCCAAAGTACGAATTAAAAATGGGGAGGCAACCCCACGTGCCAGGATACGAGGTTTTTATGAAAACTATCTTGACCCTTTTTAAATGGCTTGGCTTGCGCCCCTTTCCTAAGACACGTAGATTTAGCTTTTTGGCTTTGTTTCTGTCTTTTGGGTGACCCAACATTTCTAGGGAAACTTGGCTTCTTGAACAGCTGGCGATCTGGGGTCTCCCCATCCTACCCAAAGATCTCTTTAGGACCTCCTCCTGTCCTCTTGGAGTGGTCCTAGCCAGTTGCCTTCACCTCAACAGGATCCCCATTGAAAACAATCCTCCAGTTCTCTCCAAGTTCTGCATCAGGAGCTGAGTGTCAAAATGTGATGCACCAGCTAAGTCAAGGTTGGGTTTCTTGCCGTAGCCTTCTCTGCCCCTCCTGGCTGATGGTGTGAGTAACATTCCAGTGAAGAAGAGAAGACGCACCGTATTTTTTGCCAGCCATGTGCAGAAAGCGTGCATATGTTCGTCTATCCTGGAATGACCTTGGCTAGATTGTCGCATGTTGCAGAAAAGGCCGGTTCAACAGGGCCTCCGTTGGCTCATCTCTCTGGTGCTTATTTTCTACCCTCTTGAGAAAGACATCATTTCCATTTTCCTTGAGCTCAGCTCCTGCAATTTTGTAGCCGTCTCCTTGGAGTTTTCTTGAAGTCAACCCAAAAGGGGGTTTGCCACCACATTTTTAGAAGACATTCCCCCAGAACACCCTATCTAGGCTATAACTCTTGTTTTTTTTCCTGGGTGCTCAGCACTCAATGTGTACCAGGGTGGCCTATGCTGAATTTGTTCTTGAGGTCAGCCAAGGTCATTCAGGTGCTTCAGACTTGGGGAAGATCTTTAGGTGTAGCCCACCCATCTCAATTCTAGGTTCCTGTTTGGCATTTAGGCTTGCGTACGGATGTGAATGGGTCTATGTGTTGCTCAAATGAAGACTGCAAACATAAACCAAACTTGCTTTTTGACATGGGTTTCAAAAAACAGCTGAAATCAAAGAAATCAGGCCATAGTTTCATTGTTGATTCTGGACTCGTTTAAAAGACAACTTTGAAGCACCTTTCTTCCCCACAAAAGGAAGGGAAAAAACTAAGGCAACGTTAGATAACTTATTGGAATAGTTTTCCCTTTAATGCCATATTTCCAAGACTGGATGGAACAAGTTTAACTGGGAATCTTTGGGGCATAGTTCTGTCATCCCACTGTGTTTAGAATGGTTTCTGTGGGACCATCAGAGGTCGACTCTGTGAAGATTGGATGGATGGATGGATGGAAGGAAGGAAGGAGCTATGGAGGTCATTGAATCCATCAACCGTTGCAATTGATTCCAACAGTTCTTGCAATTTCTCAGCATGAGGGTGGAGAGATGAGTAGCACATGTCTCACGTCGGACTGGCCTGTGATTTCCATCCCCTCCTGCTTTCTCCCGCCCCATGATCTCCCCCATGTCACGCTCGGAGTTCTTGTCCTCTTTTCTAAAAACGTTGACGTTGATTCCTCCTGACCGTTGTCCTTCGGAAGAGAGATGTGCCTCCCAAACTTCGCCATCCTGTCAACTGTGATGAGATTCACTGGCTGGAACAAATCAACGGCACAGCCCTGTCCATCTCCTCTTCTGCTGAGCAAGTCCAGTCCCTCAAGTCCACCTCCTGTAGGGTTTTGCCTTCTTCAGGCTCGCTGCTGGCCTTCCTAGCCGGAAGCCCGGTAGCTGTTGTGATGCCTACAAGGCCGCCATGTTCTCTTCTGAACTTTGGCTCAGCGATCACAAACATTTGAAATTAGTCATCAAGGCAGCAAGGAGAACAGCCTGGATCTCTCATCTCCAAAAGGCCTGGATGAATTCTGGAGAAGAAGAAAAAAAAAAAAGCAAGAGAAATATCCACCAGCGATATCTGGAGGGGCAGAAGGACTCAAAACAAGCTTCCGTTGCTATTCCTGGACTGTCAGGCAACCTCTTGCTGAGCAGTAAACATCGTGACTGAATGTATTAGTTCAACGGAACCACAATTGTCTTTTCAGGTTATAAAACACTTCTGGAAATCGTTTCTGAGCAAGTGGAACCAGATGTTACCCAACCTCTACATCAGATTCCTTTAAACATCAGTGGGTTTTGATGAAAAAAATCACAACCAGCCAGGTAGGTGGAAGGTGATCAACTCTGAGAAAGATGGTGACAATGAAACAGGTGTCCCTTGTTCTTGGTGCCAGATGAACTGAGGAAAGAAATGAGGAAATCCTAAATGTCTGTAGAGATTCTCAGCCATCCCAGTCCTGGATGGTGCTTTTTCAGGAGGCAGCTGAACGTCCTTGTTTTATTTCTGAAGACGTTTTGCTTCTCATCCAAGAAGCTTCTTCAGCTCCAACAGGATAGTGGAAATTCTAATTTTACAATCTTTTATTTACAATTCTTATTTTAAAATACAGTTTGGGGAGGATTTCATTTGGTTGTAAGCACCAACAATAAACACACACGCCTTAATATTTATTCCAACAAGATTTCTTTCTAAGCGATCAAATCCAAAAACCGATGTAGGATGTCGGGCGCTGCTTATCTCTACCTTTCGCTTTTATCTGTATTTATATTCTTCGCCTCTTTGAGCAGCATGTTGAACGATGCTGCTCATTAGCCAGGGACAGGCAGGATCTCGAATCCTGAGCAAGAAGGAAGAATACATAATTGAAAATGGAAAACGTAACCTAACGGGAATCGCGCTGCTGTTACCAACCTGCGATTCGAGGCCGTTGATTCTGGCGGGGTCTTTTTTGCTTGGCTTTGCAAGAACGGTTTTAAAACTTCGGTGTCTTCTCTTCTGCATCGTGCAGAAAAGCCTGCAGACCTGAATTCTCCTACCTGCCGATTTCATTGTTCAGCCAGGCAGAGGTGGCACAATGCCAGTCGGTTACGCAAGCCCAAGAAGTAGACTCAAAGGGTGACAAGAGTACATGAAAGCGCATGAAATATAAATGGGTGGAAATTTAAAGAATGTCAGAAGTTTTTAACGTTGGTTAACAACCAGAAGTCATGCAGGCGCTGTTGTTTTTCTAATTATTCCAGGGCACAGCTTCTGATTAAGTCATATGTCCTGGCCTTATTTTCTCCCCCCTTAAGCTGATGTGCTTAAGCATTCTTTGTACTTTTAGCAGCTGACAAGAGAGCCTGTCTGTTTTCAGCCAAATTACCGACTTCTGTGAGGTCTGTGTGTATGTGTGAGAGAGAGAGGATGTGTGTTAGTAGTCACACAGCCCTAGGAAACTCAGGTTACCCCCCCTGGCCCACATAAAACAAAAATGTTCCCACAAAGGGAAAACTTTTTCTCACGAGAATCTTTAATCATCGCCAGGTGTCGTAACCCTTCCTTCATTTTCCAAGATCCGTTTTTTATTTTTCCCCCTTTGTGATTATTCATTTTGGTGGCGGTGAGCTAAGCGCAAAGGTGACGGCGGTTCAGCTCTAGACTGTTCAATTTGCGGGGTGAATGTGGGGTGATTGGCACTCTCCTCCTCCTCCATCAGGGAAATCCCCATTGCAGAGCGGAGGCTGGCACGTGCCTGCACACACACACACTGACACACCGCTGCAGAGGAGCCTTTCCAAAGTGGGACCCGTCAAAGCCGGAGTTGCGGAGTTGCCATCTCGGTACGCCTGGGGGCAGCAAGCCTCTTCGACTCTCGCTTGGCCTGCTCGGGATAGGAAGCCAGCCAGCCCGCGATGCAAACCCCCCCCCCCCCCCCACAAAGAGCAAGCAAATTTGGTTTGCTCGGGTGTGGTAGCTGCTCAACGGAGTCATTTGATTTTCTTTTGCAATGCATCAGCTGGTGGGCGTCCTTTGGCTTCGACGGCGACGCAACGGGCAACGCAAGGAAAATGTACCTCCTGCCGTGTTTCTTTTTTTAGGGAGGGGGTTACAGCCCCTTCTCCCCCTCCCGAGAGATGAGGAAACAGGGCTGAAAGTTAGTCCAGGTGTGAGGCCTCGTCCTCTGACTGGGAAAGCGATGGAGCAGGGCTCGATCCTGTTCTTGGGGAGGGGGTCCCCAGAGGCATGAAGAGAAAGAAATGAAAATTAAATGCAAATAAAGAAATAAAGGCTCCTGCGCCATTTGGCCAGAGGAGGGAGCCTCAACCACAGACTGCTGGCTGTGGAGCAGAGAGGAACTGAAAGCAAAAGATAATTTTTATTTATTATTTGTATCCCGCCTTTGTTATTATTATTATTCTTTTACAAACGACTCAAGGCAGTGAGCACACACAAGGCTAATTCCTCCTCCTCTTTTTTTCCCACAACAACAACAACCCTGTGAGGTGGACTGAGAGGGCCTGGCCCAAAGACACCTATGGATTTTTATACCTAAAGTGGAACTGGAACTCCCAGTCTCCCGGTGATGGGTCAAATGGGCCCAGCTGGCTTTCATGGCCATGGTAGAACTAGAACTCAGAGTCTCCTGATGATTGGCCCAAAGTCAGGCTAACTCCCAATCAGGCTACCCTTCGGGTCATCACATCGGGTGATCCAGTTTGAAGGTGGGAGGCTAACCCAGGCTGCCCCACGAAGCAAAGACATGCAGCTGGCTGTAGCTGGACATTTGCCCTGGTCTCTTTTTATTTCAAAAAACAGGGACTTCCTTCCTCTTGCTTTTAGTCCAGAGCGGCCAAACAATAGTGACCGGAAATGGCTTCCTGAATATTGTTCGTTTTGCAAAGATGCTAAGAGGAGCTGCTGCCTTTCTGAAATGCCTCGGGGTGGAAGTCAAGAGTCGAACCCGGGGCAGGAGGGCAGAGAGGAAGGACTCGAGCACACCTGGCTGGATTTTTTTGCTCTGGTCTGTGGGGCATTGGGTGCCGCCGGCTCCACCGTTATTGTGGAAAATAGGTCCGCTTAGCGTCTGCAGCATTCACTTAACAGCTGCCACAAAAAAGGACATAAAACCAGGCAGGATCCCTGGTGGTCCACTTAACACCTGACCTATGACAGTAACTCTGGGCTCAACTGTAGTCATAAGTTGACCAAGACTTGTATTAGGCTGTGAAACATGTCCCCTTACACCCACTCGCAGGAGCACACACCCCTACGCACCACATATCCAAACGGATATTTCCCCAAACTCCTCGAGATGCAAGCTGTAATAAATTACGGATTTGATGATACGGCAGAACATTCGCTAACATATAGCATCTTCCTGGAGGTTGACACCCCATTAATCTTACTCTGCTTTCTTCAGGAAAAAGGGCTGACGCTCTGGACCCAGCCTGGGTGTTTTGCAGCCACAAGGGAGAGCGTTGGCCTCGGCTAGTGTGGAATTTGGGGCAGCGGGGAGGAATTGTAGGCGGGGGCCATTGGGGCAGTTTGCGACTTCTGACATTCAAAAGCCCATCTTTCGATCAAGGGGGTGGCCTGAGGCTGTCCCTGCTTAGGGCACCATTGCAAGGAGAAACCTGGTCAGGGTGAGATCCAGGGAAGAAAATAGATTAGAATAGAATGGAATTCTTTTATTGGCCAAGTGTGATTGGACACACAAGGAATTTGTCTCAGTGGACCTAAAAGAAAAGAGACATTTGTCAAGAGTCAAGAATCATCAGGTACAGCACTTAGTGATAGTCATAGGGTACAATAAGAATAGAATAGAATAGAATAGAGTAGAGTAGAGTAGAGAATAGAATGGAATGGAATGGAATGGAAAAGAAAATATAACAAAATAGAATAGAGAATAGAATGGAATGGAGTCAAAAAGAATAGAAAAGAAAAGAAAATAGTACAGAACAGAATAGAATAGAATTCTTTTATTGGCCAAGTGTGATTGGACACACAAGGAATTTGTCTTGGTGCAAATGCTCTCAGTGCACGTAAAAGAAAAAATACATTCGTCAAGAATCATCAAGTACAACACTTAGTGATAGTCATAGGGTACAATAAGAGTAGAGTAGAGTAGAATAGAATAGAATAGAATAGAATAGAATAGAATAGAATAGAATAGAATAGAATTGAATAGAATAGAATAGAATAGAATTCTTTATTGTCCAAGTGTGATTGGACACACAAGGAATTTGTCTTGATGCAAATGCTCTCAGTGTACATAGAAGAAAAGAGACATTCGTCAGGAGTCAAGAATCATCAGGTACAACACTTAATGATAGTTTTAGGGCACAATAAGCAATCGAATCATACCGGGAAACAGTCCATAGAAATCGTAAGAGGCCTCCCGAAAAAGTGACCTGGAAGCAAGTTCTGATTTCCGCAAAGATCCTGCAGAGATCTCAAACACGCCACCCGGCAAATGAGCGTGGAACACGACGGAAAGGCCTGACACAGCCGCGTTGTCTTACGGTACACGTAACGTAGAGGAAGACCTTGCCAACTCCCCGGCAGAGGCTGGCGTACTCGACATTCAAGCTCCCAGATGTGGCGGGAGGGGGAGAAATCATGCCAGATCACCTTGGGGTACCCTTTCTGTTTTTCTGCATTCTCCCCCCCCCCAGTGCCCTCCTCCAACTCTGGAGAGATTCAAAAGTAGCTCAGTATAGCCCAGAACCACACACACACACACACACACACACACACCAAGGCCCATCAGGACTCGTGATTCCCACGGCTTTGCTAGCAGATAAGTGGGGTTGTCTAAAAATAGTTGCTTTGGTTTTTGACCAAAAAAAATGGGCAGGCTTAAAAAGAGGCAGAAATAAATGAGGCACTTGCGGGCGAGAGCGTGTGTGTGTGTGTGTGTGCTTGCGTTGCACAACAAAGAACAATATAACGCATCCTGGAAAGGTTAGCGTTAAGGGAATCTGATGAGTCCTCAGGAAAAAAATGGCGAGCGAGGGGAGGACGGGCTGGGATAAAAGCTCTCTTAGAAAATGAGTCATTCTTAAAAACAATAGAAGGCTGGGATGACACATCACCCATCTGTCAGGGGAGCCAGGCGGACAAACGGCCATTGTTCTCCCAAGATGGATGGAGCAGACTGGTTTGATGCTCTGCCTTTCTGAATTGCCTTCATGGCAGCTCCTTGGACTGGTTTTTCTTCAAGGATGTTCCCCAGGCATGAGCAACCAACGATTCATGGTCATGAAACATCCCCGTGGCATTCGGGAGGGTTACGTTGGCCTTGAGGCAATCCAGATAAGCAGCACATTGGGATGAACCGATTCTAGTTTGTTGTAAGCTTACATTAACAGAAACTTTGTTGCTTGTATCCTTATGATTTATATTGACTGTTTCCTTTTTGTACCCTATGACTATCATTAAGTGTTGTACTTTATGATTCTTGATGAATATATCCTTTGTTTTATGTACGCTGAGAGCATTTGCGCCAAGACAATTTCCTTGTGTGTCCAATCACACTTGGCCAATAGAGAATTCTATTCTATTTGTGGCATTGCCCACCATCCCCCCGCCCCAATCTCACAAAGTCATAATTTTATAGGACGCTTGTGTGACATGGGCAGCTATATAAACGACAACGGTCAATCAATCCACTGTCAGACTGGCCAGTATTTAGGGACGTGTTGAAAATGGTGTTCCAAAACATCTGGAAAGATACTGCTATAAAAAAGGAGGTGTTGGAGCAACTCTGTTGCACCCCTGGAGCTCTCCGGGGTCCTGAAACCTTGCTGCTCACATGGGTCCCGGCCACTTGTTAGCTCCGCTGTCTCATTGCCTCACCTGAACAGTTCTATACCTGTAGCTTCTCACTTCCATTGTTCACCATCCCAGGACAAATTTACACCCGTGCGCTGTTCTTTTCTGTCTAGAATTGGGTGCTGCCTGTTTGTGTTTCTGCTTTACTTGTCTATGGGTTGAAAAAACGGGTGATCAGGCTTTAAAATTTACTCTTTTATAAGGTTTCCTGCCAGAACAGGGGGTTGGGCTAGAAGATTTCCAAAGCCTCTTCCAGTTTTATTCTGAATCAGAACCTTATTGTTTTCACCACCAATTCAAGAATCATTTTGTAAATAGAAAAATGGAAATTATATCCTGCAGAATGGAAATACTTGTTCCAAGTATTGCTGTAAATATGTATATATTTATGTTTTCGTATGCAGGTCTTGGCGCGTTCGGGTCTTTTCCCATGTAAGATTGAGAGTATCTTGGCAATATTTTGACGAGGTCCCACTCGCCATCTTCAGGCTGGTGCTCTCGGCTTCGTGCTTGTGCGAGCAAAGCGTGATTGGAGCTGCCGTGTCCCTATATATACTTGTCATTTCTTGATTGGTTGATGGAGTTGATGTTTGCAGATTGGCTGGCTTTTTCATAAGAACGTGTGTGGCTGAGGTATTGGCTGTGTGTCTATCAGCCTCCTGTGTTGTAACGACCTGGGTAATGGGCTGAGTGATGACCTTCTGAGTTCTATTGTTTTGACATCCTGCGTCTTGTGCTCCCAATATATACATTGGGATTGCAGTCCTAAATCGGATGTTCCTTGCCTGTAAATACAAAAGGAATACAAGTTTGGCAGGTTTTTGCTATCCGCTCCAACTCTAAATCCTCTCTGATCAAATTCCTGCTGTTGCAACTTGTGCTTAGTGTTTATTTTTATTTACTTTATTCAAAACATTCTCAGGGCCTCCAATTTTATAACCGACTCTCTCTCTATAAGAAATTTCCATTTCTGTTCTCCTATCTTGGACGTCCGTTTTGTCAGAGAATTTGCCCAAAGTATCTGCAAAGTATCTGCAAAGTAACTTGCATGTTGATTTCTCTGGTCATCTCACGAATTGGGAGCTGCAGGGAAAATCATGATTTTTGTCTTTTCAAAGAACGGACGGACTGTTCTGCTGTACAGAGCAATGGCAAAGGAATGGGAAATTATCTTTATCAATATATTCCCATGGTGTTTAGGTTAAGAAAGCAGCGATGTCACTGGATTTTTGGATGTACCAGGACTGGACAAACAGCCCTAACCTCTAGTTCTTCCTACGGAAGAAGAGAAACTCAGAACTGGAGAAAAAAGGATATTAGCTCTGAAAGATCAGAGCAGGAAAGGCCAGAGGGCTTTATATCCAAGGACTTAATCTTAGAAGATACATGCCAACTTGTTTTTGTCTAATGTCCTGAATGAAAGCTAAGAGCTCAAGATTGCTGCTTGCCCAGAGGGTGTATCAGTCTCTAATTATGTCTGCTTCAATAGAGAATTAGACAATCGCCTGGAAGGGGCTAAACTACCGAGTTACTATTTATACCAAATCTCCATACCTGTGAAATAGACCAGAACCAGGAACGCTTCTCCTGCTCAGCTTGGAAGCTTCTTAGATGCGTGGAACTGGTCACTGCAGGACACCCATGCTGGACCGCATCCATCTTTGGTTCAACCCAGTAGGCCTCTTTCTATAGGAGCAGCTCAGAGATGATGGCTAGGTGCTAAATTCACTCTTTTTCACTTGTCCCCTGGGCTCAGATGAGTGTTGCTTGACCAGGAGAAGAGGTGGGATTTCTCCGACATCTGCCCCATTGCCTCTTTTAGAA
This sequence comes from Pseudonaja textilis, assembly GCF_900518735.1. The sequence continues at coordinate 8,867,721 of NW_020769352.1, forward strand.
AAAGACGCTCCTTTAGCAGCAGGGCCTAGGAAGAACCAGGGTCGTGTTTATGCAGGCGTTCATCGGTGCACATCCTAGGGCCCACATTGGGGAGCGGGGTGAAGGTAGAAACTGCGCCTGGTTTTGCCAATGGTTGTGGAGCGTAGCCGGGAGCAATTGCCTGCAGGAGCAAACTGTCTCCTCCTGCTTGGACTGAACCCTTCCTAGGAGTGGCCTGCCTCGAATGTTGCTTGGATGCCTGTCGGCCTTCCAGTCTTCTGTTGGTTCGTCAACTTTTCTTTCTCTTTTCCTGACCTTTGCTTCACCGGAGGGTTGCAGTGGCGGCTTAAGTCAATAGGCTTTCCCACACGCGTTCCTGATCCTGGGGCGTGTGGGTGGGACACCCAAGAAGAATGCGGGTCTCTGGCCCACCCCCAAGATTTGCATGGGCCAAAAACAAGCCCTCACCCAAAGCCCCCCCCCCCCGCCCCCAGCTGCCTTTGGCCACATTTCATGCCTTCTTCAAATCCCTCTCTTCCATGTTGGTCTTTGGAAGCTGGAGTTCATGGATCCTTCTCTACCAGAAGATGGTGGGGAAAAGAGCATCTAAAAAGGACCGGGGAGGGTGGGAAGGAGTGAACAAAGAGGAGGCTGGACATCGGATGTGGAAAAATAATGATTTACTGCAATGGGTATAATTTGCCCAAGCTGGTTGAACGTAGCAGTCATTGAACGTAGAATGACTTGCTGCAATGAAAGACTGGAATGAAAAGCTGGCCAATTTTCTTCTTGGTTGTAGTATGCTTTGGTTGGTGTTGTCGTTCGCCATCGCCCAAGCTCGCTCTTAAGAAGTCATCCTCCAATGGGTGGCCAAGGATGGTGTCTCTAGTCCAGTTGCCCTAGCAGTCAGGTGTAAACCGGTGCTGAGTAAGGGCTACCGATATGCTGATATCTGTGCTTTACTGATATAATACTTCACAACCCTGGTGTGAAGTCCGTCTTCCCATATCTTCCAAGGAAGTGGCTGCAAAGGTCCAAGCATCCTTGCCCTGGCGTCGCAGTTGACTAAACGTTGGCCTGAAGTTGGCTATAATTGAGGGCTGAGTTCTAATGTGGAGGAAGTTAGCTTTGAACCATCCCAGTAAAAGGCAGAAGCGAACAATTTTGTAGCTTTGCCCCAGATTTTGAATGAACATGGATATGTGTCCATGAAATCACGCAAAGTCCATCTGTCCTTCCTTCCTCCCTCCCTCCCTCTTTCTTTCTTTCTTTCTTTCTTTCTTTCTTTCTTTCTTTCTTTCTTTCTTTCTTTCTTTCTCTTCCTTCCTTCCTTCCTTCCTTCCTTCCTTCCATCCTTCCTTCCTTCCTTCCTTCCTTCCTTCCATCCTTTTTTTCTTTCTTTCTCTTTCTGTCTTTTTGTCTTTCTTTCATTCTTTCTTTCTTTCTTTCTTTCTTTCTTTCTTTCTTTCTTTCTTTCTTTCTTTCTTTCTTTCTTTCTTTCTTTCTTTCTTTCTTTCTTTCT
>NW_020769352.1:8875361-8887133 GCF_900518735.1 Pseudonaja textilis
CCCTCCCTCCCTCCCTTCCTTCCACTTCCTTCCTTCCTTCCTTCCTTCCTTCCTTCCTTCCTTCCTTCCTTCCTTCCTCCTTCCTTCCTTCCTTCCTGCCCTCCCTCCCTCCCTCCCTCCCTCCCTCTTTCTTTCTTTCTTTCTTTCTTTCTTTCTTTCTTTCTTTCTTTCTTTCTTTCTTTCTTTCTTTCTTTCTTTCTTTCTTTCTTTCTTTTCCTTCCCTTCCCTTCCCTTCCCTTCCCTTTCCTTCAGCAGTCTGTCTGAGGAGGAAACACAGTTGCTGGGTCCAGAGATAAGAACTAGTCATGTGTGCAAATGAAAACCAAACAGAGATACAGAAGGAGGCTTGTGTCAACCACGTGTTTCTACCCAGTGCAAGCCATTTAAGCTTCTGGCTTAACAAGAAGGCATTCTTGAGATATTTTCAGCTGGAAAAGAACCACCAGATCCCAGAGTGTTTCCAGATTGCACCAGGCTCCTTCAAATGATATTTTGTCAACACCATTCCTTCATCCTTCAAGGTAGTTCGGCCCTCAAGTGTGGTAGAACTATGTGGGGTCAGATTTGCAGAGAAAGGCGAAGCTGTTTTCTCCCTGTCTTCTTCAAGAGCCCTAAGGTGGCACTTCCTAAGTCCTTCTTAAGTTCTTCCTAAGTTCTTCCTAAGCTCTTCTTAAGTTTCTCCTAAGTTCTTCTTAAGAACTTAAGAAGTTCTTCCTAAGTTCTTCTTAAATTCTTAAGTTCTTCCTAAGTTACTTCTAAATTCTTCTTAAGTTCTTTCTAAGTTCTTCTTAAGTTACTTCTAAATTCTTCCTAAGTTCTTCCTAAGTTACTTCTAAATTCTTCCTAAGTTCTTCTTAAGTTCTTCCTAAGTTCCTCTTAAGTTCTTAAGTTCCTTCTAAGTTCTTCCTAGGTTCTTCCTAAGGTCACTTCATAAGCACGAGGGGGTCAAACGTGCAGTAAGTGAAGGGGAACCACAGTTAAGTGTTGGGGCTTTGGGTCAGGTCCAGCTGGTGTGCGAACACACACTCCCCAAGTTGAGAATGGGCACACCAGTCTGTGTTAGTAAATCGGGTGAGAGTAAAATAACAGTTGTAAGTTGCCCTGAGTCACCTTATAGTAAGATGGGCAGCAAACAAATTTAATACAGGAGGTCTTTGACTTATGACTGCAACTGAACCCAAAATTTCTGTTGTTAAAGTGAGACATTTGTTAAGCGAGTTTTGCCCTGTTTCACTGCAGTTGTGAATGATGGCACCACCAGCCAGTAAGTAAACAGAAGGAATAAAAGCCTAAATGGTCAGCGGGCAAGCAGGAACGGGTGGCCCAAGACAGACCTTTCTCCAACATGGGTGAGAGATCGGAGTAGCAAAATGTAGGTTGGCTCGGAGACAGGGGAAGGCTGGCGATCTTCGGAGAGAGCGAAGCCTGGCGTTTGTGCTGATGGCACCGGCCCAGGAAAGAGAGGGAGGTTCTTCGAAGAGAACACACGTTATGCCCACTCAGCAGATTGGCCCCATCTGCAGTGCCTAGGGAGAAGGAAGACGGGGCAGAGTGGGGAGAATTTCCTTTCCGAAGCCACAAGATCTGCAAGCAGGTGGAAAGCCCAGAGCTCCATAGAGCTCGCCTCGGGGGCTTTAGCCTGAGTTGGGTTGGGGTAGCCGCCAAGCAAAGCCAATGTAGGAAGACATGGAAGATCCAAGCTAGAACTAAGGAGGAATTTCCTGACCGTGAGAACAAGTAACCCGTGGAACGACTCGTCTCCAGAAGAAGTTGTGGGCGCGCCATCCCTGGAGGCTTTCAAGAAGAGATTGGATGCCCATTGGTCCAGAGTGGGCCATTTCTGGAGAAGACCTGTTTGGAAAGAGCCCCGTTTTCATGGCCTCTGAGAGGAAAATAGCAGGGTAATAAATATATCTGCCACACGGTTGAAAAATGTTGAACTCAGTCAAGCTACAAAAATTAGTTTGTGGAAATGGATTTGATACTTTTAGCGGGATTGAAATCCCACATGAAGAGCTTTCCTGTAAAATCCAAAACCGGATCCATAAATACTGTGTTCTGGGAACTAAAAGAATAACAGAATAAGAGAGCTGGAAGGGTCCTTGGAGGACTTCTAGTCCAACCCTTGCTCAGGCAAGACACCCTATACCAGTGGTTGCCAACCAGTAGGCTGGGGACCACTGGTGATCCGCAAGAAAATTTGGGTGGTCCGCAGAGAAATGTCACCCCCCCCCCCCAAGCAATTAATCCAGGCTGCATGGAAGCACAAGGCTGCACCGCCCACATGGCCCGCGGAAACACGAGGCTGGCATCACTTGCCTTGCAAACAACATGAGGTAGTGAGGGGAGGGGGGGAACTTGCCCCATTCGCCCCACGTGCCTGGCCTGGCCACCGGGCTGCTTCTTTCCGCTTCTTTCTTCTTCTGCTTTTGGCTGCATGCAAGGAAAGCAGCAGAAGTCTTTCTTTCTCTCCCCCAAACTCCGCCAGAAATGAGTCTTTGGGGACCCTGCAAGGCCTCCTGCTCCAAGAGGCTCATTTCTGGTGGAGTTTGGGGCAGAGAAAGAAAGACTTCTGCAGCTTCTGCTGCTTTCCTTGCATGAAGCCAAAAGTCTCTCTTTCCCCCTGAGAACAGAGATGGAGATGGTATCCTGTGATCCCAAATAAAGAACGATCGATCGGTAGGAAAACAGGGTGGGGGATTTTCCTGCAGACTTTTGGGGGGATTTTGCCAGGGTCTCTGGTCGGCAGGATTTAAAATCATGAGTTTGGTGGTCCTTGAGGTCCAAAAGGTTGGTGACCCCTGCCCTATACCATTTTAGAATAAATGGTTGTTCCAATCTCTTCATAAAATCCTCCAGTGATGAAACACCCTCAACTTCTAGAAGCAAAGTGTTCCACTGATTAATCATTCTCACTAACAGGAAATTTCCCCTTCCTTCTTAGATTAAAAGTAGTTTTAGATTCTTCTGTTACACCCACAACACCCCGTCTGAGATAGCATTACTTGTTCTTCCATGGATTCACTACTATTTATGGCATTTATTCCATTTTTTTTGCACGGCTTTCTTGTTTTGTAAGGTGAAATCTTACTTCTTTCCCAAAGGAAAGGAAGAAGGTAATTTTTCCAGGTGCTTAGATGTACACCTGAGCATTACTGATCAACCTCACTTTTTTCAACCTTTCCTTTTCCCACAAGTCTCTGATCTCTTACACACTTGCTGTCCAAAGCCATCAGTTAGTTACAAATGGATTTTTATCCATTCTGAAATCCAAGTCCACGGCCATTCAGTTTTGAAATCTGTACCGAGAGTGACTTTAGAAGCAGGGACAAGAGTGAATTGGGCCGAATAGAGAAACACACTATTAAAATAAAATAAAATAAAATGCAAAATTGGAAGACTATCCATTATTGTTAATGGCTGAGAGTGATGGGGTATTTACATTTTTAAATTGTATAGAGATTATTGTATGGTTTGTTGTGTCTAGTTTCATTTTTCTTTCAATGGTGTTGTCCAGTTTTACTTGTGGAAGAGCACCTTATTTCGTTGCACCCGCTTGCGAGTGTAATGACAAATAAATTCTTATGTCTTATGTCTTATCTAAAGAATCCCCCCCCCCCCCCCCATTGTCAACCCCGAGTTCTGTGATCCGATGGAAATTGACCCAACAATGCACAAATAGCCTTTTGGGCTCCTTGGAAAAGAATTGCGAGAGAAGGTTGGCATTTGAGATAAAACGGCTCGAAAAACCACCGGAAATTATTTCCGTGGTCCTTGCGGTTGTGTGGCTTCCCCTTTCACCTTCTGTTAGTGCTCGAAAAGAAGTCAAAAGAAGCTCAAAAGCAGCTTCTGGTTCTTTCAGCCCAGAGGCAGGATCTGGACTGTTTGCAGCTGGAACTCAATCGCCACCGAGACGGAGGTGGTTTTGCAGGGAGGGTAGAGGCAAAATTCCAGAGGAAACAGCCAATTTTATCTTTCTAAAACTGAACAATTGTGTGCAAAAGTCCCTTGGCTCAAGCACAACCCTTCCCCACCAAAGAGGGGGAGATACTTTATTCCAGGGGTCTCCAACCTTGGCAACTTGAAGACTTGTGGACTTCAATTCCCATAATTCCTCAGCCGGCTGAGGAATTCTGGGAGTTGAAGTCCAGAAGTCTTCAAGTTGCCAAGGTTGGAGACCCCTGATTTATTCAACACACCTAAGCTTAATGGGATTTCCTCCTAGTTTTATTTCCCCCTTAGATTTCTAGCTGTTGATCCTTGAGTTGCGATTTCTGAATTGTTTGGGAACAAGAAGGGCGAAGCTGTAACTGGCCACGCAAACCTCCATCCGTTTGGATAGCTGTAACCATCATTCCCGGTTTGAGGTCACGTCCCATCTTTCATTTCTGGTTTAAAACGAGAACCCGCTACCTCCGTCGCTCAATGAGCATCCTGTATGTAGGAAGTCCGCGACTTACGACCATTTATTTAAATGACCGCTCAACATTGGTTGCAGTATTGCGAGGGCGGTCTTACCAAGACATTAGAAAGCGGTTGTCAGGATTCCAGCAATCGCTCGAATGAAACGATGGTTCTCGAACCAAACTTCAAAAAACTTCCAAGGATTTATTAGAGGCGACACACTGGCACTGCCCTGCGTCAAGCCAACTCTGGCATACGTCATTTCCAGTCCCCTGTGACCCTGTTTACCCCCTTCCCCCCCTCAGGGTATCAATCACACTCTCCAGTTAAATATATTTGCGGGCAAAGGCTCTGGTATTTTAGTTACAAACTTTTAAAGATAAAGAGTTGGAATATTCTTTTGATTTTAAAGTGCTGCACCGCTCTTCCAAATTTCCCTCCTCCCCCCGCATCCCACCCTGGTTTTTTTTTAATGGCAACTAAAAACAAACACAGGAATGTTTTATGAGTTGGCAGCAGTAGCATCACTTCCCGTGATCTTGATTCTGTCTTTCTGTTGATGCAGCCTAGGATCGTATAGGCGTTTTGCACATTTGCAGCACAATGCTGGCTCCTATTTAACGAATTGTCCACTAGGACTCCAGGGTCCCTCTTGCAGTGACTACCCTTGTGCCACATTTCACCTAGTCTGTACCTATACATTTGGGTTTTCTTCCCCAAGTGTAAATCCTTCCTTTTTTTTAATACACCGAATTTCATTTGGTTAGAGAGGGCCCAGCGAGAGCTACCTGTAATGTTCCTGGAGGGACGAAAATGCTGCCTTAAAAAAATCCTCCCAGGTGGAGATTCTGAGCATGGAAGCTTGGCTGTTTGGCCTGCAAAACTGGGCTCAGGATCCAGGAAATGGTTTCCATCTTATCAATTGCTCAGTTGGTTATAGCTCCCCTTTTAATAGGAGCAGAGCTTTAAACGTTAAATTACATTTCTGCTGCGTCTGCAAGGCGAGAACGAAAACTAGCACAACACGCTGCAGCTTCAGCGAGATTTTCTCCCCTGACAGAGAAAGCTCAAATGATCCGCTGAGATCCTGGTGGCTCTGCAGTTTTTTGTTTTTTTGTTTAAACTTCCTTCCTCCAGTGATCCTGTCCTTCCTTAGCATTACAGGGGAAACACACAGCGTTTGCTTTGTGGAAGAAATATAATTGCAATTCCAAAGAAATCTCCTGTTTGGGCCAAAACTATAGGAGGAACTTGGCTACCGCTAAGCGTCAAGGGGTGAACGAAGGCATCCTGCTAAGCCGTCCTTTGGTTCCACCACGATTGGCTCAGGAAACCAACATCAGGCTGAGTTTGGACAGCAAATTGCACAATGAGAAAGCATGAACCACCGTGGTGGATAAATGCACCACACCCAAGAGTAAACACAAGACATTAGAGTGGGATTTCTCAACTTGGCCAACTTGAAGTTGGGTGGATTTCCACTCCCAGAACTTCCCGTGCAGCCCTCTCCAAAAAGATGGGAGAATTTTGGGGGTCGAAATCCACGAGTCTGAAATAATGGCCAAGGTTGGACATCTATGGGGTAGATGCTAACTTCTCAATGGTGGCTAGAATTCTGGGAGTTGAAGTCCACCCAGCTTCAAATTACCAACGCTGAGAAACATTGCATTATGTCTAAGGTGGTTTAGCCTGTATTAAAGGGGAAAACTTCTTGCTGGAGGACTTGGAGGGTCTCAGCCACGATCCTAGAGTGAGGGCAACTTATGAGGGTCTCTCGTTAATATTAGCTGCTTATTTTAATTTTGATAGCACAGGTTTGATACGGAAAACACTCATGGTGGCCCCTGGAGCTCATTCTTCCTCGGCAGAGTTTAGGAACGGCCCCAAATGTTTCCATTTAACTGTTTAAAAAAAATGTTTTTAAGCTGAATTCTAAGAATTTTTCAATGCATTCCAATATGTGACATTGTTTAGAGCAGGGGTCTCCAACCTTAGCAACTTTAAGACTTGTGGACTTCAACTCCCAGAATTCCCTAGCCAGCATGGCTAGCTGGGGAATTCTGGGAGTTGAAGTCCACAAATCTTAAAGTTGCTAAGGTTGGAGACCCCTGGTTTAGAGCATGCTGTCTGAGGAATTCTGGGAGTTGAAGTCCATAAATCTTAAAGTTGCTAAGGTTGGAGAGCCCTGGTTTAGAGCATGCTGGCTGAGGAATTCTGGGAGTTGAAGTCCACCAGTCGTCAAGTGGCCAAAGGTTGGAGACCCTCTGATTTAGAATTAATAGGGGAATGGATTATCCTAAAGAAAAAGAATAAAAAACGATAAACACCATTGAAGAACGAAAGGGAACTTCATTTTTAGGGATGCCAATTCCGGAACAGATTACAAAATCTGTTTTCTGGGGAGAAATTTTTGCAAGTTGGAGCCGCTCTCGTACCGAAAGAGGCTTGTTCCTTTGGATGCTTGCGTTTGAAGGCGTGCCAGTGGCTTCTCTTGCGAAGGATGCTGCATCAAATATTAAACCCGGGAATGTGATCCCACAGAACGGAAGGCGATCCGGTTACGTTACTCCGAGCCAGGAGAGGCCTTTATTCAGAAGAAGAGCCAAATGTTAAGACCCAACTCTAAAGGGATGTGGTGCAAAGCAGGTGGAAGAGAGGGGACTTATTGCAAGCAAGCTCAGCATCTCCGTCCCTGAGGTCACCACGGATGAGGAAAGGCCAATCAGAAAGAACGGAGGAAGAGAATGCAATACTGGGCCATTATATTGGAGCTTTGGGAATCATCTTAATGGCCTTTAAACTGACATTCTTCTGTCTTCAGGTCTGGGCAGATGAGCTGAGTTCAAGTATCCTGCTTAGATAGACAGAGCTGACTCATTCCTGGCTCAGGATATAGTGCAAAATAAAAGAGCCCAGATTCAGAGGATTGGATGCAGAGGTTGATTCAGTACAGCAAGCCATGATTACATGCACCATGGATGAGCGTGTGGTGCAACACAGCAAAACAAACTCAGTTTTGCACTCAAAATAAACTCAGCTTTGTTGGTGGACTTCAGCTCCTAGAATTCCTCAGCCGGCATGCTTCAAGATGCATGGACTTCAATTCCCAGAATTCCCCAGCCAGCAAACTCTAAGGGATGAACTTCAATTCCCAGAATTCTCAAGTCAGCAAACTTTAAAATGGGTGGACTTTGAGAACCAGAATTCCCCAGCCAGCAGGGTTGAAAAAAACTTGCTTTAAAGCCTATTTCCTCCAGAGATTAAAAAAAAAAAAGAATAAAATGGAAGCATTTTGTTTCCTCCAAAATTTCCCCTTTTGGAAACAGAAACAGCCCCGGATAAATAAATAAAGGCCATTAGGTAAACACGTCGGGCCCGCATAAGATACGACGAAGTATATACACTTCCAGCTGCGCAGATTTTGTGTTTTTAAATCAGGAAGGTTCACTTTCGGATCGGAACACTCCTGGAAAATAAAGTGAATCCTGGAAATGTTTTGGACCCCAAGGCCTCTTGTACTTCCCGAGCTCCGAAACAGGTTTCCTGTGGTGGCCCCAGCCCTTTCCTTCCTGGCAATTCACACAGAGCCGGCCGTTGCAAACAATAGAGGCAGAAAGTTTGCAAGGCTTTTGTTGGCCTTATGGATTAATATAGTGTCTAGGATTGTATATCAAGCTATGCCAGGATTCAAATGCTATTCTAACTCCAATGAACCGTCCGTCGTAAGGGAAGGACGAACTGTATCTAATAACGAGGCAGCGTTACTCTACGTTATGGGGAGAAGGTGGCATTTTGCATTTTTCATGCTTTCAAGCATTATTCTTTGGATTTCCTTTCTTATCCAACCCTTTGTTGTTGCTCAGGGCTTGCAAGACGTGGGTAAAAAAAAACCTGGTATGTAACTAAAACTCCAGCAATTGTAATAACAGAAGAAAAGCTGCTGGGTCTGCTTTAATTTAGCATGACCTAAATTTGCTCCCGGAATGGGTAATTTAGCTGCAAGACGAGATCTCCGCAGGATTATTTGAAAGTTAGGCCTATTGAGTTCAGCGTGATGAACAGCCTGGCAGCCATGTATTAATCTCAAGTGGGCCCTTCTTCACCACGTGTTCGACCAGGCGGTCTTTCGAGCTGGGCCAGGCGGGGCCGGGCATCTGTGCTGCTCGGGCAGAGTTTCCTTCCTGTAGTTTGGCTTTCGGTTGCCAGGTTTTGCGAAAGAGCAGAATCTGTATCTTAATTTGGCTTGTGGGTGGTGGGGGCAGCATAAGACTGTCGGGTCGGTTGATGTAGTTGGAGGTTGGTGTTATGTAGAGGAGTGATTGACTCTGTCATCTGCACCTCTATCACGGTCTGGTTTGGTTCTGCAACTCAACAAGGCAGACACAGACTCCATAGAGGAATTAGGACTGCAGGAAAAAACCAATTGCTACCGACCTGCCTTCCATGGAGGACCCGTATCCTGCACGAGTCAAAAAGAGGGCTGTGAAAATATCTAGAGACCCCTCACATCTCAGACATAAATCTGTTTCAACTCCTTCCCTCAAAACGAGGCTATAGAGCGCTGCACACCAGAAAAATTAGACACAAGGAGAGGTTTTTCCCCAGTGCCATCACTCTGCTAAACAAATAATTCCCTCAACACTGTTCAACTATTTACAAAGTCTGATTACTATCACTATTAATCTTTTCATCACTCCTTATCGGCCATCCCCTCCCACTTGTGATTGTAGGACTGTTAACTTTGTCGCTTGTATCCTTACGATTTATATTGACTGTTTCCCAGTATGATTTGATCCGTGGTGGGATTCAAATTTTTTTACTACCAGTTCTGTGGGCGTGGCCTGGTGGGCGTGGCAGGGGAAGGATACTGCAAAATCCCATTCCCTCCCCACCCCACTAACCTGCTTTCCAGCTCCTTCTCTTGTACAGGGCAACAAAAGACGACCCAGTCGATGAACTGGGACTCAATGGGAGGCAGAGAATAGATGGGGAGCAGGGCCAATCAGGTGGTATTACGAACTACTCAAAATTTCTGCTGCCGGTTCTCCAGGACTGGTCAGAACCTGCTGAATACCATCTTTGGATTTGATTGCTTACTTGTAGCTTATGACTATTATTAAGTGTTGGACCTGATGATTCTTGACTCTTAACGAGTGTGTTTTTTTCCCTTTATGTACACTCTGCCGGCTGGGCAGAGCAGGGAAGAGGGAGAACAAGGGAGAGGGAATTCGCACCAAGACCCAGGCCCACCCCCTCTTCATCCTAGGGCACGCAGGGAGGAACGGAGAAGGGAACAACGTGGGTTGCATGGCTTACGGGGGAGGAAAGGGCCCTGATTCCCTCCATTGGCTGCAGTTGGGAACAGAGTGTTTAAAAAGGGAAACTGCGCAGAGTTAAGTTGTTGGGAGCAAATCGTGAATTTATCTGGTAACGTTGTGGCTTATCTGTGTTCCTGGCATCTTCCCAACTGTGTGAGTTTTGCTGTGCTTTCAAGTCCGCAATTCCTTCTCCTGCCCTGTCAAGTTAATTACTTTAGTTTGGTTTGTTTGGATTTTAAGTTACAGTTTGTATGTACCTTGTTTTAGACTGAATTTTCTATAGTTAAAAGACTGTTCCTGGGAGAGATTTTCTCTAGCTGAAGGTAACCTGGACGTTGGGGGCAAAGTTGGAGATAATAAAGGGACTCTTCTTGCTTATTTGACTGTGTGGCCTTTGTGCCACGCCCCTTTGGGTCATCACAGACTTCCTTGGAAAGGAAATTGTTGTTTGCAACTGCAAAACTGTGTCTCATTTAGGAGACATCTGTTGTTAAGGCTTGGGGTGGCTGGGGGGGGGGGAGCGATTGAGGAGGTAGCCAGGCACTGGATGCTTTAAGAAAGTCCGGAAATTCATTTAGTGGCCATTCGAAGTTAGGATGGCACTGGAAAAAAAGGGACTTGCGACCATTTTTTCACATTTATGACCGTTGCAGCCTCGCTTGTGGGCATGTGATCAAAATTTAGACGTTTGGCCAATTGATTCATAGTTATGACGGGTCAGAGTTTCACCGGATCCCCTTTGGCGACCTTCCGACAGGTAAACTCGATGGGAAAACCGGATTGACTTAACTGCTGTGTTACTAATTTAGCAGCTGCAGTGATTCACTTAACAACGGTGGCAGGAAAGGTCATACAGTGGGGGCAAAATTCATTGAACCACCGTCTCGCTTAACCGCGGAAATGTGGTTGCTCCATGGTGGTGGAAACTCAAGGACCAAGCAGTATCACTTCAGGAGGTTTGGATTCAACCCCTAACCCAGAGGTGGCTAAAATTGGCAAGTTTAAAGGCTTGTGGACTTCAACTCCCAGAATTCCCCAGCTAGCCATGATGGCTAGGGAATTTGGGGAGTTGAAGCCCACAGGTCTTAAATTTGCCAAGGTTGGACACCCTCCCCCACCAAAAGCAGAATTTAAGACTCCCAGAATTGAAGTCCACCAGTCTTAAAAGCTGCCAAAGTTTGGGGGCCCCGTGAGTCTATCTAGAGGTTCCTTCTGCCAGTCCCGGTGAGGGAAAGCGCAGCTCCAGTGTTTTGCAAGCTCAGCGAGGCGAAGTTTGGCCCAGGCCGGCCGGCAGAGGGGGCGGGCCAAGCGTTTGGGCTCCGCTCCTGCCCGCTAGCCAGCCCTCGCCATGCCTGCCCAGCCTCTCCTCCCTCTTTCCCCCCCCCCTCCCCACCCCCGTGGCCGCTGATAGGCTCGCCCGTTCCAGGAAACTCTCGGCCCCAGTCCGTGCCAAGCTCCGCGGCCGGAACCAAAGCGCCCGGGAGGAAAGGGGGGGGGCGGAGGGAGGCGCGACCCCAGCAGAGGAGACCAGGTGGGTCTTGTGGGGGGGGGAGGACGGGACGGGATGGCGGGGAGGGGACAGGGGACACGCAGCTGGCAGGGGCAGGGGGGTGTCATGGTAAGCCGGCCGCTGGGTTGGCAAAGAGCGCGATGCCCAGGCTGCCTTGTTTGGGGACCCCTCCTTCCTTTTGGGGAGGGGGGGGGCATCACCATGCCAGCTGGGGTGTGCGTGTGTGCGTGTGTGTGTGTGTGTGTGCAAAACCCAGGGAGGGAGGGAAAGGATAAGACCAGCTGCTGCAAAGAGCCGCTTCCATGCACCGTGCGCCCCCCCGGCCACCCCTCTTTGCGCCCACCGGCCCCGCGGCTGGGAGAAGCGACCCCGACTCCGGGGGAGTCGCCGCTCTCCAGCCCGGCCAGCCCCTTCCCGGCCCCGGGGCGGCGCAACTCGGCGCGCAAAACCACCCAAGCCACCTCCGCTCGGCTGGCCCGGGTCGGGCTGGGCGGCTGCGCGCGCAGGGCGGCGGCGGCGGGGGGGGGGGGGGGGGGGGGG
>NW_020769352.1:8892754-8917091 GCF_900518735.1 Pseudonaja textilis
TTCTGGGAGTTGAAGTCCACAAGTCTTAAAGTGGCCAAGTTTGGGGAGCCCTGGTCTAGAACTTTGGTCAATTGAAGTTGGGATGGTGGTTGAACGGTGTGTGTGCAAAACACTTTTGGCCACAGCGGTTGACTGTAAAGGAAATTAGCTCATGCAATATTATCAATACAGTATTTTGAGTTGGGAGGCAACGTTTAGTTGGCCCTGGTCCTACAACTGTGTGTAATAATCCATGGCTAGATGCACAGCATCGATTGGGCCTTTGTGTATTGCACACCCTCATGTTACATCCTTCCAGGTTGCTTTTCTTTTTCGCAATGGATTCCCACCCATGTCAGGCCAGGGAGAATCCGGGAAGATCTATGACGGTTGTAGGGATGACTCAGGCCCGTTTGAAACCCAGAGAACCTACTCACCCGTTTTCTGGTTTGCAAACTTGCAGCCGCTCTGAATTTCCGGGTGGATATAGACAGACTTGGGCGAGGAGCGAAAATAAACAGAGCAAGGCTGCTCCAGTCCGAGAGGAGGGGTTGTTTTTGTGGGATTGGATTTGTGGAACCAGTTGAGAAAGAATGACAACATTGCAATGGGTGTTGGCTTCTCTGCCCTGCTACACCTGTGCCTCAGGTTTCTGTCAGATGGTTTGAGAAACCAGATAAGGGGTTGTGTCACCAGAGATGTCATCGGGGAAGGACTTCCTCCTGTGAGTTGGCAAAGGTCTCTCTTTATAAGTGGCCAAGAAAGTCTCTCATCTTGGTTTTCTCTACCAACTTAGAAAATGAATTTGGATTAATATGAATGATGCTCAGAATCAACACCGTTCACACCTAACATGGATGTATATTAAAAATAAAATAGGGAGAGGAGGAGAGGAAAAAGGAAGGAGAGGGAAGTGGAAGGGAAGGGACGGAAAGAGATAGATTGTCAATGCAAAATTGAAAGTATTGAAAGTATGAGGAGAGGAGGAGAAAAGAGGGAAGTGGAGAGGAGAGGGAGAGAGGGGAGGAGAGGAAATGGGATGGCAGGGAAGGAGATGTGATGTAAAATTGAAAATATGATGCATTATAAAGAAAATGAATTTTGTAGAGGAGACCCCAGTGGCAACCCTAGGCTGGAAGGTTGGGTTGTGTATCTTCTGTATGAGGAATAACCATCAAGATACAGGTAATCCTTGACTTAACAATATTTCGTTTAGTGACAGTTCAAAGTTACAATGGCACTGAAAAGGTGATAGGATCGTTTTTCACACAACCTTTGTTGTGTCGTCAACAGTCAGCTGATCAAAATTCAGCGGTTTAGCCACTGGCTCCTATTTATGACTGTTGCAGCGCCCCCATGGTCAACAGACTCTGCTTGTAGCAATCGGGCTTCCTTTCTTACGACTGCCAAGACGAGGACTCGTTTTGAAAGAAAGGATTTTAATTAGCAAGGTGTGCAATTGCTGAGAAGTAAACACAGTGTGGATGAAAATGGAGAAATTAAGGAGAGCGTGATGTTTGTTTTTAAACAGTCAATTTGTGCAAATCAAATTTTGATTGAATTATTGAGTAATTGCAGCAAATCATATTCCCTGCTCTTCAAACAGATTTTACTTGCAGTCCTTAATTTACTGGTGATAATGCTGAATCTGCACATGGCAACAACTTTCTTCTTCTTCTTCTTCTTCTTCTTCTTCTTCTTCTTCTTCTTCTTCTTCTTCTTCTTCTTCTTCTTCTTCTTCTTCTTCTTCTTCTTCTTCTTCTCCTCCTCCTCCTCCTCCTCCTCCTCCTCCTCCTCCTCCTCCTTCTCCTTCTCCTCCTCTTCCTCCTCCTCCTCCTTCTCCTCCTCCTCCTCCTTCTTCTTCTTCTTCTTCACCAAATCTGATCGATTTCATATTTCCTCCAGGGTTTACATTTTCGGACTCAAGAGTGTTGAGTACAAGTTGCTTTCGCTGCCTTGCCTCCTATGTCCCAGGTTCCAACTTTTATCCTTGCTGTCTCCTTTCATTCACATCAGTTCTTGGAGTTTGGCAGGCAGAGATTCAAGACAAAACTCTCGCTAAGTTAATTTTACTGTAGATACTAAAAAGACATAATGCAGAAGAGAAGCTTCCTCAGACTCAAGCGGTAGAAAGAGCAACCCAAGGTACAAGTCTTACTTCTTCTGCTCTTAAGGTTCTTGTGGACTGTAGGATGGTCCTTCTCATTGGAAGGACCCAGTTGGCCTTTTTTTGCATGGTCTTCTTCATGGACCAGTGTGGTCTACAGCTCTTTGTTCTTCCCTTCGTTGTATCGTTCCTGTATTGGACATGATGGAAGCTTGATGAGTCTAACGATGCATGAGATACCACCAGAAAAAGATGGGGAACTTGTAAGAACTTTCTGCTGATTGAGAAGAATTTGCCTTTGAAAGTGACTTACATTTTGGTTGGGACTCTAACTTAAACTGTGGGACTTTGTAAATGTGGCAATATGGGTAGAATGAAAACAGGCCCATCAATAGGAACAGGGAAACCTGGGTAAGGACTGATGATCGGGTGCAGAATAGTCTTAGCCATCTTGTTTTGATCTTCGGTATCACATCATCCAAAGCCACAATAGATATTTTGATTTGAGTGGAATATGGAGTTTAATAAACCCAGCTATTGTGGTTTCCATCTTGTGAGGATCCAACCAAAGCTGTTTGTGTGTGCGTGTGTTTTAAGAGCATTTGAGATTAACTTCTTAATGTAACTGGATCCAGTGTTTCTTGTGGGGACTTTGCAAACTGTGGGAAAATCTTTTTTTCGAGATTTTTTTTTTTCTTTTGGTCTTTTTTAATCAAATGTTTCGTCACATTTGCAAGAAACAACTCCTGCAAGTTGAAATACGACCTTTATCCTTTATACTAGAAAGATTAGAATGCATTTCAACTTAGTCATCATTAATGCCTGGTTCTCAAGCACATCGTAGCGTTACTCACTTAACATTCCAGAAATCCTTCCCGTTGCCCGTGGGAATAAAAACTTGGATTTGAAAAGCTCTGCCTTTGCGAGATAGGGTCATAAAACCAACTTTAGTTGTGAACAGAAAGGCCTGGCCCATTGCAAGGTTTTCCCAAGAAGGATATGTGGTTGAAGTGAACTTGGCATTTTTATGGAGCGAGCTGATTTAACCAGCTTGCATCATTTTCAACCAGATCCCAACAGGAAAGGGATTAAAGGATTCCATCTCCATGTCTTACACCCATGTGGAGAATTATAGAATAATGAGGACGGGGTGGACTTCCTTCATACGGTATCAAAGTTTTGATCCTATGGTGGCTTCGGCGCTGAATGAAATGAGGAAGGAAGCTCATTACCTGGTTGGGTTGAGAATTTAAGGCAGGTGGACTTCTGAGATTTTCAGTGCTTTGTGTTGATCGAAGTTCATAGTGGGGTGTTTTGCTTTGCTTCACATTTTGGTTCTCTGTGTTTACTGAGTTCTCCTGCCAGTTTCACGATCCCAAAGGTCGGAGTTCAGTAGAACAGAACGATAGTTTTAAGGCAATGGAATGACATTTAATTGCTGGTGGCCTAGATAAACCATGACGGAACTTGGAAAACAAAGGAGGGTTGAACTTCCTGTATAACTCTTGGAAGTCCCAAGTTTGTACGATGACAAGACAAACCCAACAAACCTGAAATAAACAAGGAACAATCCACACCTGTATTGTGGTTGCAGAAATGATGTGACATGATTATTGGGAGTTAAGGTTCATCCTCGAGTAGACTTTATCTTGAATGCTTTTATGCAGTCCTAAAATGAAGATGGTTTTGAAGCATTCTTGAGCGGATGTACCAGTGATTTGCAATCACCATGGCAATTTATGGAACACTTCTACACCTGTTTACCCAGAAGTAAACCCACAAAGCCCAGTGGGACGTACTTACAGGTAAGTGTACATAGAACCAGGGGCCTTGGGGAATACAGCAGCTATTTTAATGTTCTGCAACTAATAGCAAGAAAAAGTTTTAGCCAGCTATTCTTCTTGGGGGCTGCAGGGTTGACTCCCGTTGGGTTGAGCTGCCCAAGAAGCTGACCCCTTGCCCTGGGAGCGGGGGTTGGAGGTCAGGAAAGCCAATCATAGGACTAAATTCAGCAGTTTGGGACAAAGTCTTAGGTCGAATTTCATGGGAGCTTTTTGTTCAAACTCCACTAACTAATGCTGCTCCTAATTTCCACAGAGCGTTGTTAGAGAGGTGTTAAAAATATTCCAGTAATCTTTATTTCTCATGGGGGTTGGAGAATTTTAATGGGATGTTTTCCACCAACACTAGGAACGTTGGGAAAAAAAGCAGGGTGGAAAATGTATCGAGAGCTATAGGGACATGAAGATACCCTTAAAAAGCAGGAAGGGTAGAGTCCATCCAAGTGAAAAAAACAAAACCCTCCAAAATTATTGGTTGTAAATTCAGGTCTATTGTATTTTGATGGTGGCGGGTATAGCACTTATATATTGTTTTCATGTTTGTAATTGCAGTTGTGTAAGATGGGCTTGTCTTTAGCTGCAGACGATTGGATGAGACATTAGCTGTTCCTTGCAAGAACCTTTTCTGAGTCATCCATGAATGAAGATTCCTGTCTGGGGCCACCAGGCAGTTCAAATCTTGTAGATCAGATCAAGTGGGTCATTGTTTTGGATGTTGGATCAGAAGGTCCTGAGTTCATGTGAGATGCAGCTTAAGGAGAAATTCAGCTTCATTCAGTTTTATCGGTCCTAGCAAGGAATTCTGAATTTTTTTCCCACCCAAGGATCAGAGAAGTTTTCAGAAAACGGCTGTGTGTTGAACTCGTGAGTAGGAAGCAAAACAGCAATGCAAAAGAAATATAAGTTGCAACCTTGTCTGGATATATTTATTTTGCGGTGCCTTGCTCTGAAGGTGTTTATTTGTTTCTTTGTGTATTGCTAAAGTAGCAACAAGTGATGCATTGCCCCTAGTGCTGTTGTGAAAGGAAGGTGCTTAAGGCTTGTTTTGTTCCTCAAAGGCTGTGTGAAACGAGGCAAAAGTCCTGGTTAGTATAAGAAATTCCTCAAATACTTGTCCAGTGTATTCAGCTCTGTGGAATCAGAACTTGCTTTCGAAAAAGATTCTGTCTTGGGGGTCATTGTTCCCTTGCTTAATTTTCATTGGTTTTGGCCGATGCCAGCTGGTTTCATCACAAAAGAGGCAATTGACACAAAAGAAGCCATTGACAATGAAAAGCTACGATGCACAAACTTTATCGCACTGTTGCAAAGTAGAGATAAGGGTTTCTTATGACTTGGAACCAGAACTTTAGCCAAAAACTGGCGGCCTTACCAAAAAAAAAAAAAAAGATTTCATCTGGAGAAGATTTTACTTTGCACAACTTGAAATGAACGATAAAAGTTACACAATTCCAGTTAAGGGCTGCATTTTTAATATCTTGGGAGGACATGCAGGACCTTGGGGTAGTCCTGTACTTATCAATGTTTGTTTAATGACCACTTGAAGGTAGAGTGGTCTTGAGAGAAGTGAGTTACGACCTGTGCTTGCACTTGTGACCATCACGCCGCTGCCAGAACCTTTGCAACCAGATCACATTGACAGTCGATTTGTGGGGGGTCGTACAATCCAATGTGATTTGTGGCCTTTCCAACAACAACAATAACAAAACCCATTGGGGACGCTGGATTCGCTTAATGTCCATGCAACCTGCATAAACGACCATCGTAATTATTGTCGTATAATTGGGTCTGACTTGACCCTTATGACTGCAATCACTTCATGACAAAAATTCTGGTTGCAGTTGCAAGGCAGTTGAGCTTCTAGCAGCTAAGGAGCCTGTTGGTGGTCTGCAGGAGGACATTCCCCCACCCCCAGGTCAGAAGAAACTAATGCTCCTTCTGGTAACCTTAATTAACAGAGTTGGAAGGGACCTTGTAGGTCATCTAGTCCAACACCCCCTAAGCAGGAGACCCCGCACCATTTCTGACAGATGGCAGTCCAGTCTCCTCTTGAAAGCCTCCAGCGATGAAGCTCCCACAACTTCCAAAGGCAACTTCTGTTCCATGGGTTGATTGTTCTCACTGTCAAGGAAATTCCTCCTTATTTTCAAGTTGAATCTCTCCTTGATCAGTTTCAGGTGTCTTGGAAAACAGCTTCACCCCCTTTTCCCCTCTGTGGCAGCCCCTCAAATACTGGAAGGCCGCTCTCCTGTCTCCCCTGGTCCTTCTCTTCCCTAGACTAGCCAGGCCTCTGCAGGATGATACATCCATGCAAACAACTGAAGACATCCAGAAGCAGGAGAAAGTGGACCTTCATCCAAGGCCACCTAAGAAGCGGTTAACGGAAGCCAAGGTTGGATAATGTATGGGAAGTGTTTCAGATCCCTTGAAGGCCACCTCCAAAGGTGCACGCTGCGATTCTTAAAACTGAAGAAAAGACTTTGGCTTTTCGGTGCAAGGAGTTGAGTCTTGCTGTAAGGAAGGGAGATCCAAACATATGTGTTTCCTGTCCAATTTTTATTTTTTTTTAATTTGTTCAAGGATTTTTCTGCCTTAGAGATTTTTTTTTCCGCCAATGGGTCTATAGTAGGGTTCTCCAAAGTGGTCGGCATTGTCCTTCAAGGTGACGGGAATATCCAAGGGTCGAAGTTGTTGTTATGGTATTATTATTATTCGTAGTACTGTTAGTCAAAGTCGTATTTATTAAGTTATTTTTCTCTGATCAGGGTTTGGAGAGAGACTGATGAACAATCTGAAATTTCTTGAAAGGGATCTAACCCCGATCTAGAAGGATCTCCTTGTCTTCGCTCTTAAGTCCATCCTCCTGGACTCCTCCTCCTCTTCCTCTTCCTCTTCCTCCTCCTCCTCTCTGCAAACCCCAGTCCCTTCTCGCCCTGATGATGTTGTCTACTTGGGTCATGAAATGATGTAGGAAAACCAAGTTCAGAAAGCTCCAAGAACCCCCACAGTCTCGTCCTCCTCCTCCTTCTTCCACCTCCTCCTCCTCTTCCTCCTCCCCCTCTTCCTCCTCCTCCCTCACCCCCCCCATCGATTCACTGCATTTGCTTCTCTTTCAACCTCTTGCAAACTTTGTTTTTAAAATTATATTTCTTCCAAGCTTCTACTGCTGTAATTACAGATCTGGAAATACCGTGGCGTCCAGCTGGGCAGAACTGCAAAGATGGCATTTCTCAGCTGGCACTAGAGATGGTCTCTTCACACGTCATCTCGGAGCACAACTAGATTGAGTGCTTGGTCGTCACCAGCCTGGAGACGCTGAGCTTGCCATAAAATCTCTCTTCCCCTCGACTCCCCTCCTTCCAAAAAGACCCTGTCAACCCACCCACCCACTCCCAAAACAACCCTGGGTTGGCTTATCTCGGGCAGCTGCAACATTGTCAATCTGTGCCGAGTCCAAAAAGAAACCTTGGAAGAGTTGATTCTGTTGTCTCAAATTCTTATTTTATTTGTCCTCCCAAGGTTGGTAGGATCAGCGGGCAGCGAGGGGCTGTTTGCAGAGAAGGCTGAACTGTGTTCCATTGTTTGAAATTGGGGTTAGCTGGGCCAGGAAAGACACACACACACACACACACGCACACACACACACACACACACACACACACACTCCTGCACACAGACACAAACCCCTTTTACAGTATGGCTTCCTGCAAAGAATGCAGCTGCCTTTTTGCTCCTAAGCAGGCAAACAAAGAAAAAATGGTTTAAAATTCAAGGTGGAGAAACCCAAGTCTCCAAAACGTTTTCTTTTGCTGAACACGGGGGGGTCTCCAAATGGATTCTGGGAGTTGAAGTCCACAAGTCTTCAAAGCAACCCAGTTTGGAGACAGACCTCAGCTTTTAAGTGTTGGATCTACAGCTCCCTTCCTGGCTGTTTGAATTGCCTTCAAAAGATGGGTGTTGTAGTCCCAAAGGCCAGGATGTAGCAGGGTGTCTGCTTGGGGATGTAAGGAATTTTTTTGGGGGGGGGAGGGGGTTGTGATTAAAGCCTAATCTGTCTTAATTTGCCAGACAGGAAAGACCTGGTCTGGGAGATGTGGATCAGGCTAATTCCACCAAGTCTGCCTTTTGCTTTGTGGCGAGTCTCTTCATTCGAAAAAATCTGGTTTAATTGCACCAAAAAAGCTGATTGAAGTGACAGGATTTGAGCAAATTCTGGATTCTGAGACTGCAAAGTTGTTGTTTTTTATTATTATTATACACAAAAATGACAGTATACACAGCAAACGAGATAACCATGCTGGGTTTCGTATCACATTATTATTATTGTATTATTATTATTATTATTATTATTATTATTATTGACAGTATACACAACAAACGAGATAACCATGCTGGGTTTCGTATCACTTATTATTATTATTGTACTACTACTACTATTATTATTATTATTATTATTATTATTATTATTATTATTATTATTATTGACAGTATACACAGCAAACGAGATAACCATGCTGGGTTTCGTATCACTTATTATTATTATTGTACTACTACTACTACTACTACTACTACTATTATTATTATTATTATATTATTATTATTGACAGTATACACAGCAAACGAGATAACCATACTGGGTTTCCTATCACAAATCACTAGTCGAACCCTTCCCAAGCGTTTAGGACCGGGTGATATATCGGCGGATTATGCGAGCAGATCCCAGTAAGGTGGCCTTCTGCAGCTGACCAAGGGTGATCTTGTCAGCACTCATTGTTTTTAAGTGCTTGCCTAGGTCTTTAGGCACAGCAGCACCCAGTGTGCCCAGTACCCCTGGAACCACCTGCACTGGTTTATGCCAGAGTCTCTGCAGTTCGATTCTCAAGTCCTGATATCTGGTGTTTTTTTTTTTCAAGTTGTTTCTCCTCAATTCTGCTGTCACCAGGCATGGCAATGTCGACGATCCACCCTTTTTTCTTCTCCACAATCGTGATATCTGGGGTGTTGTGTTCCAAAACTTTGTCAGTCTGTATTTGGAAGTCCCACGGTAGTTTTGCGTACTCATTTAACACCGCTTTTTTCAGGCTGATGATCCCACCAGTCTTTTGCTACAGGCAGATGGGTAGTTGTGACACAAATTCCAGTGGACCATCTGAGCGACTGGGTTGTGACGTTGTTTGTAGTCTGTCCGAGCGATTGTCTTGCAACGGTATGTGATCAATGGTTTCGTCCGCTTCTTTGCAGAAGTCTGCATTTGGGGTCATCAGCAGATTCTTCTATTCTGGCTTTGATTGCATTCGTTCTGACGGCTTGTTCTTGGGCTGCAAGTATCAGGCCTTCTGTCTCTTTCTTCAGTGTTCTGTTGGTCAGCCATAACCAGGTCTTTTCCTTGTCTACTTTTCCTTGGATGACGATGATTATTATCTTTAAATGCAGCCCAACTTCAGCTGGGAAAAAAATTAGAAATTGCGCTGTTGTAGTCCTTGATTTACAATACTTCACTTCACTGTTCCAACTTACAACGGCATCGAAAAAAAGTGACTTATGACCCTTTTCCACACTTATGACCATTGCATCACCCCGCCACCCGCATGGGCACGGGTGCCCTCAGGTGCTTTTGGGAGAATAGCTTGACTGCCTCTTCTTTGGGGCAGCCCCTGAGATATTGGAATGCATCACGACTTAACTAATTTTAGGGGCAGCTTTTCTTTCTTTTTTTCTTTTTTCGCGGCTGTCTTGAAAAATGCTCTCTCTGGCCGATTTTTGGGTGACCTCTGGCTTCCAGTTCCTTTTTGGGCTGGGTTTTTTTCCGACTCATCTTCTCCACCCGATAATTTCCCATCGCCCTCCTTCCCCGTTGTTTACACCCAGCGGTTTCTTTCCATCCCTGTTTGTGTGGGAGAACCTTCAAAACATGTTTGTGAGTCTTTTGTGTTTTTTGGGGGGGGGAGGAGATGTGTGGGTTTTTTTTTTTCTTCCAGGCTCCGCTTTGCGAGAGAAGGGTAGGGAGAGGGAATAAACTGAAAGGACCAAAAATATATCAAATATAGATATTTTTTTAATTGATCTAGATCAGAGGTCTCCAAACTTGGCAACTTTTAAGACTTGTGGACTTCAACTTAGCCCAACCTTAGCTGGCTGGAGAATTCTGGAAGTTGAAGTCCACAAGTCTTAAAAGTTGCCAAGTTTGGGGACCCCTGATCTAGATACTAGGAGCAGAGAGTTTCAGATGGAGGTTCCCTGAACAAACTCAAGTCAGTTTCCAAGGTAGTTTGGGGATTCTCCCAGAAGGGTTCCATTGCACACACAGGTGTAATCTGTAGCACAAGACGGCTGCAGCCAGGTGAGCACCTGCTAAGCAACCAGTCCATTGAACGAACCCTCTGGGAGGTTTGGTGATGATGTGGAGAAAAGGAAGCTTAGAAGCTTGCATGAAAGACATGGCTGCGTGCTACGGAGCAGGGCTCACCAACCTTTTGGACTTCAGGGACCACCTAACTCGTCATTTTAAATCCCAAAGACCCTGGGAAAAATCCCCCCAAAAAGGTCTGCAGGAAAATTCTCCACCCCGTTTCCCTGTGGACCGATTGTTCTTTATTTGGGATGGCAGGATACCGTCTCCAGCTCCGTTCTCAGGGAGAGAGGGGGAGAGACTTTTGGCTTCATGCAAGGAAAACAGCAGAAGCAGCAGAAGTCTTTCTTTCTCTTCCCCCAAACTCCGCCAGAAATGAGTCTTTGTGAGACTTGTCACACCAGTGCAGCCTCTTGCAGCAGGACGCCTTGCAGGGTCCCAAAGACTCATTTCTAGCGGAGTTTCGGGGAGAGAAAGAAAGATTTTAGCTGCTTTCCTTGCGTGCAGCCAAAAGCAGAAGAAGAAAGAAGCGGAAAGAAGCAGCCCGGCGGCCTGGCCATGCGCGTGGGGCAAATGGGGCAAGTTCCTCCCCTCTACCCTTTCCCCCCTCCCCTCACTACCTCGTGTTGTTTGCAATGCAAGCGACGCAAGCCTTGTGTTCCCGCGCAGCCTGGATTAATTGCTTTGGGGGGGTGACATTTCTCTGCGGACCACCAAAAGTTTCTCACGGACCACCAGTGGTCCCCAACCCACGGATGGTTTGATCACCGTTCTAGAGAAACAGAAGTGCTTTGTGCCCTGAGAGCCTCCTCTCTACTTTTGCATGGAGTGTTTGGGTTTTTTGGCCACCTCCAGCAGGATAAACAGGGACACCACCCCGAAGAGGAGGAGGAGGAGGAGGAGGGCAGGGAGGGAAGCTGTCCTTCCTCGTCTCCGCCCCCCCAGATATTGGCCGGTTCTGCATCCAGGAATGGCCGGCATCCGAGCCAAGAGACTGGGAGCATTTATTTGAAATGTGCTTTGCTGCTGGCGTCAGAACGGGCTTGGCTTTCCGTTGTCATCTCGCCAAGGCAGGAATGTGAGCTGCAGCAGGTGCCATGCCGAAGCTACAGGGAGGCCATCCGAGCGGCTATCCCCACGAGCTAGCCTGGAATCCGCCGCTTGTCTCAGGGAAGTGGGGAAGGGAGGTGGAAATTCCTGGGTTAATTTTGGCAGGGGGACGACCTCTTAGCCGCTGCCCTTGCTGCCATAGCAAACAAGCGGGAAGGAGGGTGTCTCTTCCGGACATCAGCGAGCTGGAATTACTGCACGGTCTCCGTCAAGCAAGCTAGCCAGATTTTTGAGTCTCATTCCTCTAATTATCCTCTTTGGGGCCGACTTGAAAGTCTTGGCTTCACTTTCCCCCAAGAGAAGCCAGAAATGAAGTTATTGCAGCACCCAAGACAAATTTGCTTTCTTGAGAGAAGAGGTCTCCAAACATGGCCACTTTAAGACTTGTGGACTTCAACTCCCAGAATTCCTAGGTTAAAAGCAGGGGTCCCCAAACTTACAGTTGCCACGTTTGGAGACCCCCTGGTATAGCGTTTCCTGCTTGAGCAAGAGGTTGAGTAGAAGACCTCCAAGGCTCCTTCCAACCCTTGTTATCCTGTTATTCCATCTGCTTGGTCACAGGGACCTCAGAATGGCCTAGACGGGTGTCCAACCATGGCAAATTTAAGATCTCCCAGAAGGGCTTCAGTTCTGGGAATCAAAGTCCACCCGTCTTCAAGCGTCTTGAGGTTGAGGGACGCTGCATCCGACTGCTTTCAAGAACCTTTAACGCAGAGGTCTCCAACCTTGACAGCTTTAAGACTTGTGGACTTCAACTCCCAGAATTCCTCCTCCAGTCATGTTAGCTCAAGAATTCTGGGAGTTGAAATCCACAAGTCTTAAAGCTGCCAAGTTTGGGGACCCCGGCTTAAAATGCAGAGCAAGGAAGTGTTGGGTAGAATAAGATGGGATACTTTTGGTGGTCCAGAATTTTGAGATATTGAGCAGATTCTCCCAAGCCAGAAGGAATCACAAGAGAAATGAGGCCAATGTGGGAAGCAGATCCGGCCACAAACTCGTAGGTCTGTTGTGCCTCCCTATCCACTGCAGCCGCATGGCCATCACAAGGCCCCAAGAAGGGCAGGACCGAGATAAGTGGTGCCTTCACATCCTCTTCTTTTTTTTATTGCTAAGGTTGAGAAAGGCTGCTTTAAAGTAGGGTTTGGAAACTTCAAAACTGGTGGACTTCACCTCCCAGAATTTGCCCAACCAGCATGGGAGTTGAAGTCCACAAGTCTTCAAAGTGGCCAAGTTTGGAGACCTCTTCAAAAGTGACCATCATCCGCCAACTCTTGTCCCTCTGGATTCCACCTAGAAGCGAACGGAGCAAACTTTGAAAGCAATGTATTCGTGGACCCCAGTTTGACATTAGATCTCCAAGCAAGGAGGAAGTAGGCTCAAAATCTCTTTAGCCTTCACAGCAGACCTCAAAAACGACCCTTTTGGAGAAACTTTTAACAACACAACAGAGAGGGTGGTTGCAAACCACAAAAGGCTTCAAGCCGTCTCAGTCGGTCTCAACACACACAAAAGACTTTTGGCTGCTCGTAGTTGTCAACTAATAAGGAACTGGTAGTTTGTCTTGCACTTAACACCTGGCAGAATAAGATTTTAATATTCTGGAAAGCAGGAAGACAAAACGCCCAGAATCTGCCTGGGGCATTCAGATACCAAGTGCCAACAATTCAGTTATATGGTTATGAGCCGTCTGTGCACACCAAGCTAGTTTCAAATGAGTTCACAGAAGCTTTGTGGAATGAACTTTCTGCGGGGCATCCAACAGGATTTTTTGTTTTATTTTAAGGCGAAGCAAATGAATTTCTTCTTCCAGATAGTTTCATTAAGTAACGCTCTGATCTGTTATGTCCTCCTTATTGACTCAGATTTGTCCAGTTTTTCTTTTGGAAATTGACACGGATGAACTGTGAAATAAACAAGCAGGCTTTTGATTAAAAGGCTACACTTAACAGCAAGCAAAAAGAGAGAGAGAGAGAGAAAGTTTTGAAAAGCTGTTCCTTGAGTCAAACATTTTCATCTGTTTGGTGCCTGAACTTCAATTCTGTTTGGTTCAGATGTGGCTATTTTCAGAAGCGTCGATTTTGAATTCTGCTTTTCCTTCGCAAGCCATCCGGAAAAGGAAAGGTTGAAGAGGGGACTTGGACGAAAGAAAGGAATTGCAATAGTTGGGCGATCGCTGCACTTTGTGGCTTTAAAATGTTTGGTCAGAATTGCAGAGGATTGATTTAAAAACAAAAATGGGGGGGGAAAAATAGCAAAACGAACTTAACCGAGGATTTCCATGCGTTCCATTCAGAAGACTCCTAGCCCCAAAGAAAGTCTTCTGTCAGAGATGCTTTCATTTGTGTTTTTGGAGGGGGTGGGTCTTGATGATCTCAAGAGTGTCTTCCCATTCCAGTTCTGCGTCAGAGGGCTGAATTTTGGCTGAAATGTGTTCTTCAAAACTCCTCCACAAGATTCTTCTACCCACAATGGAGACGACGCTTCTCTCTTTCTGGTCAGCAGTGTCAGGCTTTGATATTTTTTCTCTCCTCTTCTCTGAAATAAATACCCTTATTAATTCACTCTCTCTGAAAATATAAGCATCCCTAATCCGGATCACGTTCTCCCACTCCCAGCACCTACTTCTGGGCCGTTATTCATTCGGGGAGAAAAGCTTCTATTTATGCCGGCAGTCTATATATATATCTATTTTTTTTCCCCTTTTTCTTCCTTCCTTCCTTTCCTCCACGGCATGTCAAACAGGCATAATATATGAAGTTTCCAGATGACTCCCTGGAGGGAGAGAGAAAGCAATAACCATCTCTCTGCCTAGTTAGCTCCAGAAGAAGGGAGCATTTCATTGCAATTACACAGCTCTGACGTCGGTGGAAGCAGCACGCAGCAGCATCCGCTGGAGGGGTGTTTATTTATTTATTTTGCAAAAGCTTGCCACCACGTTTTTTTGAGGGGGACAAGTTTATTATTTTTTTCTCCCCTTGAAAAATGCCACAAGGTAAAAAAGAGCTCTGCAATCAAAAATAACAGGATAGCGAAGAGTTGCCACGAAGAAGAAGAAGAAGGAGTCAAATTTATTTTCCAAAGCACCAGAAGGCAAGATAAGAAGCGATGGATGGAAACTCATCCAGGAGAGAAGCAACCTGGAATGAAGGAGAAACTTCTTTTCTAGGAGTGAGGACAATGAACCAGTGGAACTGCCTGCCACCAGAAGTGGTGGATGCTCCAATACTGGAGGTTTTTAAGAAGAGATTACACAACCATTTTGTCTGGAATGGTGTAGGGTCTCCTGCCTGAGGCAGGGGGTTGGACGAGATGACCTCCAAGGTCCTTTCCAGCTCTGTTCTGATTAAAGGGACCTTAGAGGTCATCTAATCCAACCCCCCTGCTCAAACAGGAGGCCCTGCACCATTTCAAACCAAAAGTTGTCCAGTCTTTTCTTAAAAGGCTCCAGTGGTGGAGCACCCACAACTTTTGAAGGCAAAGTCCTTCGTTGACTTGATGGTTTTCCACGTCAGGAAATGTCTCCCCCGTTGCTTCTCCCCTGGGTTAGTTGCCATCCATTGCTTCTTGTCCTATTTCAGGAGCTTGGGGAAAAATGAGTTGTCTACTTCTTCTTTGTGCAGCCTCGTAAAGGATCATACCATATATTGCAATGCTCACATCAGAAATGGGATTTTGAGGCATTTTAACTTGGAGAAAGTGGCTTCGGGGGGAAAAACTACGTGCCTTTCGGCCTACAGGTGTTCCTCCATTTTACGACCAGTCGCTTAAGAGACCATTGGAAGTTAGGACAGCCCCCCTCAAATGGGCATCTATGCCCGCTTTACGACCTGCGGATTTCAACTCCCAGGATTTCCTGAGCCAGCCATCCCTCGGGAGTGATGACCCCGATTATTGTAGTTCTCCATCCGAAGAGCAAATAACGGCGCAGGAGCGATGCATGAAAACCTTGGGTGCCAGAGCTGAAAAATGCAAACCTATCTTTGCAGGCTTGGCATTCACCAACTGATTTTCTTTTTCTTTCTTTCTTTCTTTCTTTCTTTCTTTCTTTCTTTCTTTCTTTCTTTCTTTCTTTCTTTCTTTCTTTCTTTCTTTCTTTCCAAATGCAGTGTGCATATTTAGCCCCAGCCAAAGGAAAAACCTTTTTCAGAGCGTGGCTTTTGCCATTCACTGCAAAACAGCTGAGGAGACAGGTTTCTAAGGGGTTTATATCCCTACCGTGTGACCAGAGGACAACTGAGAGATTAAATTTGTGCCACTTCTGGATTACTGGCATTTTTTTGTTTTGTTTTGTTTTGTTGTTTGTTTTCGGAGCTGTGAATTTCGGTCGCTTTTTTTTTTTTTGCCCTTGTCGGAAGGGAAGGACTGCGAGCTCAGCAGAATTCCTATTGAACTCTGCACAATTGAGGAAGTTACTCGGCCCGAATTCCACATTGGGAGCCCCCTAAAACTGGCTGATTGGGGGGGGGCAAAGAGGGGGGAAAATATAGGGGCAAAAGGTGAAAAGGAAAGGCAAACCCCGTCCCTCCCCAAATAATAATTATCAGCTTGCTGGAATGAGAAGTGATTCCAATTCTTGGCTCTCGTGGGTTGCAGAATAACCTTGGAATCAAGGGAAGCCAGCTTTGGACCTTGTTTGTTTGAGGAACAAATAGCCAACCAGGTTTCCTTCCCCCAAATATGAGGTTATCAGTTAAACATCCATAAGGCCAAAGTTCTCCCCGACCAGCAAAAACCCACAATAGACAGCTAATCCTTGAGTTATGACCAGAACGGAGCCCAACGTTGTGCTGTTGCTAAGCTGGACAGTCGTTTGGTGGGTTTTGCTCTGTTTTCACAACCTCTCTGGCCCACGGTTGTTAAGTGAATCTGGCTTCTCTATGTACTTCACTGGCCCGGAAGGTCATAGAAAGGGGATTCCCAGGACACTGTAACCATCATAAACGAGAATCAGTTGGCGTGTGTCTGAACTTGGATCACGTGACTATGGAGATCTGCAACGGTCGTTAAGTGTGAAAAACAGCCGTAAGCCATTTTTTTTCCTGGTGCTGTGGCAATGTTGAATGGCCGCTAAACGAATTATTGTAAGTTAAGGACCACCTGGGACTGCTAGGACCCCAGGAGTGATGAGTGGTTCAAAACCAGAAGTCTCCAAAGAGACGAATGCTCTCCCTGGAGCAGAGGTCTTCAACCTTGGCCACTTTAAGCCTGGCGGACTCCAACTCCCAGAATTCCCCAAAACTGGCTGGGGAATTCTGGGAGTTGACATCTGCCAGGCTTAAAGTGTCTGTTCTGACCCAGGCTTCATCAAATGTAATTAATCACAAACTTGTTTTAAAAGCAAAACCTAATTTATTGCAGTGCTGGGAACTGTTTTCATTCCCAGCCAGAACTAATTATAAACAGTTCCCCAAGATAAGCACACGCCTTTCACTGCTGTGGAATGCTGGCAAAAACAGAAGTATCCAATGAACTAGAAAAGAAACCAACCAAAGTACAAGAAAAAACAACAGAATTTCAAGGAGGACTCGGAACCGATCGAACTGCTTTGCTTCCTGCAAAGGTTTCGTCATCTTGGCCTGACTTTTATCCCTTATGGGAGGGGCAATCACCTCCCAACCTTACTCCTGAGTTGCCCCTTCTGATTCTGCTGCTCTCGCCTTCTAGCAGCTCTGTGCATACGCGCACTGGGAACAGGCTCCCCTGGGTCCTCTTCCCCGCTGCTGCCAGACTCCGGAGGCTCCGAAAGCAGCACCCCACTCCCCGTTGGCCCTGGCCCCATCTCTGCATCGAACGCAGGACCCTCATCCGAGTCCTCTCCAGACTCCCTGACTGGTCCCCGTTCTTCCCCACTGTCCGATTCCGCCGCCGTCTGCACCGGCTGCTAACAAACCACAACACTGGCCAAGGTTGGAGACCCTTGTTCTAGATGGGAGCCCTGAAGAGCAAAGCTGGCTGGGGAATTCTGGGAGTTGAAGTCCACCAAGGTTGGAGACCTCTGCCCTGGAGACATTTCGTGTCATCTCCCCCCACCCCCAAAAGGCTTTCTTGTTGCGGCCGTTCATCTTGAAACGTCGCCTTTAAAACTCCCGTGTTCGGGGAAGCACCCCCCCCCCCCATCCTGGATATTTCTCGGCGCTTCTGAAGGTCACTTGTCGGCTGTACTTAGAAAGGGCTGCAGGCTAGATTTCAACCTTTCAAAACATTCCAGGAGGAAACGGAGGCAAATCACTTTGGCGTTGCTTGCCAAAATAAAAATAAAAAAGCCACACAAAAAAATATATGAAACTTTGAGTGCAAAAGGAGAGAATTTTATTTCTCCGAATGCAGATTTCTTGCTGGAGGTGGGTGAGGTTGGGCCCCAGCTTTAAATGCCCGGGGGCCAGGCCTGGGTACATTTGTCAATCCATCTATATTGTGCCATTCCATCCAAATTTCAGGGGTTTGAACATCTTTAGCGGATTTCACAGATTAAGAGGGACTATTCTACCCCTCTAGTCCAGGGGTCGCCAACCTTTTGGACTTCAGGGACTACCAAAGTCATAATTTTAAATCCCGCGGACAAGAGACCCTGCAGAAAAATCCCCCAAAAAGTCTTCAAGGAAAATTCCCCAACCCGTTTTCCTACCGATCGATCGTTCTTTATTTGGGATCGCAGGATACCGTCTCCAGCTCCGTTCTCAGGGGGAGAAAGAGAGAGAGACTTTTGGCTTCATGCAAGGAAAGCAGCAGAAGCTGCAGAAGTCTTTCTTTCTCTCCCCCAAACTCCACCAGAAATGAGTCTTGGCCGGCACAGCCTCTTGGAGCAGGAGGCCTTGCAAGGTCCCAAAGACTCATTTCTGGCAGAGTTTGGGGGAGAGAAAGAAAGACTTCGGCTGCTTTCCTTGCATGCAGCCAAAAGCAGCAGAAGAAAGAAGCGGAAAGAACCAGCCTGGCGGCCAGGCCAGGCACGGGGGGCAAGGTCCCCCCCTCCGCCCTTTCCTCCCTCCCCTCACTACCTCATATTGTTTGCAATGCAAGCAACGCTTCCTGCGCAGCCATGTGGGCAGTGCAGCCTTGTGTTCCCGCAAAGCCTGGAGTAATTGCTTTGGGGGTGACATTTCTCTGCGGACCACCACAATTTTCTCGTGGACCACCGGTGGTCCAGAGCCCACTGGTTGGCGATCACTGTTCTAGTCCAACCCTCCCGTCCAAACAGGAGACCCTACACCATTTCAGACAGATGGCAGTCCAGTCTCTTCTTGAAAGCCTCCAGTGATGAAGCTTTCACAACTTCCAAGGGCAACTTCTGTTCCACAGGTTGATTCTTCTCACGGTCAGAAAGTTTCTCCTTATTTCCAAGTTGAATCTCTCCTTGTTCAGTTTCCATCCATTATTCCTTCTCTTCTCGGGAGAATATCGGGTATCAAAAAAGCCCTGCATGCAACCAGCTCGTAAAACTGAAAGGTTCTTGTGGATCCCTCTCGTTTCCTTGTTAAAGCGCATCTTTCTTTTACTCCCACTTGGGTATTGATCGGCCCTGCGAATGCAGGCAAGTCGTGTTGCGGGTGGCACTCTTTGGAAGCTGCTAAACAGGGTGTATAAAGCTTGCTACGTTCAGACTTTGCGGGTTGCATCTAACCTGCCATTACAGATCTCTTTCCACGATTAATCCGTTCAGCTCCGTTGCCTAAACTTTTTAAGTGCTTGCTCATTAGGCCGATAATGTTGCTTAAACTGGAATGCATGAACGCTGGCTGTCCAAAGCAGTTGTGCGCTCCCGGTGCAACATAGCAGGTCAAAATCCAGGCTTAACTTAGCCCTCTGGCACCTCTGCTTTCGGTTTTACCGCTGTGCATTCTCACAACTCAGGATTGAGGGCCTCCCGTTTGGGAAATGCAGAATCCCCGCTCAACTTTCTCACGTCTTTGCACCTTGAGAAGCTTGGCGAGGACGGGACATTTGACTCTTCCTTCATTTTTAGGCTTTTTCTTCACCAGATAAGAGCAGGAGGCGGTTCCTGAAGGCGATTGAGAAAGGATTTCTAGAGGATTTGATTCTAACTGGAGAGGATTTGAACATTTATTTATTAATCAAATTTATGAAGCTGGCCATTTCATCCAAAGTCACTCTGGGCTCTTGATTAGTGGACTGGAGGTTCAAACCTACCAAGAACGGTTACAGGAACTGGGCCTGGCTAGTCTAGGGAAGAGAAGGACCAGGGGAGACAGGATAGCAGTGCTCCAATATTTGAGGGGCTGCCACAGAGAGGAGGAAGGGGCCAAGCTATTCTCTAAAGCACCTGAATGCCAGACAAGGAACAATGGATGGAAACTGAACAAGGAGAGATTCAGCCTGGAAATAAGGAGAAATTTTCTGACACTGAGAACCATCAACCCATGGAACAGAAGTTGCCTTCGGAAGTTGTGGGAGCTTCATCCCTGGAGGCTTTCAAGAAGAGACTGGACAATCATTTGTCAGAAATGGTGTAGGGTCTCCTGCTTGGCCATGGGGGGTTGGACTAGATGGCCTACAAGGTCCCTTCCAACTGTGTTATTCTGGGCCAGCTGGGGAATTCTGGGAGTTGAAGTCCACAAGTCGTCAACGTTGCCAAGGCTAGACACCCCTGCTTCAAACCAAGACCGTTTCCCAGAAAAGATCAAAGCAACGATAGCAATAAAGAACGAGGCCTCCATCTTCTAAATATAAGCTCTCTCTCTCCTCCCCCCGCCCTTCCTTGTTTGCAAACGAAACACTGGAGGCTGTAATTTAGCCTTATGGTGGTTTGAGTGGGTACCATCCAGGCTATCATTAAGCTGCAAGACGGGGATCTCGGTGTACGGTTCTCCCCGAGTCCTGAAAATGCGCGGTTGCCAAATTCCCCGCCTACACAATCGTTGTGGAGGCTCAAACCCTCCATTAGGGGCCCTGCTGCCAAGCTCCCTCCAAGGGGCACGTTGTCGAAATGCCATGGGTGTTGTTGTTGTTTCGAAGCCAGAGGACGTTTTCCGGCTCATTTTTTGCTTGGTGGGATATCCGGCCCAAAGTGGTGTGAAGGCTGAAAGGCCGAAAATCCCCCCTTGGATCACTAAACTAGTATGGGTCCCTTATTAACCAGGCAAGGCTGTTTCCTTCTCTTCCCTCTTCCCTTCTTCCCTCCTTCCTCTTCTCTTCATTCCTTCCTCCTCCTTTTCTCTTTTATTCCTTCCCTCTTTCCTCCTCCTTCTCTTCATTCCTTCCTCTTCATTCCTTCCACCTCCTTTTCTTTATTCTCCTTCATTTCTTCCTTCTCTTCACTCTTTCCTCCTTCTTCATTCCTTCCTCTTTCATTCCTTCCCTCTTTCCTCCTCTTCTTCGCTCCTTCCTCCTTCACTCCTTCCTCTTCATTCCTTCCTCCTCCTTTTCTCTTTTCTCCTTCATTTCTTCCTTCTCTTCACTTTCCTCCTCCTCCATTCCTTCCTCTTTCATTCCTTCCCTCTTTCCTCCTCCTTCACTCCTTCCTCTTCTCATCATTCCTCCCTCCTTTTCTCCTTTCTCCTTCATTTCTTCTCTTCACTCTTTCCTCCTTCGTTCCTTCCTCTTTCATTCCTTCAACTGTTTCCTCCACTCCTTCCTCTTTCATTCCTTCTCTTCACTCTTTTGTCATTCCTCCTCTTTGCTCCTTCCACTCCTTCCTCCTTCATTCCTTCTTCCTAATCTTTTCTTCACTCCTTCCTCCTCCTTCATTCGTTCCTTCTACCTTTTCCTTCACCCCTCCCTCCTCCCCCCCTCCTCCCATACTAATATGAGTTCAAAAATCCTATGCTTGGTGGTTGCTAGAAGGGCAACCTTGCTGTAAAAAGAACCGTTGCAGGATGGCCAGTATGTTTTTTTCTTCACTTTTGGGCGGCATGGAACCTGCCTTGCCTGCTCCAAAACGTCCTTTTTGCTGTGCTTCCAAATGTCACATTCCTAAGGGTGGCCCCCGTTCCATTGGCTGAGTTTCACCATCCTTTGGCAAGGGTGAAGCACTGCCAGTTCTCTGCCCATCTGCCTGAGGACTGATTGATGACACGCAGGGTGATTTGCAGAAGTCTGATATTTATTATATCTTACGCAGGGGAGGAGGAGGAGGAGGGGTCCTTACATTTTGGAAGGGGCTCACCTCTTGAGCACCAGAAAACAATTAGTGTTTGTTTAGCCCTGGGATAAATCTGCATGTTCCTTAAACGAACCTCCGTTTAAAGAGATTGTGCTGGGTCAGTTCGTTTATTGCAAGTTGGACAGTGATAAAAGGAGGAAGGCCTTCAACGATAACTCCTTTTTTTTTTGCAATTTCCCACTCTGCCTGAGTTTTGAGAAATGTGTTGGCTACCCACCCCCATAATGCTCAACCCACATGGCCAGGGGCCTGTTAACAGAAGGGTTGGAAGGGACCTTAGAGGTCTTCTAGTCCAGCCTGCTGCTCAAGCGGGAAACCCTATACCATTCCAGACAAACGGTTCTCCAAACTCTTGTTAAAAACCCTCCAGTGACGGAGCATCCTCGACTTCTGGAGGGAAGTCACTCCGCTGATAAGAACAGGGCTCTGAAGTTGGGTGAAAGTTTAAGGCAAACTGTTTTATGCGTTCCAAGCAAATGAATGGCTTGGCCCAATGTGTACAGAGAAGATGGCTTCCTTTGCTATTATGCGGTAAACTGAAGTTTAAACATAGCTATTGTTTAAATACACATTCTCCTTGACTCTGTCCTTAACAGACTGGAATTTATGGTCGTATAACATAAATAGAAATCAGTTTTTTATCTCTGAGTTGGGAAGACAGATGCATCTTACTACAGCGTGTTACTGCTCCTTCTCTCAGCCACAAATGGCTGAGTTGAATTGGCCATGATGGGATTTCATGTCCCATCATTGACTTGGAACAGAGATTCATTTCTCCTCTGAAGCGCTGGGCTTTCCACGGTTGGCTCTGGAACCTGTTCCGACAGGATAGGCCATACCTAGGTTCCCAAAGTCTTTTCTATAGGGATAGAATTCCGCACAGTCACCATAAATGGATCCAGATTCTAGGCTGCCTCCTGTCATGCCCCTGTCGGAGTCTGATTCAGAGGGGGAGGCTGAGCAGCTGACAGGGAGTGGGCTTGTGGCTCCATTGGCTGTGTAGGAAACTGGGGAAGGGCAAAGTCCGGCTGGGCAGAGCAGGGGAGAGATAGAGCAAGGGGGAGGGAGTTTGGAAGAAGACCCAGGCCCGCCCCCTCTTCATCCTAGGGCACGCAGGGAGGAACGGAGAAGGGAGCAACATGAGTTGCATGGCTTACAGGGGAAGAAAGGGCCCCGATTCCCTTCATTAGCTGCAGCTGGGAACACAGTGTTTAAAAAGGGAAGCTGCGCATGGCAAATTATTGAGAGCAAAATCGTGAATTATCTGGTATTGTCGAGGCTTATCTGGGTTCCTGGTGTCTTCCCAACTGTTTGTGTTTTGCTGGTCTTTCAAGTCCGCAATTCCTTCTCCTGCCCTGTCCAATTAATTACTGCAGCGTGTGGTTTGTGTGGATTTTTATTTACAGTTTGTATGTACTTTGTTTTCGGAATGAATTTCCTGCACTTAGACGGCTCTTCTTGGGAGAGTTTTATCTCCAGCCGAAGGTAACCTGGACATTGGGTGTAAAGTTGGAGGTATTAAAGGGACTCTTCTTACTTACGTGACTGTGTTGCCTTTGTGTCGCGCCCCTTTGGGTCATCACACCTCCATTCTTACCTTAAAGAATCCTTTGGTCACCTTCCACCAATATGTTGCACGTCAGGGAATTACGAGATTAGCAGTTGGGGAGGAGTCCACATTTTCCTGATGCTAAGGAGCTTCACATCTGGAATTGTCTTCTGGAGTTCGGAAAACGTAACCTTTGTGGGAGGATTGAGGCATTAGACACGGCCAGAGGTTGCTTGCGAGTGGGCGTTTCGGCATAGCTCTTTCGGGCGTGTGCGAGTCAAAGGAAGAGGCAGGAGGTGTCAGAGTGTCTCTTTGAATGGGGTTTGGCCTGGCAGATTCCTCTAATGTCAGCAGAAACTTTGGCGCAATGTAAGTAAATAAAAGATCAGAACTGCATCCTTCCAGATTTGCTGGCCGGATTCCAAGGGTGTTTTGGTGTGTGGATTTGTAATTTGACTATGTTTTGATAGATCTTGGGTTGAACGCAGAAGGGGAATATCCAGCCTTCCCCTGCTTTCTTGCAAAATACAGGTGCAGTTTTTTGGGGGAAGATAAAAGGAGCTTTTCTGGTATTTATTTGGAGGATGTATCAGCTGCCCCTGTGTTCTTAGCGTGATGCACACCCAGATGCCCTGCCCCGAATAGTTGCACAGTTAATGCTCCTACAGTGTCACACCTCTTCCTGTTGTTAGATAAAGGAACTTGAGTTCATTTACTTCCCCCTCCTGCACTTTTGCTCCTTCCAAGAAATGTGGACTTTGGCGTTGGTTTGGAAAGCTCCTCTGAACCCATTCTCCTGAGTAGTGAAAAAGCACCGCAACTTAACAACGAACAGAAAGAAATGGGTTGGGGTTGTGCTTCAGGCTGAGAATCCCAAAACGGCTTTGGAGGAGGTTGCAGCGGGTTGTGTGGAAGAGGCAACAGGAAAGCCCAACAGCTGCAGACAACAGCTGCCTCATCCAAGAAGAAGGCCAAGCTGAGCTTCAAGACAGGTGGTAGGATTCCGTAATGGGATCCCAAGAGGAGAGGCGCCTTAGGAGCTATCTGGGGAATCCAGAAGGGGCTTCTGCTGGCTTCGGGTTGCCTTCTTCGCCCCACAAAAGGAGCAGGATGGCGAGGCCAGTCCAGACGCGAGAAACAGAGATGAGTTGGGGTCCCGTGGAGGAATAGACTCCAGGGAAGCAAGAACTTCAAGGAGAAGGCCGATTCAGAAGAGGAGGAAGAGGGACAGACAAAGGGTGTGTGTGTGTGTGTGTGTGTGTGTGTGTGTGTGTGTGTGTGTGTG
>NW_020769352.1:8917101-8941148 GCF_900518735.1 Pseudonaja textilis
GTGTGTGTGTGTGTGTGTGTGTGTGTGTGTGTGTGTGTGTGTGTGTGTGTGTGGAAAGACCCCCATTGATCTAGGAGGCTAAACTTTTGGTGATCTGGTTGAAATAATCCAGATTTCCATTGAACATCTGCAGTTGTATTCTGAGATCAATATTCAGCCTCGTTGGCATTTTCCTTCTGTGTTGATCCTTCCAGGGCGATGCAGAAGCTTCATCATTTCAAAGGCTTGTCGTCTTCTTTGGAGCAAAATTGCATTTTATTTTATTTTTTTGCCTGAATCCGATCACTGCCTCCTCTATGGCTGTTTTATTTACCCACCCTACTTTCCGCTCCATCGATCCAAAAAGAGAAGCAAAATAAACTTTTTTAAGGCAAACCCAAAGGAAACGAATTGAGGCCCCCATAAAATCTCAGTAAACTGGTGGAGGTTAATTTCTATGTCTTCGTAGATTCCTTTCTTTCTTTTTCCTTTTCCCTTCCTCGATGGTCAGTAAAGATTAAGAAAAAGGAACCCCCTCCTGTTTTGGTTTGGGAGATAAGCCTTTGTTGATACAATACTGCCTGCACTCTTTTTTCAAAGCACACACAATACCAACAGCAACATCCTGTGTTCATTTGGAAAACCGGTTGCTTCGGGCCTCGTCCTCCGGAAGCGCAAAAAAGCCTGCTGAAAATTTCCAGCAAAAATAGGGAACAACTGTCTTCGGATCCCAGAAGCAACTTACATTTTATTATTATTTTGTCTTTTCCCCGGGCTGCTGCTTCAGGTCAATATTTTATCAACGCTCCCCGCAAAACTGCAGCCTTGCCTTTTCAATGTAATCCTTGTGTCTCACTTAATTGGTGCGTGTGTGTTTTCCCAGTGATCTTTCAAACAGTGCTGGGGTTTGTTTACAGAATATTTGAACCCGTTCCCAAGTTTTGTAAGCATTGTTTTTTTTCTGGCTGCCTAAGATTGTCCAGGCTGTTCCAAGGAATCAGAAAAACGATTTATTTTTTTTTTTCATTTTGGAATCCCAAGACAAATGGAATGTGTAACTTTAAAACTTTTAATTTTAAATGATTTGGGTTTTAACATTTAATTTTGTTGGTTAAAATGGAACACCGTCCAGCGCTCTTCTTGGAAGAAGGGCAGTTAAGAACTATATGCAATACAAATAAACAAACAATTAAATTTCTGAAGTGTCCTGACAGAATTGGGATAAATCATTGGATGTTTCTTTTTTTTCCCAATGCTGCGTGAACTAGTATTTAAGTGGGGCTTCCCTGGTGCCAAGACTGGCATTTTTAAACTGGCAGAATGGGGACGCGCAAGATGGCAGTAGAAAAGTTGTTTTAGTCCAACTCTGGTCAATGTTTTTGTTTCCTAATTAAAAGACTGTTTTTAATAGCAATGCCTCGCACACTTCGAACTGAACGCTAACTGATATTTGCGAAATACAGGCAAAAGGAATGGGAAGGATTTTTCTTGAAAGAAATCGGATAGCATATTTGATCTTCCGAAGTGACAATCTTGACTTTTCCACCTGTCTGAATAATCAGATACCACCAGCAAGCGTTAAATCAAAATTCAGTCGGTTGCACCTTTTTACAAAAATCAATTTGGGGGAAAGATTTGCCGCTCGTCTCTTTCTTTAAAGTCACCCTTGCCTGTTGACATGGGTTGTTACACAAAGCCTGAAATCACACAACTTTAACCTGGGTCCCTACAAAACACAGAATGAACGCCCAACGTGGCGTTTTAATCCTTTCAAATTCTGGTTCGGCGAAAGACATTGTATATGATGCAGAAACGGTTTTCTCTGCGAACCCTGACACTGGCACACATCTGGTTGGCACCAAAGTACAAAAAATCAATATTACAAAATTCTCCTTCCCCGCCGTTTAGCTTTGAACAATTCGTTAATTGTTCTTTTCCCCTGTCTAAAAGCTTCCGGGTTATTCTTCTCATCCCTTTTCTCTTTGTCGCTCCTTACAAAATAGCCTTGGCAAGGTCACCCCTGAAAGATGCCAGGCTTAAAAGACTGGGTCGCTTCTCACAAGGGAAGATTTAGAGGTTTTAAAAACTCTCTCTCTCTCTTTCTCTCCTTTTTTGGGGGGGGGGGGGACTCCTTTATTTTCTCTCCTGCGCTTTGGTTTTATCCTTTCTAAAATCAGAGCTACTTTCGCAGCCCTAAATTGCAAGAGTACCTCTGATCCAGCTGCCTTCTCACTTAAGGGGAAAAAAATAAATAAATTAAAACTGGATGGGAACCTTTTTCTTTTCCTTTTTAATCCGTTGGCGTGACGGAGAAGCCCGTTGAGTTCTGCGTTCGCCAGAGAGCAGATTAACTGCAGTGTCAGTTTAAACGTGACTTCCCAGCACAGTGGCTCACGTGCCCTAATCCTCCCGGCTGGAGTAAAATCCTTGCCAGGTAATATCCCCTCCCTCCTGCAAAGCAACCAGGGGGTGGGACACTTTGTAAAAAAAAAATCCAAAAAACCCAAAAGCACAGCCAGCCCAAAGCACCAGACATCATAATTTACAGTAACTGGATCTGGTTGCTCCTTTTTAGGGCGTCGAGGTGACGTGAGGCCCCTCTTGAGATGGAGGTGGTGTAATTTTGTGCAGGGTGAAGAAGATTCGTGCCTTTTGCTGCTTGGGTTGTGTCCCTCGAAGGCCAACGCTTTTTATTTTTCACAGTTTTGGAAACCCAGTTTGCAAGCAAGTCATTTTGCTGGGGTGGGAGATGAGGAATGAGGGTGAAAGAAAAGGTTTTTTCAGTATTATTGGCCCTGAAATACTTCCCGATTTAATGCAAAAAAATACTTTCTTTTTTTTTTGGCAAGGGTTGCTGTAGTCCAGAGGTCTCCAAAGGTCTCTTGGCAACTTTAAGACTTGTGGACTTCAACTCCCAGAATTCTCCAGCCCTGCTGTAGTCAATCTTGCCTTGACCTGTTTTCCATTAGGTCCTGGGTTGGCATCTGGCACCGATAACCCTCTGAAAGTTGACTCTTGAAGTCGTTTGCTACTTTGTCAACAGGGCTGACCGTCCACAGAGGTTTGCCATAATTAGGGATTTGGTAATTTTTGCATCCAATGTCAGAAAGGTGTTTCCAAACAAACGTACCTGCCCCAAAACTCCTTTTTCAGATTTAAAAAG
This sequence comes from Pseudonaja textilis, assembly GCF_900518735.1. Next base: position 8,920,244 of record NW_020769352.1, read on the forward strand.
GGAACCAATCCTCTCTGCAGTATGCTCTTTAAAAAGATTGTGAGAAAAGTTGCAATGCGCATGCATACTATTTTGATTAGAATTTTTCAATGCAGCAAAGGTGTAACAGTTGAAAAGAAGAACAAAGAAAAAGATTTTAAAAAGTGAAAAAAGAAAGAAAACAAGGCGTTAGACTCTCTTTTTTCTATCAAATAATTGACTTACTATTTTTTCCTCTCTCTCTCCAACTATTTGTAATCTTCAAATCCATAAAGTGTAAATTCAGTTGTTTCTTCTTTCAGCAAAAAAATCCATGTAAGGCTTCTAGCTTCTTTTAAAAATATATATATATTATTGCTTGTTTGTTCCCTGAGCAAACTGATCAGCTTCACAATTTCTGCAAGCTCAGTCAGTTTTATAATTCAGTCTTCTAATATGGGTGTTTCATTATCCTTCCATCTTTATGCACCCAATGATTTTTACATATAAGAAGTACATTTTTTTAAAAAAATGGGAAATTTCTGATTTCTGCTATGTTTGGTTAACCTTTTGGAGTTGCGTGCCTTTTAAAAGAATTTAATATATGAGTTTTACTGTATTGATTCGCTATAATTTTTGGTTTTACAAAAACGAAAACGATCGCGTATACCACACATAATAACCTTTTTTAAAGCTAAAAAAACCTACCATGATCATAATTTAGAAGCCATAAAAGGCCCGGTTGGTTTGACTTGGGCTTTGAAGCAGGGAGCGGTTTGAAAGTGGCTGGCGTGCATGCTTCGGATTACAGCTTTAGGAAAGTTTAATTCGTGAAATTAATTCTGATTTTTTCTCTCTCTCTTCCTTTTCTCCTTTAATCAGAGCACAACAATGGAAGAAACTGCCATATGGGAACAACACACGGTGACGCTTCACAGGGTGAGTTTCTACAGTGACACAAATCTGGGCTATTCTTGAAAGCAGCAAGAAAAATAAGGACTTTTTAGAAGGTAAAATCGGAGCAAAATTCCTTGTTCTTTTGTTCAACATTGATGTCGTCGTAAGTAGTGCAGGATAATTTAGGTGACCAATTTTTTTCCCCCCACAACTTAGAATTAAATGGGATTTCCTCCACCCCCGAGAATTATTCTCTAAACACTTTATTGTTTTATTGTGCTTTATTGTTTGATAAAGGCGGCTTTGTGGTACGGCCCAAATGCAAGATAGCGATTGTACAAAAAATAGTCCCTCAGCCCTGGAATATTTCTCATTTATTTTATTTTGATTTTTCATTCTCTTTTCTCCCAGAAAGATTTTTGTGGTGCCCCAGAAGAAATCCCTGAATGGTCTTATGCAGGCAGTCCTTGACTTATGGCTACAACTGAGCCCTGGGATATATGTTGTTATGCGAGACAGTTGTTAAGTGAGTTTTGCCTCATTTTACAACCTTTCTTGCAATAATTGTTAAGCAAAACTGCAGTCCTTAGATTAGGCTCATGGTCATTAAGTGAATCTGGAGTCCCCATGGACTTTTGCTTGTTGCAAAAGAGGATTCCATAACCTCAGGACACTGTAACCGTCATAAATACGAGTCAGTTGCCAAGAGTCTGACTTTAATCGCATGACCACGGAGATGCTGCAACAGTCATAAGTATGAAAAATGGTCGTAAGTCACTTTTCCCAGCGTCGTAACTTCAAACGGTCACTAAACGAATGGTTGTAAGTCAAGGACTATCTGGAATAAGATTCCTCCCCCCCCCCAAAAAAAAAAAATCCAAAAGAGAATTTTTTTAAAAAAAGAAGTATAACATGAAAAATCTGAAAGGACCAACTGGCCAACCAGTAGAGAAATTACTCAGTTGCTCAAGAATTAAACAGCAGCCGAACCAGTTTGTACATGACTAGTCATTATCCACTGAGGTGTACGCAACATGCACTTTAAGTGTGGTTAAACACCGGCCTAGTTGGATTACACCATTGTGAACTACTCCATAAAGCTATTGTAACATTAGAAATCTAGATTGGTAACTTAAGTGAAATCTTTCCCCGAAAGCCGAGTTCATTCATCTCCTTGTATTTCCGTGTGGTAAAAAAAATAATTAAATGCATGATTGATTCTGGGCACTTCCCTTTCTTGCTTGCTTTTTCAATTTCCTCTCTTTTTTGGAAAAAAAAAATACTTGAGGAAGATCATTTTGCAAAGCTAAAAGGATGGAATAAAGTAATTTTGTAAATACCACTTAACGTCCACAGTTCACCTCAAAATTTCTGTTGCTGAGTGAGACATTGAAGTGAGTTTTTGCCTCATCGTACAGCCTTTCTCGGTGGTTATGTTGTAGTAACATGGTTGCTCATTGAATCTGGCTCCCACATCGACTTGTCTCATTAGAAGATCACAAAAGATGATCAAATGATCCCTGTTGTGGTTTGCTGGCAGCGGAATCGGACAGTGGGGAGGAACATGGGCCAGTCCAGGAATCTGGAGAGAACTCGGACGAGGGTCCCGCATCCGGTGCAGAGATGGGGCCAGGACCACCTGGGAGTGGGGTGCTGACTCGGAGCCTTTGGAGTCTGGCAGCAGCGAGGAAGAGGAACACGGGGAGCCTGTTCCCAGTGTGCGTGTGCACAGAGCTGCTAGAAGGCGAGAGCAACTGAGACAAAAAGGGCGACTCGGGAGTAAGGCTTGGAGTGATTGCCCCTCCCTTAAGGGATAAAAGTCAGACCTCAATGACAAACTCTTTGCAGGAAGCAAGGTAGTTCAATAGATTCCAAGTCCTCCTTGAAGCTCCGTGTACTTTGGTTGTTTTTTTTCTTGTGGTTCGGTTGGTTTCTTTTCTAGTTCATTGGATACTTCTGTTTTTGGTAGCATTCCACAGAACTGGAAGGTGTGTGCTTATCTCGGGGGACTGTTTGAGTTTAATTCTGGCTGGGAATGAAAACAATTCCCAGCATTGCAATAAAATAGGTTTTTGTTTTTAAAATAACTTTGTGATTAATTACGTTGGACGAAGCCTGGGTCAGAACAATCCCCAGGACACCACGATAAGTACCAGTCAGGTGCCAACGGTCCGGATTTTGATCACATGACTGATGCTGCCACGGTTGTACGCCCCTTTTTTCCAGTGCCATTCTAACTTTTGAACAGTCACAAAAATGAACTGTTGTAAGTCGAGAACTACCTGCATGAATATATTCAGAGATGAATGGAGTTTGGGGGGAGGGAGAAACAATTTACTGCCTTCAATCCGTCACCGTTCTACGAAGCGGAACTGCGCTACTCGGATGGCCGCCTGGAGCAGAAGTCCAACTGGGAAGGTTTCGGAGCTATGCAGGAGATAAAAAAACCTCACCAGATGCTCTTAATTCCTGCCTGGGAGTAGGAAAACAACAAAAAAACAGCTTTTCTGAGATCTTCAACGCGCGAGGCATTTTTTTCTCAACGGAAACAGAAGCCCTGGAGGAGATTTCCACTTCCTCTAATTCTTGATTAAAACTTGGATTTGGTCAAAGGGAGATTACCTCTTCGGCTTGTCAGGACGGGCATCTGCTTTCCAAATTAGAGCCGCAGGAAAGGAGATGACCTCGGTGCGGAGAGGGAGGGTTTTTCTTCCTCCTCCTTGGTAAGGTCGACGGAGATTATGGCTGATTGAAACTTCCTACAATCTATAAATAGTTCAAAAGACTCGACAAGGAGTTCTGAATATGACCAGGCCTCTTGGAACATCCCAACAACTTACACACACACACACACACACACACACACACACACACACACACCTTCTTACCAGACATATTCCCAGGATTTGGCCTTCAAACCAACAACCTGGGATAGTCACGAATCCTGGTGCTGCAGTGTTTACTTTAAAGGCGGAAGACTTTAACTCCCAGAGTTCCTCCCAGCCAGCCATGTTGGCTGGGTAATTCTGAGATTGAAGTCCACTGATCTTAAAAGTCACCAAAGTTGGGAAACGCTTGACTGACTTCATAAATGGGAAGTCAAGTCAAATGTTGATGTTGATATTTCATTAAGGCAGAATCTGCCCGTTGTTCTTAGGATGGGTTGTGTTAATAAGCAAAAATATACGTGGACGTTGGTCTGCATTTGAGAGACTCGACCCTGGTGCTGCGTAGCCTGCAGAGAACGTTCACACAAGAAGGAAGGATGTTTATATCTTTCGGCTCTCCTGAATTCCTTCTTACAGCGGAATAAAACACACAGCCCTTGTCCTCTAAGAGAAGCTCTGGAGAAAAGGTTCTTCTAGTTGTCACCCCAATCTTGAGAAAGCTCTTCTTTCTGAATAGCCATTTGGGGATGGGAATAAAAAGACACTTCATAATATTTGCTCATTGTCCAGGTGCGAAAGAACAGATCCACAAATGACGGTCCAATTAAATTGCTTCATTGCTAAAAGCCTGTGGACGGGAATCTTCTCAACTAATATATAGTCAGTCCCCCGCTTGGAGTTAAATAAAGTCAATGGCAGTCAAGAAGGGTTGGACTTAGTTCGTTTGTGACTACGTAGCGATTCTAGGTTGGTTCCTCTTTTGACTCCAGCCCCTGGTTCTATGACTCCTTCGCCTATACACAACGTGTGAACATTTTAAGGGAAGGTCATCTCAAAACTGTCAAGTGTGTTGCATAAAAATGCAACAATTCTGAAGCAAGGGGATTTGGTTATTGCAACGATTGTCAAAGGGAAGGGAAGAGAAGTCATACGGGCAAAGGAAGGGAAGGGAGTGTGAAGGGACTGGCATTCTTCTTTCACCAGAGTAGAATTTCAGCTTGGAGCTGGATTCTGGCAAGTCTTGCTTTTCATTATGAAAAAGAGGGGAAAAATAGAGAGAGAGAGAGAGAGAGAGAATGTCTTCCCAACTGTGTGAGAAATAATCTTGGAAGCTTTATTGCCGTTGTGATGTTTTCTGCGCACAATGAGCCGAATCCCATCGAGGAAGAGAAAGCATCTGGGTGCTTTTCATCTTATGCATCCCCGGGCCAACATTTTTTTTTTCTTCTGTCCAAATGAGGAGGGGCTTCTTATTTTTATTCGCACCCAAGAGGCTGTTCCCTTGGCCCCTGCTGATGGCTTGGCTGTGCAACGGTGGACCGCAGTCATCATATCAGCCTTAATAGGCTGGGTTTTCCGTACCCGTTTTTTGCTTCTAGCTGTTGCGTTGTTTGCCTTTTAAAAATCTGGAGTTTAGGACTCCTTGGTGATGTCCATATTTGTGGCTGGCCTTCCCACAATTGCTACTTGGCTGGCTTAAAGGTCGGATGCTGGTGCTCTGGGTAAAATATTTTGAGTATGGCTTGTAAAACTATAACCAAAATGTTTATTGTTCTCACCGCTTCGGCTCCTCTCCTGCCTTTTGGCAGTTGATTTAGGAATTCACTGGCTAATGTCTCCAACCAGGGATAGGATTGTTTGTTCTTGACCAGCAACTTTTTGAACAGAAAATCAAAAGATCAGAGAAATTTGCTTTGTTGAGCCAGCAGGAAGAAGGTTGATCAAAGGAGATCTTGTTGCTTTTCTCGAGCGGTTATTTAGAATCTTTCACACTGGTTCTTTGGGACGCTGTGAAAAATAAAAGCAGTATTTGCATTGTACTGAGTTTTTACCCTGCTTGAGCAGGGGGCTGGACTAGAAGACCTCCAAGGTCCCTTCCAGCTCTATTCTATTTACTATATATTGGTTGATTGATTAGCCTATAGGTCAGTGTTGTGATTGGAAGGATCGGTCCTGTTGGGAGTTTTGAATCTGATGACTGTTAGATCGTGGATTGACGTCAGAACCAGGAAACGTTAATCTGAAGGGCAAGCCAGTTAATTAGCACGTTGCCTTAATGGGTATAAAAGGACACAGCTGAGCTGGTGCATTTCGCCAGGAACAAAATGATTTTTGAATGAGGATGTTACAGCAAAGAGCTCTCTGTTTGTTTGAATTTCGAAGGGGAGTCCTAACAGTTTCTGCCAGCCGTTATCTTGTTACTCCCTTCAGTTTGATTTGATTGTGAAACGGCTGCTTTATGTTTGTTCGTTTGAATTTCCAAGAGGAGACATAACAGGTCAGAGGTCTCCAAACTTGGCAACTTTAAGACTTATGGGCCAGAATAGCTGGCTGGAAAATTCTGGGAGTTGAAGCTGTAGGTCATATCAACGACTATTCTACTCTAAATACTCTGTCTCTAATATTAACCAGGCACAGATGATAGGGAAGAATTTATACCACACCTTAGCTCGTTCGTTTTTGTTATGTCTTTTTTTTTTTGTCTGATCCTAATAAAATTTTATCTAATTGTTGAAGTTTACTGTTAATTCCAAATTCTTTCTGAAGGTAAACCCATTGATCAATTTTTTTTGTCCTTGCTCCTGAAGTTCCTGCCTCGGTTTCAAATTTCCTTGTGGGTCCAATAAGTCTTTATGTTTAATCATTTTAGTAATATCCAAATTATTGGGGTGAATCGTTTAGCTCGTTTGTGATGTAGCGTATAATTGTGTGGGGAAGTGAAAGGCAGGTCCTGATGGGATTGAAGCTTTCCAACTTTTTTAACAGATCCAGGTGGGTTGGAACAGCAGTAGGGTTGGGTTACCTTAAAAAAAAAAACGACAATTGGGAGTTGGAATGGTCCAAAAACCTTTTAGCACCCCACTCATACAGGTGTAATTCAGAGTCCTTGTCGTGTGAGATCTAAGGTGGGTTGGAGTCTCATGGAGAGGAGATGTTGGAGAACACCTGAGATTGTGTTTCAACAGAAAGATGTCACCTTGCTCAAAATGACGATGTGATGGAGGGTAGGACTTCAACCTCCTTTCTGATCTTCTCAGGCGCCTGGCTTTGGCTTTGGTATCGCAATATCCGGTGGGAGAGACAACCCCCATTTCCAGAGCGGTGAAACCTCAATTGTCATATCAGATGTGCTCAAAGGAGGCCCAGCGGAAGGGCTGTTGCAGTAAGTGTTGCCTTAACCTTGGGGAGTGGGCTTGGACCCTCTCTAGAAGGACTCCCTACTCGTTCCATTTGCTCCTTATCCAACCGTTTTCCACGAGGCTGTTGCAAGAATCGCATCTGTTCTGCCATAACTACCATTGGAGTGAATGGGTTGACAAGTCTCCCACGACTCAACAACCACAGTTGGGACCCTAATCATGAGAAGGAGAAGCAGAGCTTCACCTGTTCTTCACCTTGGGCCTGGGAGAACCTGCGTGTTAAAAAAAAAAAAAAATAAGGAACGATGCAAAAAATTAAAAGTGGTCTGAAGAACTTAAGAATTTTGGCTCTCAATTCTTACTGCGGATTTGACCAAATTGTGTTCTCCTGCCTTTACGGATAGAGGGAGGGGTCTTCTTGACTTGATGCTCTCTTATTTTCCTTCTTGTCTCCTTGCCTTTTCAGGGAGAATGATCGTGTGGCGATGGTTAATGGCGTTTCCATGGATAACGTGGAACACGCTTTCGCCGTCCAGCAGCTGAGAAAAAGTGGGAAAAATGCCAAAATTGTAAGTGGAATCTTCCCCCCCCCCTCCACACTTCCTGTCTTTCAGGAAAGCAGTTGCCATATTGTGTTAGCTTGTGATTTGGCAGGATGTGTATCTATCATAGGCTGGCTCAATCCCTTTGTGTATTCTTTTTAAGCGCTGGTAGCTCCAACACTGAGACGGTTGGAGCAAAGAATTTGGAAACCAGGATGCTGGGTTTCTTCTATTAAATCATGCCATCTAATGGGACCCAGGCAGCATGCCTATTTCGGAGGGGGGAGGGGCACCTGCCCTAAGGGACACCCCTCCCCCCACTCCTTACCAAAATTCAGTAGTTCCAACCTTCAGCCTAAAGGCCCCAAAGATCTGGTTCTTCTCAAGATTGGGTTGCTTTTAATTTTACCCCAAATCTTAAGTTGTTCTCTTGTTATTGGTTTTTCCGTTGTTGGTTAGCCAGTTGTGGGTTGAGTGAGCAGCCATTCAAAGTTTGGATGAGTGGATGGATGGATGGATGTGGAGACCATAGCCAAGTGTGTGTAGAATGGCCCTCTCTTGAACCTGGCAACCCCAGTCTTGTTCGTGTGTATGTGAGTGAGTGAGTGAGTGGGAGACAGACAGACAGACAGATAGGTAGACAAAGAAAAAGGGGACACTTCCTGTTCCCAGCTGTGTATGACTGGTTAGACCAGCGAGTTAATGGTGTGATCTAGAAAGACAATTCAGTGGTAGAAAACCCATCCCAGCTAAGCCTTAAAATAAACTTTGTTCATGGATGCATTAAATGTTCTCTTGAATATGAAATGGCGTAAGTATTAGCTACAGCTCTCTGTGGGGGAAAGGGGTTCTTTTGCCAAGAGCCCTGGCCGACACGGAGGCCCAGCCCTCTCTTGGCTTGGTAGGGGTGTGTATTTAATCTGCTTATCAGCCCTGGTAAGTGCAAAGCAGGCATCAGATGTCTTGAACGTTAAAACAAGGGAGTTGCAGACCAGAAAGGAATGTGCTTGGCCCAAATGGCTGCGCGGAAGAAAAGGCCCGAAGGCAGACCGGCCTCCAATGTGTAACACACGACACCCTCTTTGAGTTGATCAGTTAGGGCAGGGGTCCCCAAACTGCTGGCTGGAGAATTCTGGGAATTGAAGTCCACAGGTCTTAAGGTCGCCAAGTTTGGAGACCTCTGAGTTAGGAGGGGTTGCAGCTCCGCAGAAGTAGGACAGGCTGAGTTGGTGCCCTGGGCCCTCTTCCCTGCACTGGGCTTGCTGTGTAAACAAGGCAGCAGTCTTAGTGGGGCAGAGTTGGGAATGCCACACCTTCTCCTCTGTAGAGTAGCTTGGTGTTAGTACCGCTTTATAAAGCCTTAGTCAGGCCACACCTGGAATCCTGCATCCAGTTTTGGTCACCACATTACAAAAAAAAAGGTTGAGACTTTGGAAGAAGTACAAAGAAGAGCAACCAAGAGGCTTAAAGGCCTGGAGACTAAAACATACGAAGAAGAGTTGCAGGATTTGAGTTTGGCTAGTGTACAGAAAAGAAGGACTAGGGGGGTACAGGATGGCAGCCTTCCAGTATTTGAGGAGCAGGTCAACACACGGAGGAGCAGGTCAACTTATTTTCCCTCCCTCCCTCCCTCCTTCCCTTTCTTTCTTTCTTTCTTTCTTTCTTTCTTTCTTTCTTTCTTTCTTTCTTTCTTTCTTTCTTTCTTTCTTTCTTCCTTCCTTCCTTCCTTCCTTCCTTCCTTCCTTCCTTCCTTCCTTCCTTCCATCCATCCATCCATCCATCCATCCATCCATGGTAGTTCAGTGGTTAGAATGCAGTATTGCAGACTAATTCTGCCCACTACCAGCAGTTCGATCCTAACTGGCTCAATGTTGACTCAGCCTCCCATCCTTCCTAGGTGGGTAAAAGAAGAGCCCAGATTGTTGGGGGCAAAAGGCTGACCTTGTAAACTGCTGAGAGAGGGCTGTAAAAGCACCGGGAAGCGGTATATAAGTCTAAATGCTGTGGCTGTTGCTATTTTGGCATGTGGCGAGCTTGAGATCCCTACCAGAAATCCACTGTTGCCTTGCGTGTCTTCCAGACCATCCGAAGAATGAAGAAAGTCCATATCCCAGTGACTCGGACGGATCCTGACCCCGTCTCTGAAAACGACGAGGACAGCTACGAAGAGGAACTGCACGACCCCCGAGGTTCCCACGGTGCTACGAGCAGAAGGCACGAGAAGAGTTGGACGAGGGACCGGAGTGCAAGTCGAGAAAGGAGCGTGTCGCCACGGTCGGACCGGAGGTCCACGGCTTCCAGCCAACCCGCGAAACCCACGAAGGTCACGCTGGTGAAATCGAGGAAGAACGAAGGTACTTTTGACTCCTTGGGAGCACCTCGGTTGGGTGGGTGGGCTTCGTTAAAGAATTAAACCCTCTTCCCCCCCTCCTTGGTTCCCTTTATGTTCTAGCTGAATTATTTGAAAATGGATCAAGAACATCAAAGAATTGGAATCTGTAGGGAATTAATCTTAGCAAGTTCGCCCATCGTGTTTAGAAAACGTAACTCCCTATTGCCAAAAAGAACTTTCTCTAAGTATTCCTCTTAAGAGTAGGAGTTTTTCTGTGTAGTGGACAGAATTGGGAGCTGAAATATTAGCTAGGCTCATGACTTTGAGTGGGCAAAAAATGTATAAAACATGGCATAGAAATCACCTTCCTCCTCTTTTTTGACTCCTCCTCCTCCTCTTCCCCCTCCTCCTCTTCCTCCTCAGTACTGATGTCCAAACTTGTTGCATGCTCCGTTCCTCACGCAATCTTGCAGAGTTACAACTCTGAAAATCCCTACGATGCATAAATTAAAGGTTTCATTAACTCAAGGGAGTGGCGTCTTTGCTTCTTGTCTAACCTTCATCTCGGTGAAATCATTTGCTTCATTCATGGGTGGGGAAAGATGGTTGCTCAAGTCCTTTTATCTTTTGGGAGCACCACATCCTCACATCGTTTGAAAAACCACTAGTTTAAGGAGAGAAAAACCAATAAGGGATTCGGTGGCCCAGCCTTCCCTGGCTGACAAATCTAGAGTAAGTCCTATTGGGCTGGATCAGGGTTGATCCCAGCTGTTGAAAACTATGGATTTATCCCTCTCTTCTAGTTCTGTGGAGGGTCAGCACTTCGAAGTGGTTCACCTAGGACTGTGTTTTCCAACCTTGGCTATTTTGAGTGGTCTGGACTTGAACTTTCAATAAATCCCCAGACAATCCTATGAGTTAAAAGTCCACGTATCTTAAAAATAAATGGTCTTGGGAAGTCCACGTATCTTAATGGCCAGTGTTGAAGAACACTGAGCTAGGCAGGATAGAAGTCCAGAAAAATAAAGAAGGCTTTGGATATATATTGGTAGAACATTCCAACTTGGACAGACCGTCACTGAGAAGGTCTTCTCCTGCACAGCCTCTCATCTTGACCCAAGGAGGAGACAGCAGTTTCTCCATCTGCTGAAGAAAAAAAGAAAAAAAAAAGAATCGAACAAGGGTCAACTTCACCCCCCCAAAAAAATGTGTCCTGCCATGCTCTGTGGGAATTGGTAGAGGCCTGGAAAGGGCAGTGTGCAGACAGATCAGGCTTACAGAAGTTGTGTTGTCCTTGTTCCGGGATGACAACATCTCTGGTTTTCGTTTGGCACAGAATACGGGTTGCGCCTGGCCAGCCACATCTTTGTGAAAGAAATTTCTCAAGACAGCTTGGCAGCCAAAGATGGCAACATCCAGGAAGGAGATGTTGTGCTGAAGGTATGGGGCCCCCCTCCACCTCTCTCTTCTCTTCTTTCTCTCTCTTTCTATCCTCTCTCTTTGTCTTCTCTGCCTGTCTCTGTGTCTCTCCTCTCTTTCTTTCTCTTCTCTCTCTCCCTCCCTCCCTCTTTCTCTCTCTCTCTCTTCTCTCCCTCCCTCCCTCCCTCTCTCTCTCTTCTCTCTCTCTCACCTATCTCTGTCTTCTCTTTCTCTTCTCTTCTCTCTCTCCTCTCTGTCTCTCCCTCCCTTTCTCTCTTCTCTCTCCCTCCCCCCTCCCTCCCTTTCTCTTTCTCTCTCTCTCTCCTCTCTCCCTCTCACCTATCTCTGTCTCTCCTCTCTCTTTCTCTTCTCTTTCTCTCTCTTCTCTTTCTCTCCCTCCCTTTCTCTCTCTCTCCTCTCTCTCACCTATCTCTGTCTGTCCTCTCTCTTTCTCTTCTCTTTCTGCTCTTCTCTCTTCTCTCTCTCTCTCCTCTCTCTCTTTCTCTCTCTCTCCCTCCCTCCCTCCCTCTTTGTTGTTATACTCATGTTTGAGCATCTCTTCTGTTTAAAATACAGCTAATCCTCCAGATACGACCGTTCACTTAGCCACCATTTGAAGTTGCTTTTCTCTATTTTGAAATGTCTAGCTTTTTAAAAAGCTATATTTTGGAGTATTAAAGGAAACAATTCCACTGTTTAAAGGGCCGAAAAGATGGGATATTATTAACCTAGTTTCAGGAAACCTTAAACCCACCTTCTCCCATCTTTTATCTGTCATTGTTTGCTGGGTTGGGGGGGGACACCAGTTCCAGAAGGCTACCGATTGGGACAGGCTGGTCTAGACAAAACTGGAGGCATTTCCCACCTCGCCCCACCCTTTTTAATTCTTCAAAGATGCCATGAAGGTATAGATCAGGGAGGACCAACCTTGGCAGACTTCAACTCCCAGAATTCCTCATCCAGCCACTTCCCCCAAAGACGAGAGAATTCTGGGAGTTGAAAGTCTTGAAGAAGTTGCCAAGGTTGGACGTCCCTGGTGTCGACTGTAACTCCTCGTCGGTTACTCCTACCCGTCTTTGTTCTCTTGCAGATCAACGGGACTGTCACGGAAAACATGTCCTTGACAGATGCCAAAACCCTGATAGAAAGGTCAAAGGGCAAGTTGAAAATGGTGGTTCAGAGGGACGAGAGAGCAACCCTGTTGAACGTCCCCGATCTTTCCGACAGCATCCACTCGGCCAATGCTTCGGAAAGAGACGGTGAGTATCGGTTGCCTTTTCTTTTGCCACGCTGTCGGTCGTTGCGATGCGACAGGTGGAACGAACGAGGGGAAGGAAGGGCTGAAGAAATGCCCGAAGAAGTCCACTGACCAAATTGGGCAGATGGTGGAGATCCTCCAAGGCCTGCCCAAGCTTGCGTTCATTCTTAGGGAAGGTCATGCCATCTTTTTACTTCTAAACCATCTCATGAAAACCCCCTCCACTTTTATTTAACAGACATTTCAGAAATTCAGTCGCTGGCATCTGATCATTCCAACCGATCCCATGACAGGCCCCGTCGCAGTCGTTCACGATCTCCTGACCAGGGGTCAGAACAATCTCCACAGCAGCCCAACAATGGCAGGTGACGGTCGCCTTCTGCTCTTTTGATATAGACGGTCTTGGTGGAAAGAGGGACGGGAGGACGGCGAAGGCAGGAGCCACCGGTTGAAGGGGGGGCACCACCGGTTGACCTCGGTGGCAGGATGGACCGACGGACCCCCCTCTTTCAAAGATCGGATTTGGTCTTCCGGAGGGTTCCTTCTTGAGATGCTACCTGAGGGGAGGATGGGTTTGGGGAATTAGACGCGGGGCGGTAAGGCTGTCCTGACGAACGGAGGCAAACGGACGTGTCCTGGGATAACGTTGCAAGATCCAATCTGGGTCAGTCACCCAGACCAAATGTTTGGTCTTCCGTGCTTTTGGATTCAAGCTGGAGACCATCCTCAGGGAACTACTCTCCTCTCCTCCCCTCCTCTCTCTTTTCTCTCTTCTTTCTCTCTTTCTTTCTTTCTTTCTTTCTTTCTTTCTTTCTTTCTTTCTTTCTTTCTTTCTTTCTTTCTTTTTTTCTCTCCTCTCCTCTCCTCTCCTCTCCTCTCCTCTCTCTTTCTTTCTTTCTCTTCTCCTCTCTCTCTTCTCTCCTCTCCCCTTCTCTCTCTTTCTCTTCTCTTCTCTCTCTCCTCTTTCTTTCTCTCTCTCTCTCTCCCCCCTCAATCCCTCTCCCCCCTCTCCCTCCCTCCCCCCTCTCTTTCCCTCCATCTCTGTTTCTCTCTCTCCATCTCTGTCTCTCTCCCTTCCTCTCTCCCTCTCCCCCCCCTCTCTGTCTCTGTCTCTGTCTCTCTCTCTCTCTCTCTCTCTCTCTCCAGAATATCTTCTGCTGATAATCAGATATTCTGATAGAGAGAAGTTGCCTGAGGAGAGGCTCCCGCATGAGGAGTCTGAAAGCTCGGAGGCCCAAACTTCCAGTCTTGGTGACCTGCCCAGATTGGATCCTGCTGACCCTCCTGATTTCACTAAGTAAGGGTTGTGACTCGATTCAACCAAGGGGTCTTGGAGAATTAGCATCTGGCAACATTAATTCCCCCTGCCCTCCCACTGAATTTTGAGGAAGGCCCGGCTTAAATTTTTTTTTTAAAAAAAAGGATTGGCTCCATCAGTGACCTTGAAGTGCTACCGAGAAGGCTTTGCAGTCACTATGTCGGTGTTTCTCAACCTTGGTGAGCTGAAGATGGGTGAACTTCCAACTCCCAAAATTCCCCAGCCGGCATCACTCAAGGTTGAGAAATACCCTTCAGGAAAGGAAATGGAGACAAGTCTTTAACAAAATAGGCTCAAATATTATTTGCATTTTGGGGGGTTGATGGCGTGAGCCCCTGAGAACGGGAGTCCTGCACGGTAGGAGTCTGCCTGCTTTGATGGGGGGGACGGTGGACGTTGGGCGAGAACTGAATGGCCCCGGATGAAATCATCCTCTCGCTGACTTCCCTTGTTTGGGGACTGGAGGTTATTTTAGAATATTGCCATGTTGCGCCTCTTTTCATAAAGGCCCAAGATCCTTCCTGATGCGGCACAGATGTTAGAAGTCAACGCTAACACATAATGCAGAGTGAAATCACACCTTGGGTGACTCATGGGAAACGTGGCTGTAATTTTTAACAACATTCTGTCATCCAGAAACAATGACGGTGTCAAGACACTTCCTGCATCCTCCTTGGTTTTTTTATTATTTTTTTAATAAAAGCAAAACCAAACCGAACATTTACCTAGAAAGTTCAAAATTGAGGATTGGTCCGGGAAGCGTCCTCACCGTGATATTCTTCTCCATGTTCATTCATATAATTTGGTTCCCCTCATTCAAAAAAAAAATTTTTTTAACAGAAGAATCTTATTTTATTCTCCGTGGATGGAGATGATTCCAGTGGGGTGAGAATCTGGAATCCTATATAGTTTACTCCTTGATTGGTCTTAGCCAGGGGTTGTAATAAATTGGATATAAGTAGACAAAATAATTGTCATGGGCAGAAGATGTTCAGGATTACCGTGTGGGCAGAACCATTTGCAGGTGCTGGCAATCTGAGTTGTCTCTTGCGGGTCTGTTGGGCCGAATTGTGGGTAACTCTTGTGATGTGGAAGGGAGGTTCCAGGTTTAATTATTGTGTCCCTTGAAGAGATGGATCTGGGCAGCTTACCCAGGGCATGTCTTCTCCAACAAGGAGAGGAAACGCTATATTTGACCTGCTCCAGGTGGGATGTAGAACATTTCCTTGCTTCATCCTACCCAGGAAACCTTCCCCCAGGTGGAAAGATGGAGTAACCCAGGGTTGTTTCAAAATGGCTTCCGCAGAGCTGAAGGGTTCCGCACGAACTTTATGGGCTTCTGTGAGAGATTAAGAAAGAAGACAAGCTAGGTTTGCTATGAGAAGGGAGATTTGGGGAACGTCGACAGATCAGCTTTTATAGAGGCCATGGAAGTTGTGGTCCACATAAATATCCTGAAAGAATAATTCACCTATTTAGGCAGAGGGTGGGTGCAGCGGAGAGCAAGGGCCACTTGAAGATGCAACGTTTGAGTGTTGGCTCTTCAAGAAAACACTTGAGAGCTGAAGAGTTGAGGGTTGGCAGGCCGTTCGTGCCTTCTGAGAAGCATATAAGAATCACAACATACCAGAGACCAGAAGCTTTGAGGCTCCTGAACTCTCCGGCGATCGACCTTGCAACCTTGGCTTCTACGACTTGAAAGAGCTTTTTTTCTTCCTGAGGTGGTTTTCCTCAACATCGTTCTCTGTTAAGGAATGGCTTCTGTACAAGCCATCGTAGGGCTGCAGTGTCACTCACGGAGGATAGGTCAGAAGCCTCGCGGTGCTTCTGGAAGACA
Organism: Pseudonaja textilis; assembly: GCF_900518735.1. The sequence continues at coordinate 8,935,833 of NW_020769352.1, forward strand.
ACCAACCAGCCATTCTGGGTAGTTTGGTTTTTCTATGGAAGTTTGCAGTGTTCCAGGAACACCTGGAGGGGCCAGAGCACATCTGGAAGACTACAACAAGCAGGTTGAGCCTCCCAGAATGAACGGTTGCTAGATAGATGTTTGTAAGGCAAGGACTATCTGGATGTTCCTTGCTTTCTCTTGAAGGAGTTGAGGAGAACAGCATCCATGTGTGCACATGGAGTTAAGTTCCCTCCAAAATTTCAACGTTTGGAGGAGATATCTTCCATAGGATCCCCGATAGCCAATGCTACCCTTCTTCCCATGTTTGTTTTGTACTTTTGCTTGTTTTTTGTTTATTTATTTGTATCCTGCCTTTATTATGTTTACAAATAATTCTAGGCAGCGAACGTATCCATCTCATCTTCCTGTTCCTGTTATCCCAACAGCAACAGCTCTGTGATGAGGCGAGTTGGGCTGAGAACGAGAGATTGGCGCGAAGCTACCCGAATTATTTTCATGGCTAAGGCAGGACTAGAACTCACAGTCTCCTGGTGATTGGCCCAAAGTCACCCAGCCATCTTTCATGGCTAAGGTGGGACTAGAACTCACAGTCTCCCGCTTTCTAACCTGGTGCCTTAGCCATTAAACGAAACTGGCTCTCGGTTTATGAGAAATACCATACGTGGTGATACCTTTTTAAAATTGCAGCCTACGTGCCCTGTGATACGTTAACAGGAGGAGTCAAATGCTTTAATGAAACACAAGGATTTATTTTAATGATGGCAGTAGATTCCAGGGTGATTAAAAAATATTCCATCAAGCTAGGTTTTTCCTTACATTTGTCATAAGCTACTCCAGGTTTTCCTTTCTGCACGAAACTATCTGATTTTTTTTTTTTCTGCCAGAAATTTAGTATTCATTTTTTCCTTTTGGAAATCATCAGGTTTTTCCATAAAAGCATTAGGACTTTGTCCCAATTTAGCCACCAATAAGGCCAAGCACATGAACGCACAACCAATAATTGTCATTGCAAGGATAATCCTATCTTTGTAATGGCAACCATCATCATATCATTCTTGTACCTTCTCACGTCTTCAGTGGTGATGGCTTTTGGTACAGATCTCTTGACCTTTCAGGAAACTGTTGTGTTTACCAGGCAACCGTTGAAGTCGTCAATTCAAGGAAGCGTGCTGCGTACAGTGGTCTCTTCTGAGATAATTTTTGGCAGAGGTAATGGTGCCCTCTGCTTGCAGGAAGTGGCTCCGTCAGAGCTCAGCCAAGTTCTAGGCTGGGTTTTGTAGCCTTCTCGTTCATTTGTGGGGCAAAGCAGCTGTTAAAACCAATCTTGCTTTGCCTAGTAATTATTTCACCCAGGATAAATTAGCGCTGCGTGCTGGAAGACAACCAAATTCAGCGAGTAACGAGAAGGCATCTGCTCAGCCTCGAGGAGATTCTCTGCTATTGCAATACACGAGCAGATTAGCTGCGCTTGGGAAGGAGAGTTAGAATAAATATAGGTTCGGTTTTTTTTTTTATGTTGTACGTCCTCAAGATGGTATGCATGGCTGCTTCTCTTCTGCTAGGCCTAATCCAGAGTGTGGAGATGTTCATCACTGATTCACATTAGGGGATTGGAGGCTAAAGCATACAAAACAGAATTGCTGGACTTGGCTATGTCGAATTGAATGAAAAGAAGGACTGTGTGTTGTGGACATGATAGTCATTTTCCAACATCTGAGGGTGTTGCCACATAGGAGAGGAGGTCAACCTATTCCCCAAAGGGCGGGGCAAGAATCAATGGGTGGAGACTGATCAAGCAACCCTAGAACTAAGGAGAAATTTCTTGACAGGGAGAACCATTAATCAATCGCAACCACTTGCCCTCCAGAAGTTGTGGGTGCTCCAATGCTGGAAGAGGTTGGATGTCTATGGTCTGAAATGGTATAGAAGGCTTCCTACCTGGGCAGGGGGTTGGACTAGAAGACCTCCAAGGTCCCTGTTCTGTTGCATTAGATTTATGGGTCTGGAAGGACAACGAATTGCTGGTTTTGTGACAATGCCATTGGCTCTTTCATCGGTTCTTTATCTGCTCTCTCTCTCTCCATCTTTCAGCATTATAGACACTGAGATATCTGACATAGTTTTCATATTTTGGGAGCGGCGTGGTCAGTGGGGCCCAATCAGCCAATGGGGGCAAAGGGAAGGGCAGCACATTCTTTCAATGTTGGAGAAAGGATTGAGATTCCTTAAGTTGTAGGAGGACATAAGTGTCTCATTTCTATCAGGAAGCTTAGGAACTTGGAAGACTTCTAGGCCAGAGATGTCCAACCGTGGCAACTTTAAAGACTTAATGGACTTCAACTCCCAGAATTCCCCAGCCAGCCATGCTGGCTGGGGAATTCTGGGAGTTGAAGTCCACCCGTCTCAAAGTTGCCAAGTTTGGAGCCCTCTGCCCTAGACCATTCCAGTTGTCCAAACTCTTACATATCTGGAAGGGCCAGTTCTCCGACGCCTTCGACGGGCGCTTTTCCAGCAACAAAAGCCCAAACAGGTTGTTTATTCCCCGTTTTGTGCCACATCCCACACAATAAGATCTTTGTTTATGAAATGCCCGGATTTTCCTCGTTAGAGCCCGTTGTTTCGGCTGCCAATTTGAAAAGGGAGTGTGCTGTTTCTCTTGATGTAGTCACCGGAGTAGAGATGATGAAAGAATAACCAAGCCGGGAGCAGTTTCCACGCCTGTGAAGAATGCGGAGGAAACGTCTCTAGCCAAAGCCGTAGAAGAATCCGTAGCCGAGAAAAACGACAAGCAGACCCCACCACTTCCAGGTGAGGATTAAGCCACCGCTTCGTTGCTTTAATTTTTGCAGAGGAGGCAATCCTTCGACTTAGGCGGGGTCCAGTGGCCTAGGAGGTGGAGTTCTCACCTCACAATCAGGAAGCTGTGAGAGTCCAATAGCAGTAGCACTTAGACTTATATACCGCTTTATAGTGCTTTACAGCCCTCTCTTAAGTGGTTGACAGAGTCAGCCTCTTGCCCTCCATTTTACCGACCTCGGAAGGATGGAAGGCTGAGTCAACCTTGAGCCTGGTGGGATTTGAACTGCCAAATTGTAGGCAGCTGGCTGCAGAAGTAGCTTGCAGTACTGCACTCTAACCCCTGCGCCACAGAGGCACTCTGTCAATCCTAGGCAGAGGCAGATAATTCTCTCTCTGGGCACAATGAGAAATATATCTGCTGAACAAAACCCCACTCCGGTGACAGGAAAGGCATCCGGCCAATAAAACACTAGCTCCATTCAATTTGCCAAGACTCCACCCCGCAGGGGATTATGGGTGCTTTCAGTAACGCTAATGATGACAGGCAGTCCTCGACTTAACGACCACCGTTGACCCCAAAATCTTGCGAAGTGAGAGACGTTGTTAAGTGGATTTCTCCCCACCCTTTCCTGTCCCCGTTGTTAAGCAAATCACTGCAGCTGTTCAGTTAGCAACCCAGTTGTTAAGTGAATCTGGCTCCTCCCATGGACTTCGCCGGTCAGATGGGGATCACCGTTGCCAAGGGTCTTAAATTCCAATCACGTGACTGTGGGGATGCCACAACGGTCGTAAATGTGAAAAAAAAAATGCTCGCAAGTTGCTTTTTTCACTGCCTTTGTACCTTTGAACGGTGCACACAGGCCCCACCTATACAGTTGTATGTCTGAATGATGATACACACAAGGAAGCTCGTTCTTTATCGGAACCGGCTAATTTATGGACCCAGATTGGCGTGTTCTTAATTAAAGGCTGAGATTATCTCCTGGCACCCAACCAAACATTCCATCCGAGAATCTCTCATTATTTACCTTCCTCTCCAACTTCCTATTATCTGCACTCCTCTGTTTATTGTGGTCTCCCACGCTCCAAATTAGCAGCCAGATGGTGATGGAGGAGCTCTGTAAACAGCTGTTTGAAGCCCCTCCTAATCTCCGTTGTTAATATTTCTGAATTGTGTAACAGTAATGAACTTGAGACGGGCCAAATGTTTTCTGTTCCTCCTCTTCCACCCTGTCTGCCTTCAGTAATTGCTGTGACGCGGGATGCAAGGCTATTTATTGTGCAGTTGGTCTAGTAGTATCTCTCCTTTTATTCCACCGCTCAAGGGAAAAGGTACACAATAGGCCGCGGCCTCCTGGTTTGTGGAGGTCCTGGGTGCTCTCTGAGCTTGGTGGTTTCCCGGCAGGCATTTTATTACCCAACTAGGTAACATCATCAAGCCGCTTGTATAGAAAGAGAGAGCCAACCCCACTCCTTTCTAGCACAGATGAGGTTACCAAGCTGGGTCCTGAAAGGTCAGCAAGGAAAAAAAAACCAAGCTCAAAGAACGCCACAGTCCTCTTCTTCCTCCTCATTTTTGCAAACTCCCTTCCCCTCTAGCCTTGATGAAGTTACGTAGTTGGGCCATGAAATGTCTGCAAGAAATCAACCAAGCTTAGAGAACGCCAAGGACCGTACTACAGTCCTCCTCTTCCTCCTCCTGATAATGTTCCCTAGTTAGGCGATGAAATGTCTGCAAGAAATCAACCAAGTTCAGATAACACCAAGGACCACACAGTCATCGTCCTCCTCCTCCTCTTCCTCCTCCTCCTCCTCCTCCTCCTATTCCCTAGTTGGGCGATGAAACATCTGCAAGGAAACCTTTTCATTAGAAGGGCATCCTTCAATTCCCTGCAACGTTTTGTCCAAACAGAACCGAAGCCCGTCTATGCGCAGGTCGGACAGCCCGATGTGGATTTACCCGTCAGTCCCACCGATGGCCCTTTACCAAACTCAACGCATGAAGACGGGATGCTTCGGTAAGGGGATATTTTCGCCCGTTCCAGGTCTCACGTTGGCCCAGGTGCTAAACTTTTGCTGATGCGCCCTCATCTTCATGGACCACGCACAGTGGACGATGGTTTCGTGGCCAACGATAAAGCTACTGGGACCGCGACTCTCTGGGCCTCAATACAATGTCACATAAGTGTTTCAAATTTAATTTTTATTTTTGCTCTATAGTTATTGAAAGTGTTTTATTTAGACTATTGTGCAAATTTAAACGTTCTATTTTCTCCTTTTGGGGGGAAGGGAGAATAATTAAGGGGTATCCTTAATGGGGTGTGTGTGCCTGTGCTGTCCAGACAGTATATAGGTCATGGGAATTGTGATAATTAAGTTAGAATTGGGAGCTGTCCCCTTAAGGGAATGCCTCATGGTAAATGCAATTAATGCATCCTGGGAAATGTAGTTCATGTCATGTGGTCACACCTGTAATCCTGATTGGTCACTGAATTGACCCTTGGTTGGGTTGGG
>NW_020769352.1:8941158-8973084 GCF_900518735.1 Pseudonaja textilis
AAATTGGGAAGCCTTAGAAAAATGGACCTCTTGCAATCACGAGGGTCCAGAACTTCTCCCCCATTCATGTTGACTCACAGACCCTGGTTTTCAATCTCCTTTTATTTTGTAACGAATTAACTTTTGAAATGAAGGAAAAGAGGGTTTATGGTGGCCCTGCCACGTTCTCTCTCTCCCTCTCCCTCTCTCTCTCTCTCTCCCTCCCTCTCTCTCTCTCCCTCTCTCTCTCTCTCTCCCTCCCTCTCTTTCTTTCTCTCTCTCTTTCTCCTGTGCTTCTGCCTTTGGGGTCTTCGTTGGGTGCTGCTGTGGTTGTGCGGGTGTCAGTGTTAAAAGCGTTTACCTTTTTCCTGTTTGTACTCGAGCATCTTTGCAGCTTTAACTTTCATTCAGTGTGCTGTTGCGTTGCTCCACTGGACAATTTTCACCACTGGCCAACTCTGTCTTCTGATGTGTAAAAGCCATACAATGTTTTAAATAAATACGTTTTCTTTTCCTTTTTTTTTTTTTCCTAAACCAACCAACCAACTAACAAACGAAAAAAAAAAAAGTTTCTCTTAATTGATTCTTCGCTCTCTTCCTCGCTGTCTCTTTCTCCCGAGCTTCTCCTAACATGTCTTCCACGCTCTTGTCTTTCTCGAAATGAACATTTTATGACGCATACTAACCTCTCGCAACACATCATTGTTTACAAAACAAAATGTTCAAATGTGCTGGCCACATTATCCTTCCAATTATATTGTCCTTTTTTTGGTTTTCATCTCATCTCATGAAGCACAAGGGGGCAACTTTCACACCTTCACTTTAAACGACCCATAACACCCTGAATGTGTGAATGCCAAGGGGCCAAGCGGTTCTCAGAGGGGGTTTTTTTCTCTCTCCCCGAACTAACCATGAATCTCCCGTGTTCACACTGCCGTTTCCGTCCTAAAAAAATACCGGTCTTTGCCTGCCAAGCCTCCACCACCTTTCTCTCCTCTGTTGCCCCTGGAAATTGGAGACTTGTAGTCCTCTAACGCTCTGGTGAACCTCAGCTTCCAAAGATGACCTTCCAAGTTGGATTGTCAACCAGCAGTTGTGTGATCTAGCTAAGGGGCTGAATGTCCACTCAGTGTTAAAAGTAGATGTTCGACTTTAAAAAAAATGTTCTATTTAAAAAAAAAAAAACTGGAAAGCAAAATATTTGGGGAGCTCAGAATTAACCAACGATTTGCTCCTTTTAAAGAATTGGAAGCATTTTTTTTCTGGACCCTCCTAAACATGGTCTCGCTTTTGCAATTCCAAGGAGGTCACAATTCAAGGGTGTCCCTTTTTATGGGTCGCTATTCAAACCAGCAACTTGGTCGTAGTGCGGATCCTGGTTATTTCCGCGCCTTCCTCACAAGAATGGTGTGGGTTTGGAAGAAGGCTCTTGTTTGCCTACATAATCCCATTGTGGTGTTCTGAGTGATTGTGAAATTCCCAAGACAAGCACATTCGTAAAAGATAAGGGCACAAGTAGTGGAAATCGATACGGAGCTTAAATTGAACAGTGGATCATTGGGATTTCTCCAAAGCAAAAGTAACTGGAAGAAACAATTGGAAAGAAATCAGGCTAACTTGGGTTGCATCTTAATCAGTGTGGGAGCGTAGGGGTTAGAATGCAGTATTGCAGGCTAACTCTGCCGACAGCCTGAAGTTTGATCCTGACAGGTTCGAGGTTGACTCAGCCTTCCATCCTTCTGAGGACGGTAAAATGAGGACCCAGATTGTTGGGGGCAATACGCTGCCTCTGTAAACCGCTGAGAGCTGGAAAGTACTGTGAAGAGGTATATAAGTCTAAGTGCTATTGCTATTCCTAACTCTGCCCACTGCCAACAATTCGATCCTGACTGGTTCAACATTGACTCAGCCTTTCAACCTTCTGAGGTCGGTAAAATGAGGACCCAGATTGTTGGGGGCAAATAGTCTGACTCTGTAAAATGCTTAGCGGGCTGTAAAGCACCGTGGAGCGGCATGGAAGTCTTAAGCGCTCTTACTAAGTGCTATTAATCCAACATAAGGAGGTAGTAACTTAACCTGTTAGGTTGCCTTGAGCATCACACCCTATAAGTAAATCTTAGCTTTGTTCTGAACAATCTGATTTCCTTACGTTTCCAGAAAGAGCTTGGTTAGAAAGTGAGGGTCAACATGGCTTAGAAACTAAGCTGCCATCATATCTTGGCTTGTATTTCAATAGCTACATTAGACCTAAAATCAACATGGCATCCATTTAGAGAGCAGGGCTCTGTGACGAGACTATATTATAGCCAGAGGAAACAGTGGTGTGGAAAAGAGGTCACAGAATTGTGACCCGACAATTCTTAGCAGCCACAGTTCTAAGACAAGATGCTCTAAAAGTCACGGGGTTGTTTCCTCACCCTTGTCTGAAAGTTGCTCTTTGTGGCCCCGTTCTCTTATGGGTTTGTTTTAAGCAAAGCGAGCAGGCAAAAATTAGCCCAGGTTGTGGGAAACGGGTGCAGAAGGAGAGTTGTATAAGGGTGGGGGGTGCGTTGTTTTGGCCTGACACCCCATAAAAGCTCTACACGGCCCCCTCTAGGAGAAAAAGTCCTCCCCTACGAGGCAGGTTGGCCTCAGCTTGGTTCTCCGGGGCTTCAGAAGGTCATCCGAAGAGCCTCTCCAAAATTGGCCATCCTTCCTACCCAGGGGAGGAATACTCACTATGAGCATCTTAGTAGTTTGAAGCTGAGTTGAAGTTAGATTTCATGGAGAGCATCTCCGCAGCCTGTTGGAACGTCTGCATGTCAGGTTGCTGAACCCTATGGCTCAATCTGACGATTTAGAATTCTCCACCTTGGTAACTTTTGAAGACCTTAAACTGGGGGATTCTGGGAGTTGGAAGTCCACACGTCTACCGGTGGCCAAGGTTGAAAAACACCCACTCTAGAAAGTTGAAGGTCAGGTGGTAACCCACACCGGAGAAGTGTCCCCTAGACAGGAATTCCTTGAAGTAAGTTGGCTCTTTTGAGCTTGGCTATTTTCTTGCAGACATTTCATTATCCTACTACGTAACATCATCAGTGCTGGGTGATATCTGCAAGGAAACAACCACGCTCAGAGAGCAACCCACACTTCAACCTAAGCTACCCTTCCTCTCTTCTATCGGCCCTTGAAGTGTTTCCAGGATGGTTCAGATCAGAAGTATCAAACCAAAACCTGCCCCTTGTTATGTGTTTGCCTCTGTTCCTCCCTAAACCCCGGAGCCCTTTTTACATTCTTGTTATCTTTTTAACGGTACTGTTGTCCAAGATGTCCCCCTGTTGATGATGGATACTAAACTACTACGTTGTTTTCCTCCCACAGGTGACCCCAAAACTTGGCAGAACAAGTCTCTTCCCGGAGATCCCAATTATCTTGTTGGAGCCAATTGTGTGTCAGTTCTAATAGATCACTTCTAACCCTTTACCTTTAGTGAGTGGATCTGAGTGCGAAAACCAAGATTTTTTTTAAAGAAAGAAAATCAGACCAAAAAAAAACAAAAACAAAAAAACACAAACTAAAACCAACCAACCACCTGCATAGAAACTGAACCACTTTTTCCAAGTATTAACCGTTCTCCTAGTATTAAGCAATCTGTGGTTTGACTAACAGCAGCTAGTCAGGACGTTCTTGAGCCGTGGGATCAGGGTACATGTGTTTGCAGCAGCTAAACAAACCGGTCAGCAGGGGCCACGCCACGTCCTGGCAGGGGGAGCCTCTCACCTTCCTTAAAACGGGACACTTAACGCATCGTTGCTTAAAACCTTAAACTACCACCGAAGCAATGCAATTTAGTGTTTCCCCCCTCCCTTCCCTTCTTCCCCCCACCAGAGGTTCATAATTCACTGTTGAATTAGGGGTGATTCCCCCGCGCCCCCATCCCCGATTGTTGTTGTTTCTTTCATTTATCTGGTCTCGTTGACAAGTTTTCTCCTTTTAATTTAAACACCAAACACCTCGAACCATCCTCCGTAGAATATGCAAAGATCCATTCCTTCATTTCTTTTCTGGAGGAAACACACACACACACACACACACACATATACATGGCAACTGGAGGGCTCCCCCCCCCCCGGCTCCCTGTGTTTTCACCCCTCCCTTGGAGGGAAGGGGTGAAGAAAAAAAGAGATTTTGCTAGCACAATAGTGGGAAATTTGTCCTCCTTTTACCCAGGATTCATTCACCTGCAAGTTCCCCTGTTTGTGTGGAAAAAAATCCCACTTTTTTTCCCAGTAACCCCCTTTTGTTACAAGAAAAGAGAATAACGCAAAGGGGTCGATTGTGGTTCATGTGCCTCTCGAAATTCACCACATCTGTGACAGACATGATATTTAGCGGAGTTGCCTTATCCTCCTGCTTTTAACGTAGTTTTCATCCTCATCGTAGCTCACCCTACTACTACTACTACTACTACTACGACTACTACATTGGTAGGGCTTCCGTACTGACCTAGAAGAAACTTACCACTCGGGTGGAGAGAGATGGGTGGTTTGAGGGTTGTGTGAACACTTTCGCGGGGAAACCGAGAGTTAGGGACATCCTTGGGTTTTGCATTGTTCAAGCAGCGGGGAATTCTGAAGAACATAACGATGGTAATGTTTTTCTTTCTTTTTTTTTTCCTTTTTAATTTTTCTTTCTCTTTTTTTTTATTATTATTATTATTATTAATTTTTCATTTTGTTTTCTGCTGTTGCATTTTGGGGAGGAAAATTTATAGATGTTCTAGATTGCTTGTATATAAAAACTTGTGCGTACCACTTTTGTTCTTGGTTTGTAAATTAACTTTTATAAGCTTTACCTTTTTTTATATATATATAATATATACGAGGATATGTATTATATATATATAGATATATATATATATATATAAAAAATACAAAACGGAAGTTTCTTAATATCTTTGTATTCTCAGACCTTTTGAGCCTTGAACTTTGAAATCTGGCAGCAATAACGCAGCATTTCTACCGTACACGAGAACAAGGACTTTTTTAAAATATATAAATATATATATATAAACAAAAAAAAAAAACTGAAAATGCACAAAGTTGTTACCTTTTTAAAGTGCTGCATTTAAAGACTAACTTGGAATTCTCTAGTTTGATTATCTTCTTGGGGAAAAGAAAAAAAAAAAGAGAGACAGAAGTATCCCAACTGTAATTTTGTGATAACGGATACTGTACCATGTGCCCTGAAATGTATTTTTTTACTAATAGACAATTTATTATGGCACATCCACACTCTTTCTGTTTAGATAATACACCACTGCATTCTGTTAATCGGTTCTTTAGCTATTCAGGTGTGGCTGATTTTTTTCTTTTCTTTGCCGTTATTAAAAATTACACATTTCTAAATATGCAGAATAAAAACTGTTTTTAAAATAGAAGATTCCCGCATCTCCTTGTTTTTGTCTGACATGCATGGAGCTGACGCCCTGATTCCATAACCTTTTCCCCTTTTCCTTCAAAATTCCCGCTGTGTTTGTCTCCGGACGGAGTTGCCAAAAGTCCTGCGAAGCTGCTTCTCAGCCCAACCGCCAGGATAGATTTCCCTTAGCACGACCCGCTTGAGAGAACAAAAACGAATGTAACCCAAGTTTGTGAGCCATTTTACATCTAATTCTGTAGGTTTCTACTTTGGGCTTGGTGGAGTGGTGTGTACTTGTGATTTTTTTTCCCTCCAGACCTCCCAAAACAGGATTATATTAGGTAAGTGGGAGGGAAAATAATTACACACCGCAGTTACATCGATGTTAACTACTATAACTATCTGCCGTTGCTCTCCAGTTTTGAGGTTAAAGGTCTTAAGGCGTCTTTGGGGTGCGGCGGGCCTGTTCTTCTCCTACTGGCATCTCAGGAAGGGCTGAGAGGTCCTGCTGTGAGATGACAACACCTGGTTTTACTTGCATAAGGTCAACATCTGTGGAGGAAGGAGGTCAATCTCTTTGTAATGGCTGGTTCCCCTCTTCTCTCTGCTCCGTTGTTGCCCTTGGACCAGATCCTGTGTGGCCTTCTGCTCAACTAAACTCTGCTAAACTGAACAACTAGACTTTATCCAAATAACTGTAGTAGCTTTTCGTTGTGGCTTTCCTGTTGTTGCTTTGTCTCCATTCGACCCTCGCAGTATCAGTGCGCCTGACCTTTTCCAAGCCATCTCTCTGTTGTGGTCTCTAGGCAACCTCACAGCAGAGGGTTCTCCCCCCCCCCCAGCAATCTGTGGTGGGAGAAGGCTACTCATTCGGCAGGAGGTGGAGGTGGGTTTCTGCTTCCCAGGTGGTGTGTGGTGGAAGCTTCCATCGTGGGTTTTCCTGCCTTAATAACCCCCCATTGCAATCCCATCTGAGGATTTGGGCCAAAGGAGGGACCGGTTTAGAACTAGAGTGTGGACTGTCCACTCTCAAGGAGAGTCGGACCTGGTCAGTGTTTGGATGAGAAGAATCCCAGGATCGTAGGACGAGCCTGGGAAACCAAGAGAAGAGAGAAGAACCCATGCCTTTGGAGGCCAAGTGAACGGCGGGAATCCACTCGATTTGTAAATTATCTGTGCTACAAGAGGAGATGAGTGCCCACGTGGACCTAATTTTGCTTCTTGGTCAGCAACAAGCTTGCCCTCCGTTGGAACCTAAGGCAACCTCCTTGAACGAGAAGGGGTAAACACGAGGGCCATGACCGGCCTTCAGATGGAGGGAAGATCTACCTAAAGCCATCGAGAAAGGCCGTCACCCGAAGCAAAGAGAACTTTCTCAGTCCTTGAATGATGACGATTCTTCCTGGAGAGGAAGAGGAAGGCCCGTAGTTCAGGCAGAAGAAGCTCTGTGTCCTGAGGGCTCCTGATTCTAAACCTCCTTGGGAAAGACCCCTGCCATCATTCTTGGAGACCTCCAGGCTGCTGGACCAAAGCTTCCAACTTGGGGCAAAGTTTCATCCATGTCCTGCATTTCATTAAAGTTGGAGCCCATCAAAGTTTTCTCCTTCACTTCCACATGTCACTTCCATCTTCTGGTGCTCCTTGTTCTCCAGCCCCCAACCTGGACAAGGAAGAAGACCATTTGGGCTAAGCAGAGAGAAGCTCCCTCTTCCCCCTGAGATGTTGTCCCAGCCTGCCACGCTCACACACATTTCCTTGCACACTCACTGCTTGTGAGAACCACCAGGGGGTGGTAGACAACCATCATTGGTGCCCACGCTGCTTATTTCTCCCAATGAGAGTTTCTCCCACAGCCCTAAAGGCTTCTGGGGTGCATTATCAATGATTAATTTTATATGAGAAGTACCAAATGCGGTTCTGGTGGGAGAAAACAGCATTTTCTTCCCCCTCCAACCTTCATTTTTCAGAATTGATTGATGATCCTCTCTGGTTCCCATCTGTCTGCTTCCTCCCACCAACCGTTTTGATTCACTTGAGTTTCTCTCAAGCATCTTCCTCGCCCGGGGAAGCTTTGAGTTCAGAAGGATCGCGTTCTTAGCCATTTTGAGGCGGCGGGGCGGGGGAACAACCAGGCATCCGAGGGGGCCATGCAGTCTGTTGGGGTAAACCTTGCTCAGGGACAAAGGTCCTGGGTCACCAGAGGCCACGATGGGAGAAGACCTTTCCCAGCTGGTGGTACGAAGCCAAGTGTGAGATGGACCAAGTTTGCTGGCCAACCAGAGATGTCCTTCAAGAGCTTTCAAAATTCTTGGCCAGGGGCTTCCGTTCCAAGACATCAGGAGACCTTGCCTCCTGCCGAAGACTTCAGGCCATCAACCCCCCACCCCAAAAATGGAGGGCCTCCCCCCAAGAGAATTCTGAATGGCTACCTTCTTTCTAGAGGAAATATATTCAGCTCTAACGACACAGTTGAAGCAACCTGATGTTCATCAGCACAAACGTATCAGAAATCATAATTCATAGAAAGTCGTCGCCTTATCTTGAAAGCTTTTACAACAATTAAAAATCCCCTCTCTGAATACTGCATAAATACCCCCGCGCCCCACTACCATCATCTATTGATTGTATCGTAAATATAATAAAAGGCTTTTCTTAAAAAAAGAAAACCTGACGAGATTTCAGAGGAAAAAAATGTTCAGCTCCAAACGTCCAATTGAAGCAACCTGGTGGCCATTCACAATAACGTCAGAAATCTATAGTTAATATTTACAAACTCCACCCATCCCTGGTTACCTTTTAAATGATCTCAAATCCTCGTAGTAGTTGATATTGTATAAACGCCATTGTCCCCAAATCATATATTACTTGCATCTTAAAATACAATAAAACGATTTAAAAACACACACACACCCAAAATAGAGAAACCTCCATGAGAATTCTGCAAGGCTGATTTTTCTAGAGAGAGAGAGGGAAAACGCACACACTTACAAACCAAAGCTACCTTTTGGGAACATTTCTGGCACAGAAAACCCAAGATGTGTAACCGAGTGGGCTCTCGGCGCCTTTGTGCTCTGCAAACTCACTTGCCCTCCCACCCTCCTTTTTAAAAAAATATTTGTTTTCATTCATACAAGGCTGCAATTCTGCAACGCCTGCTGTGTAGCCTTTCCACCCCATTTTTTATGATGATGAGGATAGTGATTCCTGCCTGCAGAAAACCCGAGGCTTCCCCGCTTAAGCCGAAAGCCAGGAGGTGTTGAAATGGGGAAGAGGCAGAAATTCCCCCGCAAGGTCAGTTCAAGGTTAAAGAGCGTAGCGGCTGTTCCTTGCCATTTCCACACATACACCCTCCTTGCCTGCTGTTTCTCCTGGCCTGGGGAGGTTTTTAAACATGACAGTTTCTCAAAGAGGCCCTTTAATTCGCTTCAGTCCAGGCTGGGCAGGGATGCTGGGCTGGAAAAGCGGAGCTGGATGGGTTGGTCTGTGGTCAGCCAAAAAGCAGGAAGGGTTTTCGGTTTCTTTTCGGACTTAACCAAGGGCCAAACTTTTCCCGAACTTCCTCAGAAGCAAATTTTACTAAAAGGGGGAGGTTTTTTGGGAAGCACAGCTCGCTTCATCAGATGCATTTTTTTTTTTTAATTGAAAGACATACATTTGTATGAATTGCAGTTCATGTCATGGGATGCAATTTTTCTTGAAAGGCGTGTAACCTTTTAGGAGCCATAAATTCATTTTGTCGGATGCAACTTGTATTCAAAGGTGTAACTTTTTGGACACCACAGATCACTTCATCGGATGTAACTTTTTTAAAAAAAATTATAACCTTTATTGAAAAATTAAAACATTAAGATACAAAATATAATACAAATATTTAAAATGAGAGTGTTACGTATGTTACAATCCATTTTGAGAGTGCTTACATTTCAATTATTTCAGTGCATATTTTATACTCCTATTTTGTGTGTGTGAGTGTGTGTGTGTATACCTATCTTTCTAAATTATACATTCCTTATTTAATTGCTTATTTCTATCATTTATCCAATGGTACCAATTTTCCCATACTTTATAATAAACTGAGTCCTCCTCCTCTTTTAATTCTAATGAAAGTTTGTCCATTTCCGTGCAGTCAAAGATCTTTTGGATGATTAAACTATCTGTCGGCATAGAATCTCCTTTCCAACATTGTGCAAGCGATAATCTCGCTGCCGTTATTCTATGCAGGATTAAATATTTAATCTCTTTTATAATTCCCTTTAATAATTCCAGAAGGAATAATTCTGCTTTAAATTCTATTTGGACTTTCGTAATTTCTTTTAACCATTTTCGTATTTTGGTCCAATATTTCTTAACTTTTGGACAAAGCCACCATACGTGAAAGAAGGTACTCTGTATTTGCTTACATTTCCAACAGTTTGGATTTAAATTGGGATACACTTTTAGCCCATCTGGAGAGGGCTAGATGGATGCAACTTTTATTAAAGGTGTAAAGTTATAAGCGGCTGAGAGTTGAAATCCCCCCCATCGCAAAGTTGCCAAGATTGAGAAGAGGTGGAGGGAATAATGGACCTTTTATGACTTGTGGACTTCAATTCCCAGAATTCCTGAACTGGTCATGCAGGCTCAGGAATTCCGGGCGTTGAAGTCCACAAGTCATAAAGGGGTCGTCGTTTCCCCGACCCCTGCCTTAAAGGATGTCAACCTGTCTCTGACTGATGGCCTAGGCTGCCCCTGTAGACCTTCCTGGTGCATTGGCTCCACCATCCAGCATTTCCTACCTGCATGTCTAGACCGACACACCTGGAAGGCGCCTTTGGGGGTGTGTGGAAAGGTACTTCAGGACCCCGTTAATTGCAAGAACAAGATAAATGCTCAGATAGATTTTTTTCAGCAAGCTTCAGAGTGCAACCTAAGAGATGGGTAAATGGGGGGGGGGGGGGAAGAGACATTTATTATCTTTATGGGACAAAATAGAAGCCTTGCTTCTCTGCCTCCTCCCCCCACTCTTTTCCCCAGTGTCATTATTTTCACTGTCTCCAAACAGACCATTAAAAAAAGAACTCTTAATTAAGTAACGGCTGGCTGATTTACAGACATCCTTCTGTCTGCCTCGAAATTCATCCTCCGTTCCCCTGACTTTGCTATCTCAGCATTTACCGAAGAGAAAACCATTTAGACTCCCAAAAGCAGGATGGACCAAATTGACCTGGAATGGAGGAACCCCCCTATCTGTCACCTGTCCAAGTTGAAAGTGTTTTGACATTCCTTTAGGGTGGTGTTTTGTTTTGGTTTTTTGATCCCGTTATTTCGATTAAAAGAGTGATGTGCGTAAGCCGTGGATGCGCCCGTCCTGTTCTGCATCCGGAAATCTGATCTCAAAACGTTCCTTCGGTGCTGCTTTTGCTAAAAAGGGGCACGTGGAGGTTTGTCTTTTTAAGATGTGTTGCAAGGCTGTTGTGAAAATAAGAAGGTGGGAATGGATCGCTCACACGCCCTGGAAATCCTCACGGAGGCGAGCGTGGAAAATGTGCAAGCTACGTTCTAATCTAAGCAATCCAGAGATGCGATGCTTTGGGGAACCACGTCCTAGAGTATAGAATGATAGAGCTCTGGAAGGGGACCTTGGAGGTCTTCTAGTCCGACCCACAGCTTGAGTAGGAGACCAGATACCATTCCAGACTAGTGGTTGTTCAAAAACCTCCAGCGACGGAGCATCCACAACTTCTGGAGGCAGGTGGTTCCACTGGTTAATTGTTTTCACTGACTTTCTTTCTTCTTAGTTCCAGGTTGCTTCTCTCCTTGGTTAGTTTCCATCCATTGTTCCTTGTCCTGACTTTTGGTGCTCTGGAGAATAGATCGACCTCCCTTGTCCTTGTAGGAGCCCCTCCAATATTGGAAGACTGCTCTCATGTCACCCCCAATCCTTCTTTCCTCGAGACGACCCCATTCCTGCAATCGGTTTTTGTATGTTTTAGCCTCAACAGTGTAGATTCACCCTTGGCTTTCCGTTGCTTGAAAGGAGAAGTTAGTTATAAAAAAAAGGACGTTTTTAGGTTTTCCCCTTTCCCTCCCTCGCTTCTTCTGAATCCCAGACTAAGAGCCCTTGTTTTGACTTCATGGAGAGGTTTAATTCAAGGCCCCTTCCTCCTCCGAAGAGATGACATTCAACAATGTCTGTTTTTATATATATATAGATAGATAGATATAGATATATTATAGATAGACAACGGCTGTCAGGTTTTGACTTTGCTGCCAATGGTTGGGAGAAGGAACACACAACCTTGAAGCGTGGCTTTTCTGCGCAGGGATGAAAATGACGTCAGTTCGTGGCATTTGGGTTCTTAAAGGCCAGCCTCACCCTGGTGGGTTTTTTTTTTTACTTCTTTCTTTTTTGGAAGCAGTTTGAGACACGTCAAGCAGGCAACAGTCAGGCGCTGCTTTGTGGGACACAGCTATGGAAACACCCAGGCACACAGTCAACAACAGTGAAGGAACCACCAGGAAGGAAACCATACTCTCATCAATGCTGACAAGGCAAGCCACTTGTATATAAATCGAGAATAAACCCTTCCTTCTTAGCACTGATGATATTACCTAGTTGGGTAATGAAAGGTCTGCAAGAAAACAACCCAGCTCAGAGAGCACCAAGGACCCCACCGTCTTCTCCTCCTCCTCCATAAATCTCACTCCCTTCCAGCTCTGATGATGTTACCTAGCTGGGTCCTGAAACATCCACCAAGCTCCAAGAGCGCCAAAGACCCCACAGTTATCCTCCTCCTCCTCCTCCTCCTCCTCCTCCTCCTCCTCCTCCCGTCCTTCTGAGGTCGGTCAAATGAGGACCCCAAATTGTTGGGGGGAAGGAAGCTGACCCTATAAACTGCTTAGAGAGGGCTGTGAAGCGCCGTGAAGCGATATATAAGTCTTAAGTGCTATTGCTGTTATAGAAAAAAAAAACACCTTCTAGCCAGTTTTGTCTAGTGGAGGAAATTCCCGTCTAGAAACCAGGAAGCTGTGAATGCTACTCCTACCTTAGGCATGAAACCTGACCAGGTGACTCTGGGCCAATCACCAGGAGACGGTGAGTTCTAGCCCCGCCATAGACACGAAAGCCGGCTGGGTGGCTTGTCCCACTTAGCAACATAAATTCTGGGCTCAGTTGCAGTCGTAAGTGGAGGGCCACCTGAATTTGGCGATTTATCTACGTGCCCCTGAATTGCTTATCCCTCCCTCGGCACCTGGAGGCCTGGGCTTCCCTTAAGGATAAAATGCAGATAGCAGTAGGGCTGATTCCAGCTAAAGGCGTCCACGGCTAGACGGAGAGCTCCGAAATACCTCATTTCAATATTGGTAATAAGTCAAAGAGGTTGTTTATCCTCGAGATGTTTTTTAAAAAGGGAAAACTCCAGCCTCTTTGGGAGTGTAAATTATTTCAGCCCCTTTTTTGTGTTGACAAGAGGCCTTTGGCTGCACACACACGCACACGCACCTACCTACCTCTCCCGTTGATTAAGTTACTGAAGGCAGGCAGGCAATGAAGGTCTATTGATCTGATTTGAGTAAGATAACTTCTCCGGTTGCATTTTCCCCGCTTGCTGTTCATTTGCAGGCTGGAGGAGGTAGAAAATCTTTCCGCGACGGAAGCGTTGCACTCCGGCGAGGAAGGAAAACCATGACTTTCCTGCCTGGCAAATATGGAATCCGTCTGTCGCTAGTCCTCGATTTGTAACCGTTTAGTAGCGACCGACTGTAAACCGAAGTTACAAGGTGGCTGGGGGGAAAAAAAGTGACTGGGTCCTCAGAGCCCCAAGACCATCCCGGCGTTCTCCATCCCGTGACCCAAAAATTTGGGCGCTTTGACAACTGGCTTTGCTTTTACGACCGGTTGGGGCGTCCTGCGGTCACGTGATCTTGATTATTTGGCTGATTTGGGGGCAAGAAACACCCATTGAGGGATTCCCTTGGAACCAGTGAGAAGCACCCCTTGGATGGGATTCTCTTAACGACAGTGAGATTGGCTTAATGACCGCCATAAAAGTTGTTGTAAAAATCGGGTCCACCTCGAATGAAATGACAACGGCAAATGATGTTAAGACCAAACAAAAATCCAGTCCCAATTTTGGTGGCCAAGTTGAGGACTAATCTCTTTAAATCCTCTTTTTTTTTTTTTGTCAGTTTCTCCCTCTATATGAACTAGCGCCTTAAAACTTTTTCGGAATTCAAACCAGAAAAGTTCAGGCTTGCCACCTAGGTGGTCTCTCCAAGTGCCAAGAAGGGTGAGAGTGTGAATGGGGAAAGGCGAAGAGGGATCAGAAGGAAGGGCACCCCTCTAAGAAGGCCAAGACAGAAAACAGTGGAGAAACTGAGGAAGGAGGAGGCCCCTTGGGTGGTTTTTGAAAGCTATAGGACTGTTTCCGCCCCCCCTCCACACACACACACACACACATTTTGTCTCTGGTTCCTTTCATAAAAGTCTCTGTGGGGGAAAAGTGCTGCTCCCAGACTGCTGAGTGGGGGCTACCCTAGATCAGGGGTCCCCAAACTTGGCAGCTTTAAGACTTGTGGACTTCACCCCCCAGAATTCCTGAGCTAACATGACTGGAGGGGGAATTCTGGGAGTTGAAGTCCACCAGTCTTAAAGCTGCCAAGTTTGGGGACCCCGATCTATCACCTATCTGTCTGTCTATCTTTCATCTTCTCATCCATCCATCTCCATGCATCCATCCATCTCCATGCATGCATCCATCCATCCATCATCTATCACATGGGTCTTCCAACTTGACAGCTTTTAAGACTGGTGGACTTCACCTCCCAGAATTCCTCCTCCAGTCATGTTAGCTCAGGAATTCTGGGAGGTGAAGTCCACCAGTCTTAAAGCTGTCAAGTTTGAAGAGCCATATGTGATAGATGATGGATGGATGGATGAGGAGATGATAGACAGACAGACAGATGGATGATAGATTAGGGATCTTCAAACTTGACAGCTTGAAGACTTGTGGACTTCAACCCCCAGAATCCCTGAGCTAACATGACTGGAGGGAGAATTCTGGGAGTCCACAAGTCTTAAAGTGGCCAAGTTTAGGGACCCCTGTCCTAGACTAACTCACCTCCACCCCCAACAGGACAAATTAAGGGGACTATTTTTCACGCCAGTTGCTCGGCTACCCGAATGGACCAAGAAAGACACAAGGGGGCGAGGTATCCAGGACGCTCCCACCCCCCCAGAGTGCCAGAAAGTACCCCAAGCCAAGGAAAAGCCTCATTAAAACTAAAACCACCCTCCATCCGTGTTGGGGGGGCAACCAAACCAACAATGAGGGTCTCTGCACAGGGCCCGCATGTTGCTACTTGAAGGATGATGATTCAAGCCTTGAGTTGACCCCCCTCGCTCCCACCAGGGCTCATTCCGGGGGGGGGCTGCCCCAAAATAAACCCCCAGCTGGAAGGGACTCTCGGGGAAGGGAAGGGAAAGGGGGAGGGGGGGTCCGAGGGGCGCAGCAGCAGCGGCAGGAGGGGCGGGGTGGGGGGCAAAGTCTCCAGCGGGCGCCCCAAGGCGAGAGGCGCGCTCTGCTCGCGCTCAGTTGCAACCGGGCGCCCGCGGGCCGCCGCCGCCGCCGCCTGGAGCGGGCTGTGTGTGTGAAGCGGGGGGGGGGGGGGAAACGGGGCGGGGGCGGGAGGCGGAGCCAGCCGCCGAGCCCAGCTGCCCGCGGAGGTGCCAGCTGCGGCCAGGCAGCCTCTCTTCGCCCCGCGATGGAGGGGAGGCAGCGGCGAGGCAGCGGCGGGGCTGCAGCGGCGGCGGCGGCGGCGGAGGAGGAGCCGCGGCTGCCCGGCTGGTGCAGCCCGGGGAGCCGGCGAGGCTGCTAAGCCGGAGGGGGGGGCGGGTGGGGGGGGGGAAGATGCCGCTGGGCGGGCGCCGCGATGCAGCCTCGGGGGCGGCGGGGGCGCTGGGGCTGCTGGCGGGCGTTGGAGGCGGCGGAGGAGGAGGAGGAGGCGCGCTCCCGCTCAGCCCCGCCGCCCTGTCCCGCCGCCTGGCCCGCCTGCGCGAGCTCCGCGCCCGCTCCCGGATCCTGCTGGCGCTGGGCGTCTCGCAGATGGCGCTGGGCTGCCTGATCGTGGCCGTCAGCTTCGCCGCCCTGGCGCTCACCACCTCGGCCCGCGTCCGGCACTCCTGCCCCTTCTGGGCCGGCTTCTCGGTAAGGCAGCCCGCGCAGCCCTGGCCGGGGAGGGGGGGGGGAGGCTGGGTGGGTGGGCGAGGCGTGATGGGGAGGGGGCGCGGGGGCGCGCGCGAGAGAGCGAGAGCGAGGCGGAGGCTCTGCGGGAGACGGACCGAACGGCCAGAGTTGGAAGGGACCTTGTAGGGTCATCTAGTCTAACCCCAGCCCCACCCACCCCCGGCCAAGCAGGAGACCCTACACCCTTGTGGGGACGGAAGAGGGGCTTCGCAAGAGAGGAGGGCAGGGGGAGACTCCAGGGACAGGCGCAGTCTATCGGAGCTGACCCAATGGCCGGGCAGGGGCCGAGGAACCAGCCTCTTTCCAGGGTCCCTCACTCCCCCCCCCCCGTCCCGAGTCACCCTCAAAGTTGGCCTTGTTGGGGGGGGGGGGGAAATTCTCCAGGGGCGCATTGATGCCGGAGGCTTTCACCTGGGATCCTAAGAGAGGCGGGTTCGGCCTGCGTGGTGGTTTGCGCGCGCGCGGGCGTGTGTGTGTGTGTGTGTGTGTGTGAATTGGCAACGGGCCAGCCCAGAAGGTCGAGATGTTGCGCATATCTGGATGTTGTCTTGTATCGGCGCCACATCTGGACGGCCACACTTTTCTCCCGCTGTCCCCCCGCACCGGGATAACTCCAGGGTGCTGAAATGCTGCTTGGGTGTCAGCCCGGGACACCACCGAGGGCATCTGGTCGCCTCTTTTAAGGACTGGCAGCGTTTTGTTTTTAAGCTGGACGACTCGCCCTCAGCGCTCCCCACCTGAGCCCGGCCATTCTGTGCGTTGGGAGCCGCTGCTCAGGCAAATCTCTGCCTTTGGAGACAAGGCGCTAGTCCTAAACGAGGCGACCCGACGCCACCGTATAAGTTGCTCCTGCCTCTCTTCGCTCCGTTTTCTGGTTTGGTGCCAGCTTTGCATTTCGTGGGCATTTAATGCTGCCCTTTGCAGCCCCCCCCCTCCCGCCCCGGCCCCTTATAACCCCCCGCAGGACAAAACGTATAGATCTGTTGAATCGATTTCAAGCGCCTGAAATCTTTCCGCGTCATGATTTAGAGGGTGGTTTGCAAGCAGTTCCGAGGGTTTATGTGTCTTTGTGGGGGGTTTTCCTGGACCCTTCCCTTCTGCCCTTGGTCGGAATTGCCTGGTTGGTTGGGCTGAGTGCGTGATGAGCCTCAACTGTTGGGTTGTAAACTGTTTTAAAGGTTTATTGTGCAAAGGCAATTGTTGGTGGAATAAACCATGTCTAATAGCATCCTAAAAGTATATAAACCTAACCAGGCACTGCAGCTGCAGTTGATCCATTGTCCTTTTTCCCAAATTGTCCTTTATTTCGCAGGACAACAGAGTTGTAAGGGGCTTTGGAGGTCTTGTAGTCCAACCACACATGCTCACGCCGAAAACACTACATGTCAGACAAATGGCTGTCCAGTCTCTTCCTTAAAAGCCTCCAGTGATGCCACAACTTCTGGTGGCAAGTTGCTCCACTGGGTTGATTGTTCTCGCGCCTCAGTCCCCGGTTGCTTCTCTCCTTGGTTAGTTTCCACCCGTTGCTTCTTGTCCTGCCTTTGGGTGCTTTGGAGAATAGCTTGACTCCCTCTTCTTTGGGGCAGCCCCTGAGATATTGGAAGACTGCTATCATGTCTCCCCTAGTCCTCCTTTTCATTAAACTAGACCCAACCGCTGCAACCGTTCATTATATGTTTTAGCCTCCAGTCTCCTGATCATCTCTGTGGCTTAAAAAGGTGTTTTAACATGTGTTGAATTCCTTGTGTTAGCATGAGAGTATTAAGACTGTGAAAAGGGGCTTTCTTAAAAGTGAATCTCAGGTCAATGGCATTTCTGACACATTTCTGTACTCGTGTTGTCTCACAAATCCTGAGTCTGACATCTAAAAAAGAGATTATTGATCGTCAATGCAGGATCCCCAGCTTGGCGTCTGATGCTGGACACGGGTGTGAGAATAAGAGGAGGAGGAACAGGTGTTGTGAGGTCAGACAGAGGTTCTGGCAAGGTGGCCACAACAGGAGACTCCCCGGCAGTTTCATGGAAGGTGCAAGTCTTGAAGGACAAGGTCTTCTTGATAGGCCTGTCCTGCAGAATAGAGAAGCTGATTTTGGACATGGCTTGGCTGAAGGTTGAGGATAGTGTCCTCAAAGCAGGAAGGGTCAAAAAAGTTGGTGGGGTTTTTTGTGGATGTGAATTCTTTCTTGGCCAAGTGTGGTTGGACACACAAGGAATTTGTTTTGGTGCAGATACTCTCAGTGTACATTAAAGAAAAGATATATTTGTCAAGAGTCTAGAATCATCAGGTGCAATACTTAATGATAGTCATAGGGAACAATAAGCAATCAAATCATATTAGGAAACAGTCAATATAGATTGTTAGGATACAAGCAACAAAGTGACAGTTCTGCAATCACAAGTAGGAGGGGATGGGTGATAAGGAACGATGAAAAGATTAATAGTGATAGTAGTGCAGACTTTGTAAATAGTTGAATGGGGAATTATTTGTTTAGCAGAGTGATGGCATTGGGGAAAAACCTCTCCTTGTGTCTAGTTGTTCTGGTGTGCAGGGCTCTATAGCCTCGTTTTGAGGGAAGGAGTTGAAACAGTTTATGTCCAGGATGTGAGGGGTCTGTAGATATTTTCACAGCCCCCTTTTTGGCTTGTGCAGGATACACGTCCTCAATTGAAGGCAGGTGGGTAGCAATTGTTTTTTTCTGCAGTCCTAATTATCCTCTGGAGTCTGTGTCTGTCCTGTTGGGTTGCAGAATCAAACCAGACAGTTACAGAGGTGCAGATGATAGACTTAATAATTTCTCTGTAGAACTGGATCAGCAGCTCCTTGGGCAGTTTGAGCTTTCTGAGTTGGCGCAGAAAGAATATTCTTTGTTGTGCTTTTTTGATGACTTTTTTGACGTTGGGTGTCCATTTTAGGTCTTGTGATATGATAGAACCTGGAATATTTTTCTCCTCCCTGGATGGATCGTTCCCATCTACTTTGACGGTGGAGATCTTCTGGCACGAAGCCTGGAAGCTATGCCTGCCCCTTTGGTACCTCAAAGGGCTTCAGGTCTCTTCTTATTGAATCACAGTCAAGAGTGAGTTATCAAAACAGCCTGGGATTACCCCGCTGCTCCTAAAAAATTAACCGCAGGAGGGAAGGTGCTTAGCGCTTTTGAACCCGGCGTCTTCAAGTCTTCTGATCTTCTTGTGAAGGGATTTCCATTTCATCAAGGTTCATGGAAAGGTGCTTGCAGTCAAGGGACAGTCATTGGCCTGTAGGCTGCTGAGATCCGAAGATTGGATTTGAACTCAACAGATTGGATTTCTAAAGTGGAATAAAAGGACACAAGCAACCAATATAAGGCCCTCCGGCTTTTGAAGTTCGGATAAAAACCTGCCTCCATTTTGCCTTCGTGATCTTGATGTCAGCTCCTTTGCTCAGGAGCTATTGGGTGTTTCAGTTGGGCTCCGACTTTGGCTAGCAATTTAGGTGGATGCATGAAGGCCCTATAAGATACATGGAGACCCTATAAGGAAGGAATAGGAGACCTCTGGCCTTCCAGGTGTTCCTGCATTACAATTCTCAGCATCCCTCATCAATGACCAAGCTGGTTGGGGCCATCTGGGAACTTTAGCAAAGAACATCTGGATGGCCACCATATCTGCAGCCTCTTTTCAATCTGAAGCAAACCAAATCATAAATTCAAACAAGAGACCTTGATAAACCTCTGGTTTGGATAAAATGGGCTGATTTATTTTTTAAAAAAATACAACTAAACCAATCACTCCTAAGTTCTTTCCCTTTAAAGAAAGCCACTTACAGTTGAACACTGTTCTGAGCTTCTCTTTGAGAATGAAAAATCAAATCGAGGTTTGGGGATTTGCTGTCCCATCTTGGACATTTGCGATATGGTTGAGGAGCTCATGGAAGTCAGAAGGCGAAGCTTTCCTTCTCTCCCAGATGTCTTGGCCTTTGGAAGAACAGAAGAGCCACAAAGAAGAAGATTTGAAAAGTCCCTTCTGGGCTCTGTGGATGGTGCACCAGTGAAAGGCCAACAATGGGTTTGTGAGCCTAAAATCCACGAGAGGAGCAAATTATTCAACAGGTTTAAGTTTATTTAATTTTCAGGGCAGCCCCACAGCTTCGTCTCTTTTGCATTTAGGATGGCTGTTGAGCTGCGATTTTTATGCGCGGCAGGAGTTTGTCCAAGTGGGATCCACAACAGAGAGAATTAAGCCGCTCGATTGCAAGCTTTTTTGTCACCTTCATTTGTCCCACTCTGTTTGATGGTTCTCCCATCCTCCCCCCCAGACCATATTTTCTCCTTTGGCCCAAACTCATGGGACGCAGAACATAAAACCAGCTTAAGCGAAGAGACAGGCAATTGCTTTGGAGCTGGCTCCGTTATTTATGCCTTGGCATAGT
The DNA here is from genome assembly GCF_900518735.1 of Pseudonaja textilis. Next base: position 8,961,172 of record NW_020769352.1, read on the forward strand.
AATAAGCCGGACTTGTCTGTGGGCTGGGATGGTGGGAGGGAGGGAGGGGGGAAAAACGGGACTTCTTAAGCATCTCAGCCTTTAATTTATGTTGGGGAGGGAAATGGCTTTACGGAGGCAGACCGGCTTGCAAGATTCATGCAAATGGTGCAGGATTGTTATGAGTTCTGGAATTTTGGCCAAGCAGAAAAAAAAAAAAGCAAAAATTTCAATTTAATTAGAAGCATGCATTAAAAAACAAACAAACACTATGCCAATGGGAAGTGTTGACATGATTTAAGCAGGACTGGGAACTCCGCTTTTGGATTTTAGAATCTAGTTTTGGATTCTTTCGCGCGATTTATCCGGTTTATGCTCAGTTTGCATTTGCAGGCTGCAGAATTTGAAAGAGGACGCAAACTGTAGAATTGCAGGCAGGGGTGGGATTCCAATTTTTTAACAACCAGTTCTGTGGGCATGGCTTAGTTGGTGGGCGTGGCTTGATGGTCATGTGACAGGGTGGACGTGGCTTGGTGGTCATGTTACTGGCTGGCCGTGGCCAACTCAATATCACTCACATCGAGGCACGCATCTCCTCGCCTGGGTTCTCATGACTGTGGGGATGCTGCAACAGTCGTAAGTGTGAAAAATGGCCATAAGTCCCTTTTTTCAGTGCCATTGTAACTTTGAATGGTCGCTTCACACAAGCAAAGTACCAGCAAAGGAAGGGAAAAAAGCTCCAGAGACATTCCTGAGAAGGAAGTCTAGTCTTGCCAAGAATGCAATAAGGGTCAACGGAGAGGCAGTTTCTGTAAGCAACACCAGAATGTTTCCTTCCTGCCTTCCTTACGGGATTAGTCCAGTAATTTCTTCTAACAACCGGTTCTCAGAACTGCTTAGAATGTGAACAACCGGTTCTAGCGAATGGTTGCGAACTGGCAGAATCCCACCCCTGATTGCAGGGTGAGTTCCTGACGGTCCCTCACTCGTGTCCATTCCACGTTTCTCCCCATTTCTTAGTCTTTGGGCAAAAGCAAAGAAGCAGAAGGAATTGCTTCTCTTTCCCTGCCACAAATGGACTGGTATCAATTGGGAAGGCAGAACCGCAGCTTTGCTCCTATGCGAACTGTTGGGCTATTTGGTCCGTCCTCTTTTCTAGACGGATTCTCACAGGGGAACTTCCGATTGGGGTAATTGCCCTCTAAGGAAAGAGAACCAGAGATTTCAATCCAGTTCTTTGCAGAGCCTCCAAGAATGCCATCAGCCTAAAAAAAGCAGCCTCGGCATCTCCAATGCTGGCCTCTTTCACCTCTCCAAAGCTTTCCTCTCGCCCTCTCAGATGCTGAATCCACTGTAAAACATTCTACCCGTCTGCTCAGAGACCCACCAGATCCAGCTCACTGGATCCCCTTTATGTAAATCAGATTGCAGGTCTCAGGTCATTTGAGCCCACGGGACTTAAAAGAGCCTTCACAGCCTCCTTGGAGTGTTCAAAGAAAAACCGCATCGGCCTCATTTGCTATTTTGGCAGGACAACTGTAGGATGACTTCAGAAGACATTATAAATCACCAAGGTGGAAATGACCTTTCTTTTTCAGGGCCTAAATTGCAAGGGTTTTCCTTCCCCCCTGCCCCACCTTAGAAGCCAATTCTAGCAGCCCCCACCTATTAAATAAGTGATCTCCCCTATCTTCAAGATTTGACAGCCTCCCCCTAAAAGGTCTTTGGTGTTTTGAATTTCCATCAAATTCGTCGTGGCTGAATAGAAATCCTAAGAAGGAAAAGACGTCGCTGGATCCAAAAGGCTGTTTTAAGATGATTGCATAAAGTTTGCCGGGCTTTTTGGTGGGAGCTGCAAAAGAGATGGGGGGGGGGGGCGGATTGGTCTTCATGTTGCAAAGCCCTAGTAGGGCTGTTCACCCTGGAGCCTTTCCACACACACCCTCCCCAAATAATGTTGAGAGGGCTTTCGTCAGCTTGCTCCTGAACCCTGGACCTCTCTTGCTAATTTGCTCAGCCCGATCTTGGGACTGTGCATGCTTCCTGCTGCTTGCATCAGCATTTGTGGCTCCCCTCTGCAGTGTGTTCCTCCCCCCCCAAATTATGATACTACCCCCGCCTCACCAGGATTACAGTTCAGAAGAGCTTTAAAGAGAAGCTCCTTTGTCCAGCAGCTGGTCAAGTGTAGAGCTCGAAATAATCTCATGCAGAGTGCCGGTTCTGCTTATTGACATAGCAACTCGAGAGAGCAACTGCGAAGGACTTGGAAAAGGCAGCCCAGTGGGTGATGTGGCTCTCCCTAACAAGATTAGGAGTAGTGCAAGCCATGGTACTCCCTGCGACACGCTACGGAAGAAGGTTGGATTTTGGAGAAGCAGGATAGGAAGAGGATTGATGCCTTTGAACTCTGGTGTTGGAGAAGACTCCGGAGAATATCGTGGACAGCCGAGAGATGAGTCAACATCAAGCAAGCCAACTCAAGAGTTCTCACTGCAAACGCAACTCACCCAAGTTCAGGTTATCCTACTATGAACTCATGATGCGATGGAGAGGACTTTGATGCTGGAAAGATGAAAGGAAAGAGAAGAGCGATGGGTGCACTGTTGGGAGATCTGAAGGACCCGATTGAACATAGATCATCATGAAGATGTTCCGGCTAGGTGGTCTCCAAGAATCAATAACAACTTTCTCGGTCAAGAAATTGAAGAAGAGGACGGTCAAGCAGTAAGGTAGACAGACTCAGTTAGAATTCCCCTGGGGGAAGACATCATGAAGAACCAGGCTGAGGACAGATCATCATGGAGAACATCTGTCTTAGCTGGTTGCTAAGAGTTGACCAATGACTTAGTAGCACATAATCAATGAAAAAGCCACAAAGGTCTGTTTATTTGCACGTTTAGGTCAGGGTTGACTGCCTTCTCCCAAAAGGCTGGTGATTAAACCTCTTAAAAATAGCCAATAAAATAAAGCACGCATGGAAGCCTTTGAGATCAATCTCTAGTCACTGGAAATAATATTTTTGGCTTGTTAAAGCTAGGTGGATCTACTGGTTAAACTGAGAGCAAGGATCTTGCAAGTTGGCAAATGCAGTTGAGCTACAATTCCCGAAGCATGCTGTCTCGGGGGATTCTGGGAGTTGAAGTCCACCCATCTTAAAGCATTCTGGCTCGGGGGATTCTGGGAGTTGAAGTCCATTTACCTTAAAGCATGCTGTTTGGGGGATTCTGGGAGTGGAAGTCCACCCCTTTTAAAGTGGCTGATATGGAGAAACACGGGTCCAGACAGCCGAGCATTTTCATGGACGTCCCTGCTCTGGGATGTGTTCTCCTTTAAAAGTTTTTAAAATCGAGACCATCCTATTGTCTTTCCGACTGGGGTGTCTGCCAACGATTTAACAGTGCCTCTGCGACGTGAGCTGCATGGCAATTTTTCTTGCCTTTTTTCCCTCCCCTTCTCCTTTGGCTGCATTGTTGCGCAGAGCTTTTGTGTAGAAAGATCAGGACACGGCCGAGAGAGAGAAGGGGATAAAAAAAACCCCGAGATTTCCAGAGAGGGAGGCGGAAACTGTGAAGGAAAATTATACCTGTGACATATGGTGTGCCTGACAATGACTTATAAACACACTGCCGGCAGCAGACAGGCTCTGCAGATTGAAAATAGGGAAAGGCGGCGTGAAAGTCTAAAGTAGAAATTAGAGAGAGGGAAGCATTTGGAAGATCACAGTAACAGAGTTGGAAGGGACCTTGGAGGTCTTCTATTCCAACCCTCTCTGCTCAGCCAGGAGACCCTATATAATTTTAGACAAAAGGTTGTCCAATCTCCACTTAAAAACCTCCATTTTTGGGACATCCACAACTTCTGGAGGCAAGTAGTTCCACGGATTAATTTGTCTTCACTCTTAGGAAATTTCTCCTTCATTCCAGGTTGCTTCTCTCCTTGCTTAGTTTCCATCCGTTGCTTCTTGTTCTGCCTTCAGGTGCTTTGGAGAATAAGTTTGACTTCCTCTTCTTTGTATCAACCCCTCAAATATTGGAAGACAACTATCATGTCACCCCCTGGTCCTTCTCTTCATTCGTGCGCAATTCCAAGCAACTATTTTTCCTATCTTTTTGCCTCCAGCTCTTTAATCCGTGTCGGGGCTTCGGTGTAACTTGAAGCAAGTCACAAGCTTCATCCCAGCATCTTCAAGTGGGAAGATGGACAGACCAGGAAAAGGACAAACAATTCCATTCTAATAAACAATTCGGGCCTAGATACGAATCACCTTTGACTTACGACTGTCGTGATATCCAGTTGGGATGGTTGCAAAAAAAAGCAATCGCAGATGATTCCAGGAAGCTGCGACCGTCGTAATTCCATGCCAGCTGCCAAGCGCCCAAATTTGGAACATGTGGATACTATGGGGATTGCTGCTACAGCCATAAGTGTGAGTCGTCATTCTCTGTGCTGTTGTAACTTGGAACGGTCCGAATTCCTCTGAAATTAAAACCGCGGCCCATGCCAATATTTCAAGAGCACGCATCTTCTCTGCAAATACTACTGCGTGTACGTGAGGGTGCCTTTTTCTATTTAAATAGATGCTGGTTGTAAACGCAGCTCATTTTTCTTCCTCAAGAGCTGTTTCCCCCCCCTGTCCTCTGAAGGAAAAAGGATTTTTTTTCCTAATGATCCCGAGAAGAAAAGGCCTTTCTTTCTATTGTGAAAGCATTTTGACAGAGATTTATAATTAGCAAAGGCATTTTGGTATAATCCGACTATGCTTGACTAATCAAGTCGGGGGCGGAGTGGGAGGTTTCAGCCTAATTTGGAATCTTTAATAGAAGGTCCCTCAATACCACCTTAAAGGGTTTTTTTAAAAAAAATAAAATAAAATAAAATAATCGGGACTATTGTTATCCGGTAAACAGAAGCCAGCTCGATTGGGAGGAAGCGATCGGTTCATTGTTTAGAGGAGCTGCAAAAAGGAAGGTGTTGAACTTAAAAAGGGGGAATATAAAACCCTTCCTGTTAGAACTGAAGAAGCTTCTTGGGTGAGAAGCGAAACGTCTTCAAAAGGGAAAAGTCCGGCTGCTTCTTGAAAAAGCACCATTGGGACAACCTGGAATTCCGACTTATAAAAAGAAAGAGAAAAATCTTTGGGCCTCTTAGGAAAAGCAACGGGGAAAAATGTGGTTTGCCTCCCAGTCTGAAGCTTCTGGCATTATCCTTTGTTCTTGGGAAAGGACCAAGACTTTTTAAACCCCAAAGTTGGATCTGGCGTACCAGGAAGCCCCGTTGGGTTCTTTTGGGTTCAAATCCCATTTGGAATGAAAATCCTCGCAAGGTCTGAACTTGATTCCCAAAACATTTACCTGGGAAGGTGAGATTCGGTTATGGAGGCACGTCCAGCTGGCAAATAGGCCGCCAAGGTGGAAAGAGAATCGATTCGTGCACTGATTGGCTGCTTCCTTACTTTGCAGCTGAGGCCAACGTCTCAAGACAGAAATTAAAAGCAGGAGACCTGAATAACTCAGGTCTTCCATCTAGTCCACCCCACCTGCGCAGGCAGGAGATCCTATAACATGTCACACAAATGGTTGACAATCTCTTCTTGAAAGCCTCTACGGTTGGAGCATTCGCAACTTCTAGAGGCAGGTGATGGATTGTTCTCCCAGTCAGGAAATTTTCTCCTTAGTTCTAAGTTGCGTCTCTCCTGGATGAGTTTCCACCCGTTGCTTCTTGTCCTGCCCTCAGGTGCTTTGGAGAATAGCTTGACTCCCTCTTCTTTGGGGCAGCCCTTGAGATATTGCAACACTGCTGTCATGTCACCCATAGCCCTTCTCCTTAGATAATGTCCTGTAGGCCAGACAAGGAACAATGGATGGAAACTGAACAAGGAGAGATTCAATCTGGAAATAAGGAGAAACTTTCTGACAGGGAGAACCATCGACCCATGGAACAGAAGTTGCCCTCGGAAGTTGTGGCAGCGTCATCAATGGAGACTTTCAAAAAGAGATTGGGCTGCCATTGGTCAGAAATGGTGTAGGGTCTCCTGCTTGGGTGGGGGGGGGGCTTGGGCTCGATCACCTCCAAGCTCCCTTCCAACTCCCTTCATAAATACCCACACCTTATAGGACAATATATAACAACATGCACTCCTAAATGGGAGTCTTGTGTTGTTATATATTATTATTTGTGGGGGGGGAATGTCTGCAGGGATTTGGAATTTAGAACTGTGGTGGCGCAGTGGTCAGAGTGTAGTACTGCAGGCGACTTCCGCTGCCTGCTGGCTGCCTGCAAATTGGCAGATCAAATCTCACCAGGCTCAAGGTTGACTCAGCCTCCCATCCTTCCAAGGTGAGTCAAATGAGGACCCAGATTGTTGGGGGGCAAGAGGCTGACTCTGTAAACCGTTTAGAGGGGGCTACGAAGCACTGTGAAGCGGCGTATAAGTCTAAGGGCTTGCGCTAAGTGCCATTGCTATTCATCCCTGCCAGCCAGGCCCCCTTGCACCTGTGGAAATGTGGCTTGCAGAGGCAAAGGCCCGTTGAAAAGCGTCGGGGTTTTGGTCCCATTGACTTCCTTTGACTCTCCTTCCACGGATGCCGCTGTCCCTCACGGATTTGCAAAGGCCTCTTTTCACCTTTTTGATTCTGAAACACGGGCGGTCGGCCTCGGCTGCACAAGGCTGCCTGGGGCTCAGGTTTGCTTGAATTTAAAAAGCCGTCTGCCGGAGGTCACTTTGAGATAAAAACATCCAGCCTTTTTTCTTCTTCTGAAGTACTTGAGAGAGAGAGAGAGAGAAGAAAAGAGCTAGAACAAAGAAGAATTTGTCCCAGGTACTCTGCAAAGGCCAAACATCCATTTTTCTTTGATTATGGTTTTCTGCTGCTCGCTGCCTCATCAAGAGAAGCCTGCAGGGTGTCAATCACACTGCCCTGGATGAAACAGTGCATGACACAAGATGCCGAACATTTGGCTGGCAGCGGCAGCTGTGTGTCAGCTACACCCCACTGTGTAGCTCCTTCAACCGCCTTGCTCTACGGGTGTCCTTCCAGGGAAGTCTTGGGCTTGACTCTTGATCTTCCTTCTGACGTGCAGCCAATTCAAGTATCATTTTGTTCCCTCTTCTTGCTGTGCGTCTTGTATGTTCACTCGAAGCTCCTGGAAGGCTGCCAGTTTTTCTGTATTACCTGTGACGAGAATCCACGACATCGATCCTCAAACCCCCACTCCTTTACCCTTAAACTATCCACGATTGCCCTCACCCCATTCCTAAGCAGTCCGTAAGGGGCTGTTGTGGTTAGCTGGCCGCAGGCGCGGACGGCTGAGGAGAGCGAGAACTCAGATGAGGGGCCAGGACTATTAGGGAGTGGGCTACTGCCTTCAGAGACTGTGGGGGCTGGCAGCAGCGATGAGGAGGTTCCCGAGGAGCCTGTGCCAAGTGCATGTGCGCGCAGGGCTACTCGCAGGAAAGAGCAGCTGCAGCAGCACAGATGACTCCGGAGTAAGGCTGCAAGGTAATGGCTCCTCCTTCAAGAAGATAAAAAGCCAGCTGTGAATCGGACGTTCTTTGCAGGAAGCAAAGACGTTTTGAAACTGCAGCCTCGTGGACATTACAGTATCTTAAGTTGGTATTTGAAGACTTTTGTGTTGTGAAATATTTCTTATCTGTTATTCTTGGCAGCCTCGCACAGTTTTGGCTTATCAGAGTTAATTAGTTCGCAGCAGCCTTTTAACCGGGAATTCATAAGAATCATTAAAAGCTTTCTGTTCCCTTTGGTTCATGTTTGTTTTATTGGACAAGGTTTTGGGTCAGAACAGGGTGGGCATAAGTGCACCATCGTGCCTACCGTCCCTGTCCTATTTTCCCCATTTATACACACCTATTTCCTGTATTCTTACTCATGTTTATACTTATACCTATTATCTTGTAAGTGATTGACAAATCAAATAAATAAATACATGAGAAGCCACCAAGGTGGATGGATGGATGGGAGAGAGGGAGGGAGAGAAGAGGAAGAGGAAAGGAGAGGAAGAAAGAAAGGAAAGGAAGGAGGGTAAAGGTGATTCCTCCTTTTCATCTTCCTTCCTTCTCCGTCCTCCTTCCTTCTCCTTCTTTCTCCTCCTCCTCATTCTTCCTTCTTCTTTCCTTCTCCTCCTCCTTCCTTTCTCCTCCTTTTCATTTTTCCTTCCTCCTGCCTTTCTCCTTCTTCCTTCTCCTCCTTCTTTCTCCTTGTCCTTCCTTCCTTCCTTCCTTCCTTCCTTCCTTCCTTCCTTCCTTCCTTCCTTCCTTCCTTCCTTCCTTCCTTCCAAAATACATCTTGGATTTTCCATCAGAAGTGCTAGAGCTGAAATTCGGAGGATCCCCTCCCTGACTGGAGCCTCGGTGGATGAGCACGGAGGGCGCCTGGCTGGGGAACCTGCTCCGAATAAACAAATCCATTTCTTGATTTGATTGCTGACTTCTTAGATTGCTGTCTTTGAAATAACAAACAAACGAGAAGGCAGGGATAATGAAAAATATTCAAATCGTAAGCGCCACGATCTGCGTTGCTTTTCCCGAGCTAACTTTTTCTGACAAATATTTGCTGTGTTTTGAATACGGCCTATTTGGGATATCACGGTTAATAAATGTTCTTGTCAATTTTTCAAGCGTTCGCCCGCCACTTAGAGCCGCTTGACATTTTGACATGGTGTTTAGGAAAAATAAAGGGATTTTCTTTGGTGATTCAAGCTACAAGGTTCACGATGGGAAGGGTTTTGGTGGGTTGTTAGCTGAACTACTACAAATCTCGGCGATGATCTATTACCAGTCTTGGTGATATTGGCCCTATGGAGTTGAAAAGGAGGCTCTGGTAAAGACAGGGAATAAAGACAGGGAAGATAATTTTGTATTGTTGCATCTGGTTTTGGTCACCACAATATAGAAAAGTTGTTGAGAGTCTAGAAAGACTGCAGAGAAGAAGAGCAATAATGATCAGGGCGCTGGAGGCTAAAGCATCCAAAGAACAGTTGCAAAAATTGGGTATGTCTGGTCTGGTGAAAAGAAGAACTAAGGGTGACATGATAGCAGTCTTCCAGTATTTGAGGGGCTGCCAAGCTATTCTCCAAAGCACCAGAAGGCAAGGGAAAAAGTAACGGAAGGAAACTAATCAAGGAGAGAAGCAACTTTTATTTTATTTATTTTGTTTGGTGTGTCAATTGCTTACAAGATAATAGGTATAAGTAAAAACATAGTTATGAATACATGGGTGCATATAAGAAAAATAAAAGAAACAATAGGACAGGGACGGTAGGCACATCGGTACGCTTATGCACGCCCCCTACAGACCTCTTAGGAAAGGGGTGAGGTCCATAGTAGACAGTCTAAGGTTAAAGTTTTGGGGTATGGGGAAGAAACCACAGAGTCGGGTAGAGGATTCCAGACATTGACCCCTCTGTTGCTGAAGTCGTATTTCCTGCAAGCAAGTTTGGTGCGGTTAACCTTGAGTTTGTATCTATTGTGTGCTCTTGTGTTGTTATGGTTGAAGCTGAAGTAGTCATTGACCAGTAGGACATTGCAATGTATGATTTTATATACTATACTTAGATCGGACCGAATGCGGTGCAATTCAAGGTTTTCTAGGTCTAGAATTTCAAGTCTGGTGGCATAAGGTATTCTTATGAACTTAGAACTAAGGAGGAATTTCCTGAAAGCAATGGAATAGCTTGGCTTCAGAAGTTGTGGATAGTCCATTGCTGGAGGTTTTAAAGAAAAGATCCCATTTGTCTGGAATGGTATAGGGTCTCCTGCTTGACCAGAGGGTTGGATTAGAAGACCTTCAAAGTTCCTTCCAACCCTGTTATTCTGAAACAGTGACTGGATCTTCAAACTTCTTAGCATGACCCAGTGTTGCTTATGGCCGGACCGCACTTCCAAAGCACAACAGATTTTAGCACAAGCAGCAGACACATCTGCAAAGACCCAACTACTTCTAGTATCTCTTCATTGGACTTCTTCTCCTAATAGCTTTATGTACATTGAACATGTGGCCAGTAAGTCTGCAGATGAGCGTTTCCAATGTTGTCAACCCCTTTTCCTCTAGGTCAGAGGTCTCCCAAGCTTGGCAACTTTCAGACTTGTGGATTTCAACTTCCAGAATTCCCCAGCCACCTATGCTCTGCTGGCTGGGGAATTCTGGGAGTTGAAGTCCATAAATCTTAAAGCTGCCAAGTTTGGAGAATCCTGCTCTAAGCGATGGGAAATGCACTCCAATCTTATTGGAAGGGAAGAGATCAGTGCTGTTAGGCTTTTAAAAAAAGGAATCCCATTTCCTGTGATTGCAGTGACATAAAGGCCCCAAACACTCTGTGTGTGCATGATAGAGGCCTGCAAAATTCAGAATACACATTTGTTCATTCCCCCACCCCCCGAAAAGCAAGCTGGTTCTGTGTCTTAACAATGAGCTAGCCAAAATGCTTCTGCTTTTGAGAAACCATTGCAAGCAACCCAAAATGATTCAAAGAGAGAGAGGGAGGGAGAGAGAGAGGGAGGGAGAGAGGGAGGGAATATATATATTTGCTAACCTTGATGAAGGTTAGATTTACTGTAAAAAGATGTAGCTTCAACCAGGAAGAATCAGGAGGTGGAATCCCTATAAATTGCAGGGAATGGAGTCGTTTGGTGAGCCGTTTGCTGTAAATGATATTTTTTTCTTTTTAAAGGAAGCTGCTAAGCCCTCTTGAACGACATTACATTTTGCAATGTGGCTCATGTTTGGATCAATAAAATAATCCAAAGGGATTAGAAGTAGCCCAAATGTCGATAATAAAAAAAAAAAATCTGTATTATGTCTGAGGTTGGAGACATCCGTGTTTTGGACTTAAGGACGGGATTACCTCCGTTATGAAATAAGATCCGGAGGCCAAAAAGGATGGGTCGTTTTGGTCTTTATGGATTTCGGCAGCCACTTCGCCTGGCGCTCTCCAAGCAGACCCATCGATTCAGAACGCTGGAGCCATTCTTCAGGGGCTCTTTCCTCCTCCCATTCCTCCCCCCCCCCAAAAAAAGATTCTGCAGAGTCGTGCCATGCCTCCTTAGAGACCCATATATATATATATATATACACCTACAGAGAGAGAAAGAGGGTAGGGAGAGGATTCCAAGATAGATAATAAAAGAGATAGATAAGATAGATTGGTCAGTAGACAGACAGACAGAGTGAGATAGATAGATTGGATAGATGGATGGATGGAGACAGACAGACAGACAGACAGACACACACACACACACACACACCAAAAGCTGATGCAATGCGAAAGCTGCAAGCACGTATCACAAACATAGAAACAGGCCAAGTGTCCAATTGTGCGTCTTGACTGCTCTCCACCCTCCCAGGCAGGATTCATTTTTGTCTCTCTCCGGTGACGCAGCCCGCCCAAGAAGGTTGCCTTCTTCTTCTTCTTCTTCCCTCAAGAAGGACAGATTGTCCTCTGCTCAACGAAGCCCAGCCTCGGCATCTCAACCTGTGCAGAGCAGCAAGCAAGGGTTTGAGGGAAACTGGCCTCGGGGCCTCCATGCATGTCCACCCCGTTCTGAGGTTCATCAACCGGATTAGACCATCTGTTCTCGGTTATTCGTCTTCTCTCAGCCCTCGGTTTAAATTTTGAGAAGTGCTGAGGGTCACAGTTGGCAGGTGCTGATCTTCATCATCTCCTCCTCCTTTCTTCCTTCTTCTTTCTTTCTTTCTTCTTCCTCCTCCTCCTCAAGAAGATCAAGTAATGGTGCAGAACAGCTCTGAAAAATCTGCTGCCAGAAATGGAGAATTTAGCCTATAAAACAGATGAAGTTGATTTGGCTATTGCAATGAAATTGTGGCTTCACTGATACACCCCAGCATTTGGGACTAACAATTCCCTCCCTCCCTCCTTCCTTCCTTCCTTCCTTCCTTCCTTCCTTCCTTCCTTCCTTCC
>NW_020769352.1:8973528-8985468 GCF_900518735.1 Pseudonaja textilis
TCTTCTTCTTCTTCTTCTTCTTCTTCTTCTTCTTCTTCTTCTTCTTCTTCCTCCTCCTCCTCCTCCTCCCCTTCTTCTTCTTCTTCTTCTTTTCCTCTTCCTCTTCCTCTTCTTTTCCTCCTCCTCCTCCTCCTCCTTCTTCTTCTTCTATTGTGGAAACGACAAAGCTTTCCTCTTTTTGTTGTTTGGGTTTTTTATTAATTTATTTATTTGCATGCCAAATGTTTAAGCCACTCACTGGTATAGTCCGCATTTGGTAAAAGAAATAGACTTAGGAAGAAGAATTTAAAGTGGACTCCAGAGACAGGGAAGGAATAATGAATCCGTCAAGGGAAGATTGGAGAAGAGATTAGACACAGTTCTGAGAACGAGGAAAATGGGAAGATACTTTTGTGGGTGCTGAAGGACTTTTGATTTGAATGAGGGTGGATTTGTTGGCGCCCTGACATTGGGTTTATCCCAGCTCAGAGGAGAAGCAGAGAAGTCATGATGGAGTTAAGGCCTGATCCAGGCTGCAGATGGCTAATAGACTCTGGCGGCTGTGCGAAGGGCTCACTCGGGTAATTCCCCCTGTCCTGCATGTGGGGAGTGCCCAAGGACTTCCAGCCTCTGCCTCTGTTTCCATGGCAATGAGGATGAGATTAGTCATCCCATCGGCAGTGGGTAAATGAGAAAAGACGGAAGGAAGGGTGAGCTGGGGTTATTTATTTATTTTGGGGGATAGGACACATGGAGACCAACATCTTTCGAAACCCCATGTGCCAACTTCATTCCAATTTTTTGCACAGCGATTGGGACCCGCTGGGCTCCGATTGTGATGTGCATTTTGTCTTTTTGCCTTTCTTCAAACTGGAAATCTGTTCTAAAACTGGAAGCACCGAGGGCCTTTTCAGAGGTAGAATGGGCAGAAATATCTCCCCATCCACCCCCACCCCAAAAATGGCTTTTAAATAATGAATGCGGGTTCACACAGTTCGACTTAGCAACCAAGTACGGGTGGATTCATTGTGGTTTGTAACCAGTGATTTATTCCAGAGTATCTGGTGTGAACTTGTCTCTGTTGTGAGCCATCAAGAGTGGTTTAGGATGGGAAACCATATGTCTTTTGAATGAATGAATGAATGAATGACCACAATTAAGACAAACACCAATGTAGCTGAATGTCTAGATTCAGCTAATTTATTCAGTTATGTGTCAGGGGGTAAAAAAGAGACACCCCCCCCCATCAAAAATCTGTATTTACCTATCTGTTCTATCAGTTTACTGTTTATTTTCTTAATGAACCTTCTATCTGCAGCCTCCTGGATATTTTGGGCAATGTTGGGTTGCTCCAGGTTTTAACAAGGACTGTCCAACCTTGGCAACTTTAAGACTTGTGGATTTCAACTCCCAGAATACCCCAGGCAACCTAGGAGTTGAAGTCCACAACTCTTACAGTTGCCAAAGGTTGCACAACCCCGATCTAAAAAAACTAGAAGAAGCTATTTAAAAGGCTACCATTGGCATTGTTATTGTTACTCGTGTGACATGGAAAGCCACTGTTTTTGCAACAAATACAGTTCAGATGGGTGGCTTATCTCTTTGGGCTTCAGGGTATCAGCCTTGACTTTTGCTCATTGGTTCTTTTGCCGTGGCTGACTCAACACCAGAACCTTCTGCAATCCAAACCACCCTTGTTGGAGCCGGGTAGGGATAACAGAGAATAATGCAAGCCATCATGATAAAATAAGACTAGGCCTCTGTTTGCACAGCACTAGGTAACTTCTTCCCAACTCAGCCCATGAACCTTCTGGCATCTCCCATCACTACAGCTGGTCAAGTTTCCTTTCAAAGCCGCCCCGCAAGAAGCATCTCCGGTGGCTAGCCAGAAGGACAACCTGCGTGTTGGAAGGACTTCTAATGGAATACATTTGTGGCGGTCCTTCTGGCGGTGTGCATTCATGCCGAAGTGATTCTTGGAGCATCCCCTGCTTGGAAAAGCTGGAATCACTTCAGATCAAATTGGAAGCTGAGCTGATGCCTTTTGCTCTGAGATGCAAACTTATGAGACCAGGCAGGAGGAAGTGCGGTATATTAGACAATAGACTCGAGAGAAAGCTGGGCTTATATGGTTAGCTACATTCTGTGTGCATATTTTTAGAACAATTAAGAATGATTGACAGTCAAGCCTTTTCCCTAAATCCTATTCTGTTTCAATCTGGCTGGGTTTTTTTTTTTTTGGGCATCCGCTTTCCATTCGCTTCCTCCCCTGTGGATTCTCCTGGTTTAATGACGAAACAAACATTGGCTTAATGAAACCTGGCAGGAATATTGAAGAGGTGAATGGGTACTTCTGGGCTAAAGCTAGAAGTCCCCGAGCTCAGATGGCAGACAGGAAGGACCAGTTTTGAGGGACTTCGTTGGCCGAGCAGGGAGAAGAATTGAATCAAGAGCGTGTGACAAGGTTGGAGAAGTTGGAGACCTCTGGGTTAGCTGATCATTCAAGGTCTTGTGCCAAACCAGACGGTTTGCTTTAGGAAAGCTGATAAGCAGCAGGTTAGCCAGCAAAACATGACTTCATACCTGACAACGTGCTAGGCAGCTGAGGTTGTTACCAAGCACAGCAGCAGCTTGGGAATGCCTGTTGATGATGAAGTCACTATACTGACTGCCTTCTGGGTGAAGTTGGTGATGCGAGGCTCAAAATCTGTGGAAAGAACCAAATGTCAACTCGTAAATCATTCCTATAGTTGCCATTAGAAGATGGGGACGCCAGTGTGGCAGATAAAGGCCAGAAGCACATTCCACGCTTATCGTATGGAGATTGTAGCCTAGGCTACCGATATTCTGCCCTACCAAAATGGTTCATTGGAGAATATGATTGATGACACCCAGCCCGTGTACGTGTTTCATTGGAGAATCTGATGTATGACGCACCCGGGGGGGGTCTCAGAGTTGGCTACATACGGGTTAATGCTGGACGTGTTGATCCTAATAAATCTTTGGGATCCTTTTGAAGTTGGCTTGAGAGTCGTGATTTAATTAGGGCAGTTGCTGGAATCCTGACAGCGAATTAAGAAAACACCAACCCACCACTGCGGTTACCTTTCCTTCAAGAAGATGGCAGGATGTCGTGGAAGCAAAGTCATGACGATTCGCACAAACCAAGTTTAGGGTTTGTGATGCAGCAGATGGACTTATTCTCCAAAGTATCAGAGGGCAGGACAAGAAGAAATGGGTGGAAGATGATCCAACGGAGAAATAAGGATAAATTTTCTGACCCTGAGAAGAATGAATCAGTAGAAGAGCTTGTCTCCCGGAGTTATGGGTGCACCATCCCTGGAGGTTTTCAAAAATAGACTGGACAATCATTTGACTGGGATGTATAATATCTCCTGCCTCGAGGAAGGAGTTGGACTAGAAGATTCCTAATGTCCCTTCCAGCCTTATGGTTCTACGTTCAACTATAGGCACTAGTGAGGTCTGTAATGCAAACATGCACTCTGTGATTTTGTGTATAAATCTTTCACCCTCCCCCAGTTCCAGGAATTCAACCTCAGCCTGTATAATTGATGAGACGTTGACCACGGATGGCTCTGTTGTTCTTCACAGTCTATCTTTTATTCCCCCCACCCTCCAGCTATGAAAGAAAGCCAGTAGCCCCCAGATCCTCCCACAAATCACACAGGTGGGTTTGTCAAAACCCTTTTTGGAGAAGGAGGATTTACTTAAAGCCTGATCCCTTGGCACGGAGGAACAACGGTCTATATTTTTCAGCTTGGGTTAGGTGGAAACATTTCTTGGCACCTCCGAGTTTAATTAAAAAATGCCGAAGCAAAGCTGGCGCTTTGTGTGGGTTCCTGTATTGGCTGCTGAAGCTTGATTACTATTTTCAGGTTTCACCCAGGGATTATTAACAAGCAGGTTGAAGGGGTGTTCAGTTTACTGCGGGGAGTCACAAGATGGCACGAGTAACAGTACGTAGGGAATGTAATGGATTGCGTGGATCTGAAGTGACCTGGATGACTGAGAATGTCCACAACAGACATTGAGCAGGTCTATAAACTCCTCTTCAATTTCTCCACAAAGTTCTAGAGCCAGAATTTTTGGGGTTCTCCCTGCAGCTACCTTGAACCCCAGGACTGAATCACAAGGAGACTTCTTGGCCATGATGGATCCATAATGATGATTAAGGATAGTATAGGGCCTCCTGCTTGAGCAGGGGTTGGGTTAGAAGACCTCAAAGGTCCCCTGCCAATTCTATTTGGTTTGTTTGTTGGTCCAACACGTACAAGATAACAAGTATGAACATAAACAAGATAATGGGAGTAAATGCAGATAAATGGGGACAATAAGACAGGGATGGTAGCCATGCTGGGGCGCTTATGCGCGCCCCCTTTAAGGACCTCTTAGGAATGGGGTGAGGTCCACGGTAGACAGTTGGAGGTTGAGGCCGCGAGAAGTTATGGCTGTAACCATGGAGTCAGGTAGGGCGTTCCAGGTGTTGATAACTCTGTTGCTGAAGTCGTATTTTCCGCCATCGAGTTTGGAGCAGTTTACCTTGAGTTTGTATCGGTTCTTTTCCTGTGTATTATTGTGATTGAGTTGACAATCGAAAGCGACAGGTGAGATGTTGTAGCAGACAATTTTGTGTACTGCGCTTAGATCGGACCGCAGGCAGCGCAGTTCCAGATTGTCTGGGCCCAAAATTTCTATTCTTCTGTGTTCTTGCCATTTTGCTAAATCTTTTACTTTGAGTCTACGCGTACAAACTTTTCATAGAAATAATTTTTTTTTTAAAAAAAATGCTCTCGTTTGATTACTCTTCACAGCTCTGCTTCGAAACAAGCCTGGGCAATTTCCATCAGGCGGGGAAAAGGCAATTTTGAAGTAAAAGAAAGAAAGCTTTTGCCCTGGGAAAGAAGGGGGGGGCGTTTTACTCTAATTCATTTATATTTGGATTGCAAGACCTTAAGAATGACTCGAATCTAATCCTTCCGTTACTCTCCTCGTATAAAGCAGAGTTAAGGAGGGACCTTTGCCATTCTAGTTCTCCAAATGTTTTTGGGGAACACCGCTGGCAATTACAGTTCAGCAACTGATGGCGGCCCTAAGTTGCACAATTTGGTGATCTTGATTAACCCAAGCCGCAATGCGATCGAGATCCTTCAAGCTCTGCCTATTAATGTTTTGACATCTGCACGGCGATGAACACCAGGCACACCAACACACAGAGAAAGCATTCGCGCTTTTTTTTTTGCTAATTTGCACGGCGATTCTCTACACTTTGAATTCATTTACTTTTGGAAATAAATTTGCATAATTATACCCAGATAACTTTTTCATTAAACTTGATGGGTGCATAATAGAATTAATGTACTGTAAAAACAAATACTTGGTGGAGGGAAATGTTTTGAGCTAGCCGGGAGGAGGGGGAAATAATACTCGGAGAAGAAAGAGGAAAGAATCCAGTGTTCGTGTCGATGATGGATTTGTGGAGGTGGCAGAGAATTTTGCAGCGGGGACAAAATATCGTGTGCCATCTCATGTGGCCTGTAACCAATTATTCCGCTTTTGAAAAGTTAATATGCCAAAGGAGAGAAGTTTAGAACATCATAGACAATTAGTTGTTGTTTTTTAAGACAAAAAAAAATCTCTTTCAAATCTTGTGCCTGCTTTTATGGCATGGAATTGCAACCTCCAAAACCTGTAGAGTTGGCAGCAGAGTCAGACAGTGGGGAGGAACATCGTTCAGTCTGGGGAGAACTCGGACAAGGGTCCTGCATCCGTCACAGAGATGCAGCCAGGGCTATCTGGAAGTTATGTGCCACTCTGGAGCCTCCAGAATCTGACAGCAGCAAGGCAGAGGAAGAAGGGGAGTCTGTTCCCAGTGCGCACATGCACAGAGCTGCCAGAAGGCAAGAACAGCTAAGACAAAAGGGGTGACTTGGGAGTAAGGCTTGGGGGTGATTGGCTCTCTCATAAGACATAAAGGAGAAGCAGAGGGACAGGAACCTTTGCAGGAAGCAACTTCGTTCATTCTGGTTGGTTTAAAATCTGAAACTCGGTGTTGAATTTGTGTTCTGTTTTGGCCTCATATAACTATTTGGCAATTTAGTCTTTGGCAGCATTTCAAGGAAGATAAAGGTGGGTGCTTATCAGACTTATCCCGAAGGACTTTGGCAGACTTCCGTGGGACTATTTACAAACTGTTTTAGACTCATTACGGACTAAAATTCAGAGCCGTTGAAATGAAGAAAAAAGGGTTTGGGGACTAACGTGTGTTTGCTACTGTCTCCATAAACTTTGGTCAGAACAAAACCTTCCGCCATGAAGGCCATCTCCTGGTAGACTGGTGGGCTTTGTTGGGCAGTGGTGGGTTAGTGTGAGAACTAACTTTTGTATGAGATGAGGTAAGTCCAACCCATGGGGCATCAGTTGTGGTTTTACGTTCTTACGAGTCTCAGAGGAGACAGAAATTTGGTGCAATTTTCCAGGGTGGAATGCAATGTTCTTGAATGTATTTTTGATGGGGCAATCAAGAATGTATTGGGAAGTCCTCTCTCTTGTGACCTAATTCTTTCTCCAGAGGTCTGTGGCTTCCTGGCCTGTCATTCAACTTCAAGGCAAGAGGTTGGGGAAAGGTGGGGTGCGTTTTTTTTCAGGTTGGGAAGCATCTGGGGAGAACGATGGAAAGATTGATCTCAGAGAACACCAGAGTCCCATCAGGTCTAATGGGAAAGGCAACTCAAAAGCACAACCCAGACAAATTTGGAAGGACTTTTGAAACAACCTGAAAATAGATTTTTAAAAAGAAAAAGGCAGAAGTTTCTTTTGGGGGCTGGGGAAGAAGAAAGTGTATGAAAAATGGCGATTTTGACACAGTTAGACTCAAATTGTCATCTTCTTCTCTTGGCTCTGAGAAATCCATATTTCTGAATTGTTCTTTTTATTTATTTATTTTTACCTTTCTGGTTCAATTTCAGGTGCTGCTGTCCGGACTGATTGGTGTGGTCTCTTGGAAAAGGCCCCTGTCCCTTGTGGTGAGTAAGAGCTTACTCCTCTTGTAGACCCTACAGCATTGGTGGGGGCAACGGACGGTGCCTTCAGGGTAGTCAGAAGAGAGGAATCGCATCATCTTACCTGACCCAATGGCAGGATTCCCATGAGGGGAGCTCACCTTGAACCACAGGAGCAGTCATCATCCCAACACTTCCCATAATCCCCAGCTGGCATGAGGCCATGATTGTTTGGGATTATGGGAGCTGATCCCCAAACTTTGACCTAAGTGAGGCTGTTCTATGTCATGTTGCGAAGGAGGTTTGGGGGAACCGGAGATTGGGAAAATCTGCAAGAAGAGAGGGACATAATCTTGGGGCCCTTTGAGGAAACGGGACTATGGTGTCTTCATCTGAAGGGCCACCAGAGAAGATGGTCTTTTGTGAGAAAGTTGGCATCTTGCTAAAACCGGCTCTGTTGTGCAGAAAGCCAATTTGGAACCGAGTTCCTTTTTTAAAAAAAAAGGGTTTTGATAAGATGCCAACGATACTGATGGGAGGGTAGCAGCTCATATCTTTCCCTAAATTAATTTGATATAGATTCACTGAAGTTCAAGAAAAGGGCATCTCTGCCAAGGCCCTTGATGGGTGGAGATTGCGCGATGTGGATTGACACGAAAGCTATTCATTAATAGGAAGAAGCAGATTTTGAATGCATTGTCTTGAGTTCCTTCTGTCTAACTTCCCATCTCGGCTGCACCCTTTTATTCCCTCCGCAAAGAGCTAAGATCCAGGCTGTTGTTAGGTGTATTCACTTCCTGTTGACTGGAGAATTCAGAAACCATTTAGGAGCCTTGACTTAATCCAGAGCAGACAGGAACCGTTGTTGAATAATTAATCCCAGTTCTGCTTGTTGAGCAGGTAAATTATCTGAGTAGGTGTTTGCTCAAAGGAGACGGAGCTGACACTCGGCCGTGAATGAGCTGCTTGGAGGATCTGGAAAAGCAAACAGGAATCAGTAGATTATTTCTGAAGGGGTGGTTATTTTTCTTTCCAAAGGCACGGCGTGAAAACACCCAGAGGTATGCGCTCACTCTATTTATGAACTAGATTTAGATCCTTCTAATTCTCAGGATAGTCCATGCGTTCTAATTTTATCCCGGTAATAATCACCCAGTGAAGTGAAGTGTAGCTGAGAGCAATCATTTGCTGGTGTATCCCACAAGGAGTGGGAGGGATTAAAATCCTGGTTTAGCAGAACTTGACTTAAGTTTTATAGGTCACCATTTTCAAGGAGAACCAAGGTAAGGCTCAACATGCCTCGGCACCATTTTCTTGGGCCACGCAAAGCAACACTGCAGCATCCCAAATATTTGACTTGGAGATCTGGCTTGCCATTTCAGACCACAAGCCACAAGGACCTCATGTGTATCATAACATTTATTTGGTGATGTTATCATTCTCCTGCACCCCTTGGGGGTGATGTCTCAATAGGACTTAGTTGCAGAAGAAAACAAAATCCTGATTTTTGAAAAGCAGCATAGGGCTCAATTAAATGCGTCAGTCAACAGGACTGGATAGTCAAGTCTGGCCTGGCAGTTAAGACACCAGGCTACTAAGCAGGACACTGTGAGTTCAAGTCCTGCCCTAGTCACGAAAGCCAACTGGGTGACTTTGGACCAGTCACAAGGAGATGGTGAGTTCTAGTCTCATCTTAGCCATGAAAGCCAACTGGGTGACTTTTGGCCAGTCACCAGGAGATGGTGAGTTCTAGTCTCATCTTAGCCATGAAAGTCAACTGGGTGACTTTGGACCAGTCACCAGGAGACTGGGAGTTCTAGTTAATGAAAAGCCACTTGAGTGACTTTGGGCCAGTCACTCACTCTCAGCCCTAAGCCTACCCCACAGGGTTGTTGTAGTGGGGAAAATAAAAGGAGGAAGGAGTTTGCCACCTAGAGTTATTCATAAAAATAATAAAGGCGGGATACAAATACATCAAACCAAAATACTTGACCACTTTATGGGATAAAGAAGCAAAATTGATTCCTGCCCATTTAGCCTCACCGAGACTTCAGCCATGGCAACAGAAGCCAATCTTAGCAATAAATGCATGGTGTGTGTGTGTGTGTGTGTGTGTGTGTGCTCTGTAACTCTGCTTTCTGCTGATGAGACCAGCAACTCCATTTTCATATTAATCTTGCATGTGGCATGTTTTATTCATACCAAAGCCATCAGTACCATTTGGTGGTGAAAGAATAGCTTCTTTTCTGGCTGGGCTTTGGCACCGTCGCTTGGTGGAAGAAAATAGACCCAGAATAGCAGGCAATTAGTGGAGTGTTAAGGAGCATTTTTTTCCCCCATTTTAATCAGCCTGGGCAGCATCATTTCACACTCCGTGGATAGTAGCTGTGTGCTACAATATTTAGGTCTCGCTCACTCGTCTTTTAGTGCACACAAGGGTGGAGAAAGAGCATTTTTGTAGAAGAGCAGGCAGAGCTGGGAGGGGTAGAGTTAAGGAAGACATCAGCCTAGAGTCCGTACATCGCCACAAATGATGCAAGTCCAACCTCTCTTGAATTCCGTTGATCCTTATCTGGTGCCGGTTCAGAGTGGAATTTGGGTTGGCTAGATTCTCGTGAATCAATAAAGCCAGCCTTGTTCTTTGTGCCTGACAGTTTTGCCACCATGAACTTTGGGTTTAAATTTACAGGCTGTTGTGGTTCTCTGGCAGCCTGTGCAGACGGCAGCGGAATCGGACAGTAGGGAAGAATGAGGACCAGTCAGGGAGTCTGGAGAGGACTCGGAGGAGATTCCTGCATCTGATGCAGAAATGGGGCTGGGACATCTGGGAGTTATGTGCTGATTCCGGAGCCTCCGGAGTCTGGCAGCAGCGGGAAGAGGACCCAGGGGAGCCTGTTCCCAGTGTGCGTGTGCACAGAGCTGCTAGAAGGCGAGAGCAGCTGAAACAAAAGAGCAACTCGGGAGTAAGGCTGGGAGGTGATTGCCCCTCCCATAAAGTACAAAGGACAGGCAAAGGTAGAGAAATCTTTGCAGGAAGCAAAGTCGTTTGCTCTGTTTGGATTAAACCTTGAAGCTCTGTGTGGATTTTGTACTTCGGTTGTTTTTTTCCAGTTAATTAGGCACTTTAGTTGTTGGCAGCCATTCAAAGGAGAGAAAGGTGGGTGCTTATCTCGAGGAACTGTTTGGGATTCATTACGGGCTGGGAATGCACATAATTCCCAGCATTGAAATAAAACCAGAGTTGTTTGGACTAAGAGTGTGTTTAATTACGGTCTCAGGAAGGCTTGGTCAGAACACAGGCTTTGCACAATAATCCAAGGCATAACTCAGCTTAAAGTTGCCAAGATCGAGCAACCCTGATCTAACTAAGGATGGGTTGTTTATGAGATTTACAAAATGAAGGATTAGCAGGATATGTGAAGTGGCCTGTAAAGTCACAGTAACCAAGCATCAATCTCAGCACAGCCATTCCAAAGAAAAGGGAAAATTCCAAAAATCTCCAAATCGTAGACCAGAACAAATCCATCGGTCCTCTGTCTAGTCCACCCCATCCTGTCGGATCGCTGAGTGAAAACTCGCCACAGATTTGCAACTAGACCTTCAGATTCTGGAGAGTCTCTTTTTTTCAAATACAGGTGTATACCTTTCTTACACTTTTTATAAGGGTTCTATCTCGCCAGCAAATGATTTTCAGCCTCTGAGGGAATAAATGATATGTGGGAAGGGGAGAGACAAGTCTTCCTTTGTGGCTTTGCGACACGACATGGGGAGCTGTCAGCTACTCCATCCTGAAAGAGATACACCAAGGTGCAAAGCTGAGTGATTGAGTCGCTCGAGAACAAGCGCTAATTGACCAGTTTGCTAATATTTCTGGGGTGTCCATTTGTGCGTATCCACGCATTTTTCCTCTAGTTGTATTGCAAGGAAAGCTTTGCTAATGATGTGGCTGGCGTCCCTGCCTCAGGTAATTATTTGCAGAAGTAGCTCTAATACGCAGCTAACATAATCTTCGGGCACAAAGGAGCATCTGCATTTTAATATGTCATTGGCTCCGAATACCTTAGACGGTCAGAAGGTAAATGCACGAGTGACAGCTTTCTGCAGCCTTTCTTCTCTGCAAGGAATGCCATCAACCCAGCAACGTATCTGTGGTTAGCTGTGAACAGGTAGATTTCTAGATTTCTTTTCTGAAATGTTTTTGTGGCCCGTCAATTTAGTTTATACCCGTGAGCTTAACAAGAATGTTAAGTAACCATTGCTTTCCTAGGTGAAGTGAATGTCACCAACTGAGCGTGCCTGTTTTGACATTGGAGGCTGCTGGTCATCAGCAGGATGATTTAAAAGAAAAAAGGGGGGGGGGGAAGGAGATGTTTGATGTCCAGATGAAAAGTGCATTTAGGCTTGATGAGATGTGAGACTCGTGAGTTGCACATGCTCCAATTCTGAATGGATTGCTGGTTCCATTTCCAAACGCTGAATTGTCTATGTAGATCCTCAGTTATCCAGAATATTTTTTTTCCCTCCAGGAGGCAACTAGACTTTCTGGTTCTCCTTCGAAGACATTTCACTTCTCAACCAAGAAGCTTTTTCAGTTCTGACTGGATGGTGGGGAATGGAAGGATTTATATCCTGAAACCAAAAAGTCAAGCTGCCTCTTGAAAAAGCACCTTGGAGATCGCAAACGCTGCTAATTTTCATGGGTGGGGTTACTCCTAATGTCTCTAAAATCAGAATTTTGATGCTGATGGTTGAGGAACAATAATAAATGGGGAAAGAATCAGCCCAAACCAATAGTGTTCTGTTGTGCCATTCATAAAACTATAGATCAGGGGTGTCCAACCTTGGCAACTTTAAGATTTGTGGACTTCAACTCCCAAAATTCCTCAGCCAGCTTTGCTGGCTGAGGAATTTTGGGAGTTGAAGTCCACAAATCTTAAAGTTG
>NW_020769352.1:8986672-9010341 GCF_900518735.1 Pseudonaja textilis
GACTTCAACTCCCAGAATTCCTCCTCCAGTCATATTAGCTCAGGAATTCTGGGAGTTGAAGTCCACCCGTCTTAAACTTGCCAAGTTTGAAGACCCTTGGCGTAAGCTTTGGGTTGAAAGCATGAATGTCTGTGGAAATGAATTCTCAGAGAGAGAACATCTACAGCAAACACACAGCCAGGGTGTCCACAGGGTACGGTAACCAAGATGGCCGTGTGATCCCAAGTTGGTTTGATCCAAAGTGATGGGTTTGGCCCCTTGTGGTTGAAAGAGATGATTTTTTGAATTCCACAGCACTTTTGAGAAATTCTGACCAAGCTCTTCATATATAAATAACTTTCTTGATTTGTAAATTAGTGTCAACCTATAGAAATGATATTACCTGCTTGAAGGGAAGCTACGTAGTCCTTGTTAATTAACACGACCTTAATATCTTGGCTGGGTTAACTCTTCTGATTTCTGCTCACCCTGCTCTCTTCAAAGATCCTTCTCGTCTGAAGGTCTAATTTTAATTCATAAGTAAGGCTGCCTGCCTTGGAGTACAGATCTACCCTTAGGACCCCAACCCCCCACTGTTTAATGCTGCTTGCAAATTACTTTTTTTCCATCAATGAATTACAAACACATACAGCTGTTCCGCTGAGTTGAGGTGGTGTTAATAAGCATTTCATTTGGTTTTGCAATTATCATTGATGATGTATGGCGCTTGCTTAAACACACACACACACACACACAGGCACACAACTTCACAGGGAGGGCTTAGGTTTGTTTGTTTTAAATCTGGCAGGAATGTTTGCTCAACATTTTGTTTTGTTTGGTTTGCATTCGTTTGTTCAGATGGGGGAGAACTGGAGGGAGGAGAGAGAAGGCAAACAGCAAAGGGATTAGCCCAAAACTCTCCCTTGTCGGAAGAATCTAATCATCCACCAAGAACGCGCCCGTAAAATCAGACCCCCCCCCCCAAAAAAAAGGATGTGCGGATTTTGAAGGACCCACTTTGTAGTACAACAATTAGCATGACAGAAGAGAGAATGCTTGTATTCAAGGATGAACTGTGGGGTCTTTGGTGTTCTCTGAACTTGGTGGTTTCTTGCAGATGTTTCATGGCCCAACTAGGGAACATCATCAGTAGTAGATAGGAGTGGGATGGGAGGAGGAGGAGTGGAAGGAGGGGGAACTGTGATGTTTTGAGGGGGTTGCCTTTCAGATGTTTCATGACCAAACTAGGCAACATCATCAGTGTTAGATGTTACTTAGTTGAATAATGAAAGGTCTGCAAGAAAACAGCCAAGCTCAGAGAGCACCAAGCACCCCACGATTAGCATTATTCCAGCAATATTCATAGCGGAACTCCAGTGAATCTGGGAACTGTAACTGTAAATTCTTTCTTTCTCTCTCTTTCTCCCCACCTCTCAACTTCCTTTTTTTCTTCTTGCTATAATTCCAGGGGGACCCCTGATTTTTAGGGCTGGCTTATCTCAGTGTGCCAGGGACATGGATTTATTTATCGGTCGGGAATATTTCCAGGTTGTCTCCACGAAGAGGAATTCCTCAAGGCACACCTTGGAACAACACAGCTGAAATAACACAGTTGACTATGGTAGAAAAAGGCTCCTAGAATTGTGGGCACTTCTAGCTTCTTAGATCCCGCCTGCTCAAGGGGACTCAGCTGAATTAAAAGAACAATTGAACCTGCTTAGAGATGAGCTTGTTATATGGCATCATCCGCATGTGCAAATTCCATTTACTGGCACATGCTCCGTTAAACTACCAATCAGGTCACATGGCTCTCCCTATCCTTACGCAGAAGTTCACAAGGGAGATGACCAGAGAGGATTAATTTACATTTGCCCCTTTCTAGCCTGTAGTAGGAAAGACCTTACGTTGTCCTAATCACACCCAAGACCTCCCTTGGATGTATGATAGATGTTCTAAAACTCAACTTTTGGCCATTGTGGGTCTCTGTTTTAAATCTGGATAGGTTTTGGTTGGGTCCTTCTGGATGGATGACTCCTTGCAGAAGCTCCTCTTACATTCTGTGTTTAACTACCCGCTCCTTCTCCAGATGATGGGGTCATCATCCCCCCTTTTTTTTCAGTGTATTGAATTCCCCACCCCCCGGGCTGTAGGGAGTAAAGGTTGAAGTCCTCTTGTGTCCTTTCTGCCCCTCCCCATCCCTTCTGTCAATCAGATCATCTGGTGGTGCCCCAACCTGGTTTCTCCTAGGAAGCAGAGGCGAGAATAGCTGCTTGAGAGTTAGCAGGCTTTTCCTGGGCAACCAGGTTGCAGTGATTGTCCAACTGGCCACAATACCTCTGCATCAGGTCACCATGGTAACCCCGAGTAGGCATGCAGCCCATAGCAAAAGCTACCCAACCTGGCCTGTTTGCAGTCAGCAGATCCAAAGACAACCGTGGTGTCTCGTGACTTTGGCTTCTTTTGAGGTTCCTCAGGAGACCATCTGGAAATGACTCTGCGGGTTCCATTACTGTTGCATTGGCCTGCTTACAGGTCCAGAATGTTTTTCATGATGCAAACCCCCACCCCCCACCCCAAGACCCTTTTGGCTTTAACATAGAGCATCCTAAGGCAATAATCACCCCCAACACCTCCTTTGAATTTATGATAGACGTTCTAAAACTCAACTTTGGGCCATTGTGGGTCTTTGTTAACATAAAGCATCATTGACTGAAATGCCCACCATGGAGGATTGATGAGTGACAATGACAGACTTTGCAGAGATGGTAAGATTGACATGTTTGATTAAGGAAACAAACCGTAACTACATTTGTTCGTGACTTTACAGAGTTTTGTTGTTGTTGTTGTTGAAAATGAAAAGCATTGGCTTGTGATTTATGAGTTGGATGATTAGAAAGGATAGAATATGGAAAGATTATAGGTAAAACCTAGGGACGTGGTGGCTCAGTGCCTAAGACGCTGAGCTTGTTGGTCAGAAAAGGTTGGCGGTTTGGCAGTTCGAATCCCTAGCGCCCTGTAACGGAGCGAACTCCTGTTCCTTGTCCCAGCTTCTGCCAACCAAGCAGTTCGAAAACATGAAAAAAATGCAAGTAGAAAAATAGGGATCACTGTAGGTGGGAAGGTAACAGCGTTCCATGCACCTTTGAAGGTGCTTAATCCTGCCGGCCACATGACCACGGAGATGTTTTTCGGACAGTGCTGGGTGCTTTGGCTTTGTAACGGAGATGAGCAACGCCCCCCTAGAGCCAGAAATTACTAGCACATGTGTGCGAACCTTTACCTTTATTTGTAGGTAAAACATGGGTGGAATCTATCTAGGTAACTTTAGAGCAAGGATGTCCAACCTTGGCAACTTTAAGACTTGTGGACTTCAACCCCCAGAATTCCTCAGCCAGGAAAGCTTGGCTGGCTGAGGAATTCTGGGAGTTGAAGTCCACAAGTCTTAAAGTTGCCAAGGTTGGACACCCCTGCTTTAGAGCAAACGGATAAAATATAAATGCATGTATAACTATTACAAAGAAGGTCAGAAGCACTCCTTTATATTTCCCTTTGTTTATTCTCTCTCTTTGCTCTTCTTTCTTTCTTTCTTTCTTTCTTTCTTTCTTTCTTTCTTTCTTTCTTTCTTTCTTTCTTTCTTTCTTTCTTATTTATTCATCCCCTTTCATCTTTCAGCATCTTGTTCCCACAACCAGATCCCTCTGGGAATTTTGTAAGAAATATATATATATATATATATCTGGTGTTCTTTTCCTTCTTATCCTTATGCAATTGACCCCTGACCTCACCATAAATAAATAATTAGCATCATTATGATTTGGTAATGAATTGGTGCTAATCCGCTCTGCGTGTGGCAGATGGCTGGAATACAGGATTTATTTATTTGAAAAGGAAACAAATTAGTGTTTTGTTCAGGGAGGCGCTGCTTCCTACGCAACGCTGGTGATGGAAAATATGAGACCAGGCGTTGTCCTGGCATGAATCTCAGGAGGGGCAATGCTTGTGTAATCTCACAAGAGGATTTTGCACTGTCTTCGTTGTCCTTAGTTAACACAGATGGACTACACCAGGGGCCTCCAACCTTCGCAACTTTTAAGACCTGTGGACTTCAACTTTGCTGGCTGGGGAACTCTGGGAGTTGAAGTCCTCCAGGCTTAAAGTTGCCAAGGTTGGAGACCCCTGGTCTACACAACTTTGGGTCTCCAATCCAGCGACGCCCGATGGGTGGGAGGAACCAATTAAACAAATGCTTGGGTGCAATACAGCTAATCCTCGATTTAGAACCATAGAACCAATAGTAAAATATTTTTGAATCCTACTACTGTCCTGGACTCAAGATATTGATGCAAATGGAAATGTAAAAAGGATGGAAATTCAAAGGACATTTCCTTGACGCTGCCTTGCAATGAAAGTGAGGTTTTCATTTGCAATCAAATCTTCAAATCTTGCTTGGCTGTAGGGGCTGTTTTTCTAAAGCTTATGTTTTTTTTCCCCGCTGCTTTTTTTCCAAACTCGTTGATTGAGTGCAACGCTTCTCGTTTTCAATCTCCTTCGTCCTGCATGCCAAGACAGTAGGGACCCTTTCAAAGTGATTTAAGAAAAAAAACAAGTCTTGCATTTTTTTTTTATAATGGAGGAAAAGGAAACGAGTTGGAGATGTTATATCGGGGGCAGCAATAATTTTGATTTTTCATTTTCTCCAAGCATGGCGACCTGACTCCCAATGGAGGCCTTTTAAGGGGCAAGAAATCTGATTTAGATAATGCATGAAATCGGCACAGGAGCAGAATCAAACCCACATGGTTTTCTTCCCAGGAATCGTGACTCTACCACCCAGAAGTCCCAACCGTACTAATGAAGAATCCTGGGGATTGTAGTCCTAACACAACCAGTACTTGAGGGTGGTTTAAATTGGAGCATAATTCCCCACCCGTGGCAATTTCCAGATCCATGGACTCCAAATCCCAGAATTCCACTGCCAGCAGTATCTCTCACTGAGAATTCTGGGAGCTGAAGTCCACCTTCGAGTTTGCCAAGGTTGGCCAAGGCTGAATGAGAAGAGCTGACTTAGGACTGCAGAAGATCAGATTTATGGCTGCTCTCTGCCTTCCCCTCTGCTGCTCGGCTAACTTAATTACTCTCTATCAACTTAATCCACCTCGTGGGGCAGCAGCGAAGAGAATATTAGCAGGGAGGGCACGAGAAAGTACGTGTGCTCCTTTCTAACTCCTTGGAGGAAAGTCAAGATGAACATCTAGTAAATAACCGAAGAGGCAGTAAGAGCACCGCAGAGACAATTAGGCCTGCCTGATGCCAATCTTGCCAGGTTTAAAAGACATGAAAGCTTTCTGGAAAAGTAGACCTGGGAAAGAGCCCTGGCGGAGTCCCACGGCCGTCTCGCTTTGGCGGATTTTCCCACCTTCTTGGACCAAATGCCTGGTCTTCGGCCAGCATCAAGCATCTTCGTTTCTGGATGGGGAACAACTTGTTCTTGGTTGGCTTTCTGCTCACATCCTGCACAATCCCTGGGAATAAGAGTTGCCCGGATTTGGAGTTGCATCCTGAGACAAAGCATACTTCAACTTCAGCAGCATTAAATGGTGTGGACTTCAATTCAGAATGGATAGGCATACTCCTTTCCTCTCTTCTGCTGAGGAAGAGTCAAAAAAGTCAAAATGGAGGCTTCAGTTGTGGATGCTACCTTGGGTTTCCTCAGATGCCTGCATTCTTCCTCCTCCTCCTCCTCTTCTCTTCCATCTCCTCTTCTTCCCCTCCCTCCTCCCTCCTTCCTCTTCCTTCCTTCCTTCTTCATAATCTAAACTATTCTTAAAGCCTGGTCTACATAAGTTCATCCAGAAGAATGATAAAGTCGCATTGCTTCATCCGTTACCCAAGGAAGGCAAAAGGATCTTTCCACAAAGATATTTTTTTGCGGAGGTGTTGCACACCTCAGCAGCTGCACATCCCATGACGGATTTTTTTCCCCAACAGAGCAAATCCACCAAGCGTCCAAACTAACTTCAGATTGGGTGATCTTGAAAGAGCAACCAGGCACACAATGGAACAAATGGAAGATTAGGGAAAATTGGGTCGGTGATAAGAACCTGAGCAGCCGAGGGCTTCTCTCAGTTCCATAGAAGTCAGTCTTCTAAAGCCTCCGAGAAATTCAAAGAAAGCCGCACCCAGCAGGGAGGCAGAAATTAACAAAGACAATTTGCCTAATGCAATTTGTGGGAGAGAAAGAAAATTGCGTGGGCTGCAATTACAATAGAGAAGGACACAGGAGTCAACCCAATGTCACATTGCAGATTCTGGTACATCCTATGGATGTTATGTAGGTTAAGGGCTTATGAACAAATGTGCTTCCAATACAACGTAGTTATTCCTTTGTTGTTGTTGTTTTTAATCTCTTTCATTTTTATGTTGTGTTTTCAAAGCTTTTGTATGCTGCTCCAAGGCACTTGTGATTAGGTAGGGTTTGCAAGTTGAACAAAATAAAGCCCAAGCCAAGCTATGAGACATACAAGGAAGAAGAACGCTAATTGCTGATCAAGGATGCAGAAAGCCATGCTATTCAGAGAAGGTGGTTTCATTTCATCCGGCGCAGGATGCTCCCACACAATCCAAAGACGACAAACGTTTAATTGCACACCGAGACGACTGGCTGCTGCCTAGAGTTCTGTTTTGCAGGATTTTTGTTGAGGCCATCCAGATACAGAGAGCGAGGAGCCGATAATAAGCTCAAGCCACAGTCAAAATGATAAGAGAAGCACAGCGAGCCAAGGGAATGCTAAACAGTTACGGGGCTGACACTGCTATTGTCTGGGCCATTTAGAAACTGGCGAAGCGCGAGACAAAAAGATCCTTAGAAGACCACAAAAAAAAGAAACCCCCAACCCAGGAGCTGCAAGGTTTCAGAAGGGGAAAAAATAGATATATTTGGTAAGAAATGATGGGAGGTTCCATGCTCCATGGTGGGTTTTTTATTTTCCCAGCAGTCTTCATCAAAGTGGGACGTGCTTCAGGTGTCTCACCTCTCTTGCTATTTAACTCAGGTGATCTCATGTTTATTTTGGAGTCTCTCTTTGTTCCTCCACCCTATCGGTTCCCAGTGTGGGGGATTGTCATCACAGAAGCCATGCATGAAAGAGAATATTAAGGCGGCCACACACAGTTGCATCAGGAATTGTGCTCAGAATAATGACGGAACTTCTGAACACCAGTCAAAACACTTGGCATGCATTATGGATGTGATCTTCGAAGGGACTGGCTGACTGTACCTCACATCCTTTTGTGTAGGTTATATTGTTGGTAATGCCAGGACGAATGATAAAAGCTTGGTGGGCAGGCTATTGAGATTTGCCTCCTGAACTTAGTGGGTGGCTATTGTCCCCCACTACAAAGTTGTCGTATAACCCAGCGTGACACCCGCAGGTCAGTGCAGAAGGTTCTCGGTATCTCCAAGTATCTATCTAGCTGGCCATAATCCCACCAGGGAATTGCATCACCTGAGGCCGCCCTTCCATGTAAACTTGGAAGCTACAACTGGTGTAGCATGTGGTATTCCTCAACTGAGCCAAATAATCCCTGTTCTGAGGAACTTTAGGCCAGTCCAAAGTTTTGATCAACTAGAAAGCTCTTTCTAGGACATGGACTGTTGTTACCTTCAGGACTGTCCCCTTTCAGTAGGTTCTGCCTGACCTACATAATCCAGGAGGGAGAAAATGACCCAGATATCCACCTTGAAAGTTAACTAGGGCACTGGGGCTCAGAGGTTGGCTTTCATAGTAGTAGTTCCCCCTTCCCAAACAGAGATGGCTGTCCAAGATTAGCTGTGCCTCTGTCCTGATTATTTTTCAGAAGATAATAAAAACCGTCCTCTTTAAAAGAGCCTGTGGACTTATTTGACTGTAAATCTGGGTTTCATTTTTTTTAAAAAAAATCTTTTGTTTGACATACGGATGTTATGTTTTTAATGATGGATTTACGTCGGTGTTCAATGTCATTAAATCAATCAAACTTCGCTCGTGATGATAAAGAAAAATATGTAAAAATATATTTTAAAAACACATGTGGCAAGAAGGAGTCGACTGAAGGAAAACGAAATTGATCCAGTCCAGAGGGGGCTTAGATTTCAGTACCATGGACAGCAACCCCAGAGCTTCCCCCTCCCCTCCTGAGAGCTCAGCCTGGAAGAAATTGACCATGGCTTGCAACGTCCAGCCATTGTTTGAAGCCTTAGCTTTTGGAGGTAAATTGTCTTTTAAAACATTGGGGAGCCCATCCTGGCTGGGGAATTCTGGGAGTCGAAGTCCACACATCTTAAAGTGGCCAAGTTTGAAAAAAACAAACAACAACCCCACCCTTCTAAGTGATAACTGAAAGCAACAGTTGCGTCTCCCCATCATTATCTCCAGACAAAGCATCCTGGACTCTTTTCATGCTTCCTCAGAGCACCACATCTGAAACCCCACAGCCCACACTCTGTAGTGAGAAGGGAAAGGATCGTGGCAATGATAAGTAGGGTATGACTCTTGAGCGAGCTGTGTAGCCTGTCCTATTGAACCATGAAGGCAGACGTTGAGATGATATGGTGAAGGAGGCAAAACCAGCAGGTTGCATCATTGGAAATGTGCTTTGACTAACAGATGTTTTGACATTGATTGTTTCCGGATACGAATGTCTAACCGTGTGGTCCCAGTCCTGTGAATAACTTGAAGAGGCAGGCTGACGTTAGTTTCCCCTTGATTTATTACTCAAGATGAAATGATTGAAACACAGATGACGCAATCTTAGCTATGATCGGGGAAACATGTTGGCTCTATTGGCACGTGAAGTGTGTAATTTATTTTGCAGTATGAGACATTCCCCAGCACTATCTCCTTCTGCAGATGGGGATGTTTAGGATGTTGAGTGTGAGGATGTTGGTCCCCGAGGGGTGATTAAAACACATCTGCTCAACCACATTCCAGCAAAGGGGTAGGGGTACATTTCAGACACACCCCCTCTTGGCAGAGGAACGTCAGCCTTGCCTGGAGTTTGTGTGACTTGGCCAAACCATGGCACAAATACGAAGAGGGAGGCCATCAAGCTAGAAATGGAATCCTAAGACTTATAAAATGATAAGGAGTCCTTTCGTAACAATGTAAACTCTTCAAGGAAGGAGCTCGGTGCCATCTGCAGAATCTCAGCCACCTCCAGTGGCAAAGCAAATAAGAGCATTTAACAGAATAGGAAGGGACCTTGGAGGTCTTCTAGTCTAACCCCCTGCAAGTAGAAGACCTTGTAACATTTCAGACAAATGGCTGTCCAGTCTCTTTTTGAAAACCTCCAGTGTTGGAGCACCCACAATGTCTGGAACAAGCTGTTCCACTGATAAATTGTTCTCACTGTCGGGAAATTCCTCCTTAATTCTCGTTTGAAAAAGTTGGTTACATTGGATGAAATCTAGACAAAAATGGAAGCACTTCAGCTGCGATCTGCCAACAATGCCACCTGATTGTGCATCACAGTGTTGGAAAGGACATTGTGATAGAAGTAAACTAAAAGCACATTTTTATGCTTGGATGCTTCTGTGGCATTTTGCAGCTGCTTTCTGTGGGTGTTGAAGGCAGTAATTGCACTGCAGCAGAGGTCACAAGGCCTGGGGCAAAGTGGTGTTGTTCTAGAATGTGGCATGATAAAGTCCATTGTAGCCTCTTCTGTGCCGCATCACGCAGCTAAGATCCAAGGGTTTGGAGTTAGCAGGTCTTGCAAAATTCCTGTCTTGTAGGGAATCTTCTAGATCTTGTAGAAAGTACAAACTGCAGTCTAATTCCAACGCCTTTCAGATGTGACGGGGGTAAAAACTCCAGGGAATTTGCAGGCGGCACAAAATATTCAAAGCTTGGGCCAACCTCAAAGAGCTGGATAGAACTTCATACCTTGGTGAGATTCTTCTCCCTTTGGGTAACAGATTGGAGCAAGAAGAATGGGTCCTTCATCCAGCCTCCTCCCTTCTTTCCAAAGCTCTGCTAAGTCAAAATTCAAGGCAGCTCCAAGCAATATTTGTGAGATTCTTGCTCTGTTCTTGGGTAGACTGTTTGATAAGGATCCATCTTCCATATCGGTCTTGGCTGTGGAATCTGGGCGCTCAAAACGATTGATGTGCAGATAAAAGCTTCACTCCTCTCCTTCCTTCCAAAGCCATCTGGCGCTCTTTGCTCCCATATGCTTTCAACGTGTTTTCTTTCATTATGGAGATAATTGAAAATGAAGCTTTCTTCTGATTTTGGAATCGATTCGGGACGGGGGAGGATCTGACAAGTTTCAGAGGCTTTCAAGTCCAGGCTGGGGTGTGGGGGGAGTGGGGGAGAGAAGGGGAGATGGTTTCCTTACCCCCAAACCTGATAAAATTAGGGAGGAAATGAAATGCTGGCATTATTGTAGCTTTCATGCGTCTGGATTTTATGGTGCGGTTTTTGCAATGGGAAAAACGAGTTGGTGAATATTCTGCTTCCAGAAACGC
Organism: Pseudonaja textilis; assembly: GCF_900518735.1. The sequence goes on from NW_020769352.1 coordinate 8,997,156, forward strand.
AGCGGGGGGAAACGCATGATTTGTGCTGAATGTTTTGTAGCCTTGAAATTAGAAATGTTGTTGCATGCTTGCATGGTTTGTTTTTTTTTCTAAACTTGAACAAAACTTTTTTGCAAACCGCTGTAGAAGGCAGGATTTGTTTCTGAAAAATTGTCGAAAGCGAAAGAGGCGAGCTCTTCAATGTATAGATTCACGTGGGGTTAGAAATGGCAATTAGGATAGGAATCTTTCTTTATTCAATTTATATGCGGTAGCTATAATATCGACCTGCTCCAGGTGCTGACTTTGCTCTGAACTCTCTTTTGGGCTGAGAAAAGTGTTTAGAATCACACTTTTCAACCTCAGTGAGAGCCACAAGCCAATTGACCCAACGCGCGTAATCAGTGAAAATCTTAATAGTTTGCAAATCCACAACATCCTCAGTTGGGTTCGCGGTCATCTTAATTTTTTTTTTTTATTATTATTTTGTGGTTTAGGTTGTGTGAAGACCTTCCTTTGGTTAGTGTTATGTATTGAACAAAGGAAGAATAAGGGTTATGTCAGGATTCCGGCAGTGACCCTCCAATTAAATCATGAGTCTTGAGCCAAACTTCAAAAGGATTTATTGGGAGTTAACATGTCCGGCACTGCCTGGGTGTAGCTGACTCTGAGACACATTATTCATCGTCACCCTCGATCTTGGTTTTCCCCTACCCCCCTGAGCAGTCTTTTCTGCTCAGATGACCCGTTCAAGGGATCATAGGGGTTAAGACACAGCGGTTTCTTTGGTTATTAGAAAGTGGTTATTGGAGGAAGCCAGTACCTTCTAAACCCCTTGAAGGACAATTTTTCCCTCTATTGTAGAGTCAGCAAGCTGTTGTTCCTCCAGAGAGCATGAGATCTCTCAGCTTGCAAGGTTTTGAACATGGTTGAAATGCTGCTTTGTGCATGCCTTACCCAGAATAATCTGTTCAATATTGTGACTAGTTGATAAATGGATGGTGTTGAGTTTACAGATCTGTAGAACAATGTCCTGCACTCAGGTACCCTGGTTGGAGTCTTTGGATTAAATGACTCTTGTGTTCCTTTCCAGATCTATAATTTTATGATTCTCTATCAGCTTTAATGTATTTGCTGGAAGGCTGTTGATGTAGGCCACTTGTTGAGCCAGTTTGCTCTCGATTAAGTTGGGAGATAGAACCCAACTGAATATTAGCATGGTTTCAGGATCTTCTATAGAGTCCAAAACGCAATGAATACAGAAGCAGAGTAGATACCAAATCTCATCAGGAGAATATCTTATTTCTTAGCTCTTGGTGATCATTGCAATATAAAATAATCAAACTTCCTCTTCTTCTTCTTCTTCTTCCTCAGATAACCTTTTTCATGCTGCTATCAGCAGTCTGCGTGATGCTGAATTTAGCCGGCTCCATTCTCTCCTGTCAAAATGCTCAACTAGTGAACTCTCTAGAAGGGTGTCAGTTGGTAAGTAATCAAAACCATCTCTTTCTTTTTTTGCACATGGCTGATTTGTTTTGAAGTAAAACATGCTATAAACACACGCCGGCTTTCCAGCAGGAATTCAAAGTTGTTTATACCTCAGAGGTCAAAATGCAAGTTTCCACACTCCTCTTTGCTCACTCCCTTTCAGAATTGAGAGGTTAATCTGGCTTCCTTCAGAAGGGTTAGGATATCAGCTCCCAGCTGACTTTCAATTCTGGGCATTGAAATCCCAGGATACCTGAAGGGTGTTAGCTTGGAAACATTGTTCTAGCAGAATGGGAGCTTCCGGAAAAGGGTGTTAGAAATTCAGCATGGAATATGAAAGATCTTGTCTTTAGACCAACTCTGGTCATGTCTTGGCTGGTGGGTTGAGAGACTTCAAGAGAGGGTGATTGGTCTACTGATTGTGGATGACTCTTTGGCCTTCTAGACTTGAACTCTAAGACACCGTTGAAGCAACCACTGGTTGTGTGACCACCTTCTCGACTTCCTTTCCATCTTTCCTTTAATTCTTTGCCTTCCAAACATTTCTACCTCTGCAGAATTCAAGTTTTGAAAAGAGGCTCTTCTTCTATCAATCTGGTTTGCCTTTCCTCCCCCTCTTTTTTTTCTGAAATTATTTCGTTCAGTCTCACTGCTCTTTATTGGAACACCTTAAATTCTGATTTATCTGGAACTCAGCAGAGGATGAGAGAGAGAGAGAGAGAGAGAGAGAAGGGCTGCCAAATTAATTTGCAAATGAGCTTCCGTTTACTTTACGATTGAGTTTAATCTTCAAATTATGATTTTTCCCTTTATTCCGTGAAGGATGGACATTCCGGACAAGTTAATATCCTTCTGACAGTCTTACCTTATTTATTCTTTTGAGACAAGGCATTAAAGGCTGTTCTCGGAGCAATTGACTTTCATTTCCCAAGATAACAGGGCAAAACTAATGAAAGATACCTATGTCACTGACACATTTATATTGCAGCTTTAGATTGCCCCCCTCTTCGTGGTATGGAGGGAGGTTTTTCAGAGAATGTGTTAGTCAATATGAGCAGTTTAATAATATCCTGTTTTTTCACATTGATTTGGCATTTGGTGCACTTCTTCCAAGCATCAATGTCCGTTTTGGGGTATGTAATTGGATGTCCCAATTTCACAGAACATGTACAACATGACAGAACCTCTATAATTTTTAGATGGGTTGCCTTCTTCTGATTTCTTTTGTTTCAATGCCTTCTGAATTCACTTATTTGGATAGCTAATCCTCAGGAAGATATTACATTTCCCCTTCCCAATGATTAAACTACTATATATATATCTCAATTCTCTGCTAAGTTTTCAATTTTCTGAGATATTTCCTAGCAGTTAGAACAATTAATCGGTGAAACGACTTCCCTTCAGAAGTTGTGGGTGCTCCAACACAGGTAGTTTTGAAAAAGAGATTGAACGGCCCTTCGTCTGAAATGGTATAGGATCTCCTGCATGAGCAGGGGGTTGGACTAGAAGACCTCTTGAGGTCCCTTCCAATTTTGCTACTCTGTTATTTTGACTTCAAGCGTCTGCAAACAGAGACTTAAAACGGGGCGAAGTTTTCAGCTTTTCTCTGGGGTGTATCTCCAGGGATGTTCTTCCTGACCCCACACCTGTTTTCCTCCTTTGTGTGTGTGTGTGTGTGGTTGTCTCTTTAATAACTCCCAGGGATAAAATGAGATCAGAAGCCCCAATTCCCTTTGCATCAGTGCGTGGCTCCTTAAAATAGAAGCACAGAAATAAACGGAGCCAATAAGACAGATCTCATTTTGTTGTTCATCAACGCTGGCAGGAGCTGCAGTCTCAATACACCAAACAAATAAGTGTTCATCCTTATTTGGCGCATTTCTGTCAAGTTTATTCATTTTTAGAGCTCGTGGAAGGGAGAGATTTTGTGTAACGGCTAAGTACCTCTAAAGTCAGCCGTTGCGGCCTTCCTCAAATACACGGGTGATTTTAAAGAACAAGAGCGAACCTGGATGATAAATTAGGAAATTCCCTAATCCTTTGAAGAGGAGGGGCTCGGGGCTGAAGGCAGTGCATTCCCCATAGCTTTGGCCGAGATCCTACTCAGAAGGATCCCTTCATTGTGATCTATTCCACTTGCAAAATCTTGTACGCATTCCCCATTAAGACTGTAGGAAATCAACCATCCAACAGGTCAGCCACTAGATCCCTGTCTGTTTTTATTGGTTTATTTATTTGTGAGATTTATAAATGGGCTATCTCTACGAGCTGCAGGAGGAGATACATCAGATAAAGAGGTCCTCCACATTGGACCCCGAGAGGCAGGATAAAATCACAAGAGGAGGCAATAGCATTTGGGACTTAACACAAAATTATCTGCTACAATGTCCTACCAGTCAATGACTACTTCAGCTTCAACCGCAACAATACAAGAGCACACAACAGATACAAACTCAATGTAAACCTCTCCAAACTTGATTGCAGAAAGTGCGACTTCAGCAACAGAGTGGTCAAGGCCTGGAATGTACTACCTGACTCTGTAGTTATATCCTCTAACCCTCAAAACTTTAACCTCAAACTATCCACCAATGACCTCACCCCGTTCCTAAGAGGTCTGTAAGGGGCGTGCATAAGTGCACCATCGTGCCTACCGTCCCTGTCCTATTGTTCCCATTTATTTGTACCTATTTCCTGTATTCTTACTCATGTTTATACTTAGACCTATTGTCTTGTAAGCAATTGGCAAATGAGATAAATAATAATCATCATTTCTTCTGTGGAGTCATCACTTCCATTAAAACTCGTTTTAACTATTCCTGCCATTTTTGTGACGCTGGAGTCCGATCTGAGCCATTTTACAACAATGCAAAGATAGAATGCAGAATGTTAAAAGGGGAAGAAGCCCCAAATCCTAACCCCGGTTAATTTCCAAGCCATGATTACTTTGAGGGAAACCAACTGAAGGGGAAGGACCTCCCATGTCATGACTGCTCAAACGTTTTCTGGAACATCAACAGGGTTAATGTTGGTGTCGGCTTTGGAAGGCATATTTTACTTAAAAGCTTCGAAGCTGCCACATTTTGGGTGCCTGGGAATTTGGGAGGAGGGATTGCACGGAGCGGTAGAAGGTTAGACTCAACAACGTTCTTCTCATAAAGTCAAGGACAAGTTACCCTGCATCTGGGAAGGAGCGACTAGAGAGATCTCTCCAGTTGGGACAATGGGTGATTTGACCATGGGATGGACTGGTTGGTGCAGGGGATGGGTTTGTGAATTTCTGTTGGGAAGGAAAAACCCAGAACTCTTCAGATTTGGGTTTTCCAAGATGTGCCAGTGTGACTTCTTCAATAAATTTTTACTCGAATAACCTTTGTTTCTGAGTGCTGAATGGAATAGGGAGTTTCACTGGAATGCTGACAGTTGGCTTGACCTGATCTTTGCCAGACCTGATGGCCTCCCCGCCACCCCTCTGTTCCTTCCTTCCTCAGATTAAATTTGACAGTGACAGTGTCTGCGTGTGTTGTGAGCTGCAGCACCAGACGTCTGGCTGCAGCCTCGGGGAGATGTTGAAATTGAACCCACTGCAGGAGTGCAACACGGTCAGGTTGACCCTTAAGGTAAGACTCCAAACTTGTCTTCTGGGAAGGAGCAAGCCTTGTGGTTGGGTTGTAACCTCCAGCTAGGGCAGGGGTCCCCAAACTTGGCAACTTTAAGACTGGTGGACTTCAACTCCCAGAATTCTCAGCATAGCCAGCTATGCTAGGGTGGGATACAAAATAAATACAGTCACAAAAAACAGGCGAAGCCCCTTCATTTTGCTTCCAAGCTCCAAATATCCTTGACTGGAGACTAAAAACTCCCACACAAGCAGTTACAAGAAGGAGGAAATGCTGTTTAAATTATAAAGAGTAAAAAAACAAGAAAAACCAGGCAAGATAAGGGCTGGAGGATGTCCACAGATAACAGAACACACACTGGGGAGGATGCCAAACTCAGAGAGGAACCATACACTAGAGATATTTCCATGCTTTGTTTCCAGCACTCGCCTGTACGCATGTCCATCCTCTTATCCAGTTGTCACAGCTGCAGCCCATGAAGGGGATCAAGGCCCTCTCCTCCCCCATAGACCATGCTATTCATGTCTCTCCCTGATCCTCTCCTCCCTGGAGAGGATGGAGAGGGGATGAGCCTGGGTCCTCCTTTAACGGCCCAGCCGGCCTCTGCCCTTCCCCAGCCTCCTCCACAACCCCCGGAGCCACATTTCCACTCCTTGTCGGCTGTTCCTCCTCTCCCTCAGAGTCCGTCTCCACCAGGGGCAGGACAGAAGGTGACAAAAAGGAGCAAAATGCGCTTAACAACTGTCTTGCTCAGCCCAACATTTGGGCTCAAATGTTGGCCGTAATTCGAGGACTTCCCATATAGAAAGTCTGGGCGCATGGCTTCCGGGGTGTGGAGTATTCTTTCCTTGTGAGAGGACTCTGGTGTAGTTTATAGTTTTTTTTTTATTATTATGCCTTTATACTGGTGGCATTTGGAGAGAATGTAGGGATTTGACAGCTTACATGGCTGTCAAGCTGAAAGATTCTCTCTCGGATGACTTCTATTCTCAGAAAATAGTTTTCTACCCAGGGGTTTCAGCATCTGCTTCAGTTAATTAGAGATGCGTTTTAGCTGGAAATCCTGCTGATAAAGAGGCAGGATTTTGTTAAATTACAGAACCTCCTTTTCCCCGCCACAATATAGCACTCAATTGGGCTCTTTTATCTCCACTTTCTTGGTTATAATCAACCCTTATAGAGAGACATTGTTATGGTACAATAACTGGAAATAGTTTTCCCTCCAGTTCCAACAGGCATTTAAAAATGCAATAAGCATATTTTCACTGCCTAAAAGCCATAAAGGAAAAGAAATCTTCCATTGGCTTTGTTAATTCCTAAGGGGTCTTTTCCTATTGTTAAATATTGGATAAACTCCGGAATTTATGCCCCCTTTGCTTTAAAAGTTTTTTTTTTTATTAAAAGCATTCCCCAGAGGAACCGCCAAAAAGCATTGTATCTAGATTATAGCAAGGGCCAGCCTTCAAAATCTCCTGTGCTCCTAAGCAAAATTAAAACGTACACGCGAAGCTGCCGTTATTCTTCCCACTAACGAAAGCTTGAAAAATCATTTCAGCTTGAGATTGCTCTGAAGTGAACAAGCCAGCTTCGGCCACAGTCCTCACGTATCTGCCAAAGACCCTCTCCAGGGAAGGTCGAATAAATTCTCCCTTGTTATAAGAGGCCAGTGGTTGAGCACTGGACAGCAAAGAATACACTTTTCCCCATGAAATGCAATGCTGAAAACTCTTCTCTACATTCTTTTTAAAAGCTACACGTAGTTAACTACAGTTGCAGCGTCAAAATCATGATCCTTGGCAGCTGGCGTGTATTTAGGATGGTGGCAGCATCTGGGAATACTGACTTTCCTGGCTGGCTTCCACCAGCAAAGTCAGCGGAGGAAGCCAGAATTTGCTTAACCACCATTGGATTCACTTAACATTCTAGCGACTCAATCATAGCAAGAAAGAATTGTGAATTGGGCGCATGGCCTCTTTTAGCGACGGAAATTCTGCTCTCAACCTGGCATTAAGGAGAAACTTCGTAACAGTAAGGGCAATTAACCAGTGGAACAGCTTGCTCCAAAAATCGTGGGCGCTCTCCGTCACTGGAGGTTTTAAGAAGAGTCCAGACCAGGTGTTATGCCCCTGTCAGAATCTGACTCGGAGGGGGAAGTCAAACAGCTGACAAGGAGTGGGAGTACGGCTCCATTGGCTGTGGAGGAAACTGGGGAATGGCAAAATCTGGCTGGGCAGAGCAGGGAAGAGGTAGAACAAGGGGGAGGGAATTTGGAGGAAGACCCAGGCCCTCTCCCTCTTCATCCTGGGGCACGCAGGGAGGAACGGAGAAGGGAGCAACATGAGTTGCATGGCTTATGGGGGAGGAATGGGTCTTGATTCCCTTCATTAGCTGCAGCTAGGAACACAGGGTTTAAAAAGGGAAGCTGCGCACAGTAAGTTGTTGGGAGGAAATCGTGAATTAATCTGGTATCATTGTGGCTTATCTGGGTTCCTGGTGCCTTCCGAACTGTGAGTTTTGCTATGCTTTCAAGTCTGAAATTCCTTCTCCTGCCCTGCCAAACTAATTACTTTAGTTCGGTTTGTTTGGATTTTAAGTTACAGTTTGTGTGTACCTTGCTTTGGACTGAATTTTCTCCAGTTAAAGGCTGTTCCTGGGAGAGATTTTCTCCAGCCGAAGATAACCTGGACATTGGGGGCAAAGTTGGAGATAATAAAGGGACTCTTCTTGCTTATTTGACTGTGTGGCCTTTATGCCACGCCCCAGGTCTGTCAAACGTGATTTCATTGAGCGCTGCATCAGGGTTGTGTTTGACCTCAGGGGGTGGGTGGGGGGAATGCCACAGGTGGTCATGGCCAGCTGCGCATAACTTGTGTCAGGGGTGCCTGTGGCGGCCTGAGCATTCTGCCAGTAAAAATGGGCTCCCAATCTCTGTTTTTGGCTGCAACGGCCTCCTGCAACCCTCCTGCAGTCCTCCCGAGCTCCGTTTTCATTGGCAGAAGCACAGCAGACCAGTCCTTCTCTGTTTGCAAGGTGGTCCCATGGGCCAAATCAAAGTACCCCACGGGCTGGATCTGACCAGCTGGCCTTGAGTTTAGACCTCTGGTCTAAACAGTCACTTATCTGAAATATTATAGGTTCTCCTGCTTGAGCAGGGGGCTGGACTAGAAGACCTCCAAGGTCCCTTCCAAGTAATTCATTCTATTCTTTGTGAGTTTGGGACTGCCTGGATCCCCGTGTTTATTGGCATCAAAAATACTTTCCTGATTCCTTCTTCCCAAGGAGAGCAAAATGATGGGACAATTCCCTTGGGCAGTGGGTGATCTGCCTCTCCCAACTGTCCCCAATTCCATTCAGCCTCAAGAGTGGACCTCAGAAGTCCTCAAAGAGCGAAGCTCCTTTTGTGGGAGAGGAATCTTTTGTGGGGATCAATGGTGAGGCAGATCGTTTCAAATGGTTGGCCTGGCTTGCTTATAAAAAAAACCCGAGCATCGCCATGCTAGTCAGCTCGTTCGCTCTCATTTGTAATCTAAGGGTAGGTCTTGAAGTTTCCCAAGGAAAAGGAGAACGGGGAGAGCAATTTCATGGGTGAAAAGACTTTTACTGTTCATTATCCTTTTTCATCAGGTGATTGTAGGCATCTGAGCAAGGAAGCTCTCTGTCCCTGAGGTCAATCAAGCGGAAAGGAAGCGACTTAGATCGCATCTCCCGAACCCACTTGCACTTGGGAGGAGATGCTAATGGGGCTCTTCCTCATGGGGCCGTTGAGTTGGCCAATCACCCAAGGGCCTTTTTATTGCTACACAGCCTAATTTTGCCCTTGGCAAGTTGCTGGAATGCACCCCTCAAAAGCTCCTGGGGTGCAGAATTGACAGGCGTGTTATTTTCTCATCGAAAGCCGACCGGTTATGCATGGTAGCCGGGCGAGATGTTCCTCCAACTGTGTCCTTTGGGCCCGTTGCATCGAGAGACAGATGACATCCTTGGATTGATAGCTCCTGTGGATCTTAGTAATGGCTAGGAAGAGTGTTAAGAGCCTGTTGGGGTAAACTAAAGCCCGCTTAGCCTTTTTTCTGCTTTCTGAAATAGCTTCTCAGATGGTTCCAGAAAGCTCACCAGTAAGACACGACACCTCTCAGCTTTTCCCATTATTGCTGCATAGCATCTGATGCCTTCTGATAGATCTAAACTTTCTCACGAGCCTGTAAATGGGAAGGAGTAGCTTGATGGAGAAGTCTGGAAGCTGGAAGTCACACCATGAAGGTTGAGAAACACTGCTCTGGAGTAACACTGGAGAAGCTGAGAATGCCATCTCTTGCAAATAATAGCATTTAGACTTATATACCGCTTCATGTAGTGCTTTACAGCCCTCTCTAAGTAGTTTACCGGATCTATCTATGACCCCCAACAATCTGGGTCCTGATTTTAGTGACCTCGGAAGGATGGAAGGCTGAGTTCAACCTTAAGCAGGTCAGGATTGAACTTCTGGCAGTGGGCAGAATTTGTCCGCAACGCTACATTTCTAACCACTGTGCCAGCAGGGCTCTAAAACTAAAAACACATTTTGGCTCCTCAGCTTTCGATTATCATGTGTTTTGGATTTCTTCCCCAATCTTGAATTGGCCTCAGCTACTTTAACTCTTTCTGAATCTAACCCTCTTGAAGTAGAATGACTCTCTATTCCTTCAGCAACTCAACAACCGGCCTTCCAAACATTGCTGGCAGGGAATGTCTTCAGTTCTTTCTCTCTCTTGCTTACCCGAATGCCCTCCTCGACCTGTTCAAAAGGAAATTTCTTGGCTTGTGATATGAGGAGAAGTCTTGGTCCATAAGGCAATGGCCTGTTGATGCTAGCGGTCAGCTATGGTCCATCTTGAAATGCCTTGCCCAGCTGGGAGGTTTAGAGAGTGGGCCATTTTAATCTCTCAAGGGTAAACAATTATGTCAGGCTTTTCCATTTTTCTAAATTTATCTTGGCTATAAATATCTTTTCAGAGCATTTAGAGTGGCGTGAAAGCCCCACCCTCCACCCCGAAAAGCATCACGAGAAAAAAATCCTCAGGGAATTAAGGAAAATTTGCAAATGACTGTAATTTTCCCAAGATGATAGAGGCCGCTCCTTCCCTTAAAAGAACTGGTTTTGAGAAGAAGTAAGAATAAAGCGTCCGAGTCACGTCTCTTTGTGGAATGGCCAACACACCAGGTGTGCACGCGCATAAACAGGGCCAGATTTAACAGCCGTGCCAGAATCACACGCACAATATTAAGATGTCATTTCTCTGCAGAGGAGTTGTTATGGGATGATTGGATTTGGATTAACTCTGGGCAGCGCTTCACGAAACACAGCCGTGCAAAAACGGAGACTCCTGTCTATTTAAATTTTCCAAGCTGCAGAACATATCTTTGGGATTTCCCCCCTCCCGCCCCCCGCTTCAAATTATAGCTTGCCACGGCCCTCCTTGCAAACGTTTAACCTCTTCAAGCCACGAACTCATTTCGTTTCCCCTTTATGGGGCTCTAGTCCTACATAGGGCTCTGGATGGTGGGGAGAAGGACTGGTTTGAGAGGAATGGGGTGGGATGGCGTGCCGTAGTGTGGGGAGACTGCCAAACTGCATTCCCTAAAGTGCGGTAAACTCAGCAGAGGGACAGGAACAGGAGAACAGTTATTTCCCTCCCTCCTCCTTTCCTTCCTTGTTCTTTTTCCTCCCTCCCTCCCTCCCTCCCTCCCTCCCTTTTCTTTCCTTCCTTCCTTCCTTCCTTCCTTCCTTCCTTCCTTCCTTCCTTCCTTCCTTCCTTTCCTTTCTTCTTTCCTTCCTTCATTCATTTTTGCTCTTGGCTTGTCATCGCTGGCTCTGCCTCCAGCACCTCCTTTGGCGAGTCTTCCCTTAAGCCCACCTGGTGGCATTTCCTATATCTTAATGTAACATAATCTTAGAACATAAGGCTCATAACTGTCTTGAGGGCCAGGTGCCAAAATAATTGAAAAGGCCTGCAAAGGTCACAAATTCAATGCAACCAACAAGGACTGGTTTGATGCAGGCTTCTTCTGGCGGCTTTCTTGACTCCCAAGTCTGGCCTACAGCCCTGTAGTTCCCTGGCGGCTTCTATCCATGCGCTACCCAGTCAAATTTGACCTCATGCAGCCTTGGAGCCCAAAGGAGATAGGCTAAGACTTGAAGCATTTTACGGTGTGGATCCCAGTGTGAGGTGGTGGCCTGAGATGTATGAGTAGAAGCTATCAAAGGTAGATAGTATTGACTGAGTCATCCAAGGAAGGTCTTGGTTGAGCTTCTAGAATAGGATTCTGTCATTTTTTCGGCAACAATCTAGAAGTAGTTTGTAATTATTTTCTTCCTGGAGATTATTTTCAGTCTAGTTTTGAAGTCTCCCCTCCAAGTGGCAACTGGAATAATGTCCGCTTAGCTTCCCGGGTCAAAGTAGATAATTTCTCACCTCCCGTCAGATTTTGGGGCTGATTCTCCTGAATCTTGAGCTGTTATGGGGAACTGTCCATAGTGCTGAAGCCTTAATCTCTCTCTTGGATGCTCCTAAAGACAACTCACTGAGTTCGGGAGTGAAGCCTTAGAAAATTGCCTATAAAAGAGAGAACGGCACAAATAATTATTGGCTTCTGATGAAGTGTCTGAAGGCTAGTCAAAACCATGATTTCTGTCCTGCTTCTATGGTAACAGGAGTTTAAAAAGAGGATATTTCATCAACATTACTGGCCCTTGAGTAGGTACAGAAAAAGAACGTCCGATTATCTACTGAGTAATTTTCTTCGCAGCTGGAGAAGCTTGGGTCTGCACTAATACACATCTGGGGGTTCGGAGCCTGGATCTAGAATAAGTAAATTAACTTCTTGTTCTGTTGTTGTATTGTGATAGTTAACATCTCTGGGCCGTATGCTGATTTAATTCCGCTTTAATAAAACTATTCTGCCCAGAATCACTTTTCAGAATGAGATGGGTGGCGTAGATCCTTAACAAGTAAATGTTTAGAAAAGTTACAACCCCGCCAAGCCATGCAAAGAGCCACCAACTCCGGGTTTAATTTTCATCTATTGAGCTTTTATTTCCCAAAGCATCGGCCAAGTGGTTTGATTTTTTTTTTTCCTTTTTAGTCAGCTCTTCTGATTTATGAGTTTCTTCCAAGTCGCCCTAATGAGGAGGCCAAATCGAGAGCCCCCCCCCCCCCCCCGGGCCAAGGGGAGCGATCCTTCACTCTGGCCATCGGCTGGCTTTGGTGGCCAGGGTCACGCCAGAGAAAGCAATAAGCAAGAAGAAAATTTCACTTAGATCTCACTGGGCTTTAGAACAAATCCATCATCTCGGACGTGACCGGCATAGAAAAGAGGAACTTCATCTAAAATGTTGTTAAGGGTCAGAGCTGCTGTTACGGGCTGTAACTTGTTGTACGCAGAACCCCGGGCTGTTTATTTGTCCGAAAGGAGGCAGGATGATCCAGCACCACCCAACCTTTTGTTCCTACCTCGGGCAACCAAGAGGCTCTCGAATGACTTTTTCCTGCTCTCGTCCCCCTGCAGCAGAATAACAGAGTAATAGAGTAGCAAATTCCCTTGGGGCTCTTCTAGTCAAACAGGAGATCTTATACCATTGCAGGCAAATGGCTGTCCGGCCTCTTCTTGAAAGCCTCCGTGATGGAGCTCCCACATCTTCCGAAGGCAGGACCTTCCACTGATGAATTGTTCTTGCTGTTAGGAAATTTCATTTTATTTCTAGGTTGCCTCTCTCCTTGATTAGTGTCCATCTTGTTCTTCTTGTTCTGACTTAACCTTCTTCCAACCTGGAGCTCTTGACAGTTGTAGCCTTCCTGGCTTTCTCTGATTATTATTTGTTGGCATCTAAGTGGGTGATTCACACCACCAATCTGGTGATAGAACGTGATCCATCTTCCTCTCTCCCTCCCTCCTTCCTTCCTTGTCCGTTTTCCTTCCTTCCTTCCTCCCCCTCCCTTTTCTTTCTTTCTTTCTTTCTCCTTCCTTCCTTCCTTGCCCTTTTTCCTCCTTCCCTTTTCTTTTTTTCTCCTTCCTTTCTTGTCCTTTATCCTCCCTTTCTTTTCTTTCTTTCTCCTTCCTTCCTT